>CM067490.1:499471-532906 GCA_034552555.1 Semaprochilodus insignis
GGGATCCATAGATTGGGAAGAGGTGGTACAGTGCAGGGAATGTCTCGTTCCATGTGTGGAAAATGGCTCCAGAGCAGATGTTAATGATTGGCTAAAAGGAGTGACTGTATTTGGGCGTGTCAAAGACCATAGTGTGAAGGAAGTAGCTGAATCTGCAGGTGTATGGAAGCGTACGGTCATACGGGTCTACCAGCAGTGGATAAAATCCCAGTCTACAGGGAATTCTCCTCGGAATTGTGCCAGGGAAGGCATCCACCAAATCTGGACCAACTGACCAATTCTTTGATGTAAGAGCGTCTGAACATTGATGTGGCTACATCCAGAAACTTGTCCAGTCCATGGTAAATCCAATCACAGCTGTTACTGGTGGAGATATTCCACGCTATTAGGGATGCTTCAGTTACAGGTGACTCATTTTTTGCCAGGTGAGCTTATTAAAGGAATAGTTACATGCTACTGTTGTTAGCACCAGCTACCAGTTAGTCTGAAATGGATTTGATTAGTGCTCATTCACTGGTAGCTAAGTTACACACTCAGCTGTTGCTTTCAGGGGTCATTACAGTTGTCCAATTCATCCGTGTCCAGTTCATGTAATATCTGCGTTCTCTCGTTGTGTTGCAGATCATCAGAAAGAGGAGCGCGGTGTATCAGGTGGAGCTGACTGGAACATTTAAATGCTCTGATGCTGAGGACAAAATATCTGTAAGTTTGTGCTGTGATAATTTTTATCCTTCTATTTGTTTGTCTTGTTCTCATGTGACCAAGGCTTTTTGCACTCTGTTGCACCGGGCTATTAAATACACAAGGAAATCTGCGCTATAGCTTTGGAGCCAGATTCCTGACGTTTACAGTAAAGTTGTTGGCAGTGCGCGTTCAGTACCACAGCTTCTCTGTGCAGAGACCTCAGAGTCATAGTCTCACTTCATTGGTTGCTTGTTCATTGCAGAATCAAGTATAAGCTCTTAATGGACCTACTCTGTCTTAGACTACGGTCATATGCAAATGTTACATGTACACATACATACAATGACATTTTGCTGAAGTTAAAATAAGTAGACACACCCTGTGGTGTTTTTCTGTAAATATTAGGGCACAATTTCAGTTTAACATACTGGAAAAAATTAAAGCGTAAAATATAAAATGTGTGTAAAATGATTTCCTTTTTTTCCCAATATGCTAAACTCAGCAGGTGTGCATTAAAATTGTGTGCTCTATAGGGTGTAAAACTCATTTTCACTATATATATAGTGAAATATATATATATATATATATATATATATATATATAATATTTGGTCTAATCCAAGCATCTGTCCAGTGTTGATTGATCTTTATAAGCAATCATCTGTTAAAACTGATATCATTGTGCATCCCTACATTATTAATAGCGTTAGCCTAAACTATGTATTTGCCCCATAATTGCCTTCCTATTGACACAAATCTGAATAATAGCTCTTATTTTTGGAGAGAATCAAAAATTAGTACATGTTTTTAACCATTAGCATATGGTGAATGACCTATATTTGGTGTTTTTGTGATGTTTTAAGGCCATAATGTATTTAAAGACCTACAGAGCCTGGAACTATAACGTGCTATGTAAAGGAAACTGAATACAGTCGGTTAATGGTGCATCAGTTGGTTATTTGTGTAAATGTTAAGAGTTTTACAGCCTCAGACTTGCTAACATATTCATCTCAGACGTGCTGATGGCATTGCGAGCGAGTTGGCTAACTTTCTTCAGTCGCCTCCATGCAGAGATATGAACCACAGCTGCAAGTGGCAAGCCTGCCATTATGATATCTCTCCTCCAGCTCTTCCTTGCTGGTTTAGTAGCAATTGGGCCTTGATAGATGAACGGCAAATTTCAGTCGGAGCGCTTGCTGTTCGTTTCCAATCACTCCAGCTGCGTTGCTTAAGCGTTTATTTCCTCACTTTAATAGCACTTTTTTGGGGGGGTGGCCGCGTCCTTATAGAATGCAAATTCGCTCAAAAACACAATTTGGTGCCTTTTAATGGTTCGGCGGCTCGGGATGCAATTGCCTGGGCTGCGGATGAGTGAGAGAGGGCAAGGTTGGGGGTGCGAGAGTGTGTGAGTGTGCAGCGATGGCAGAATGAAGCAAGGTTAACTCTCGGCTTTTTAAAGGGGGTAAAAGACAGGCAAGGCTCTTTAATTGAGTGTGAAAGCAGCTGGGTGTTGGGAGCCATTTCCACCCCCCACCCCTCCTTCCTCCTCCCTCCACACGCTCGACAAGCGACTGTCTCAATATCCTCTCGGCTCTAATCGCTCGCTCAGCGCCCGCCACCCCCGTCTCTCCCTCCCTCTATTTTCTCTCCCTCTCTCTCTCTCTCTCTCTCTCCCCGAGCCCTGCGCCCTGCCGAGGATTGTTTTACGCTTAATTTTGTTAAACCTAACGAGATTTTGCTAATTAAATCTCCCCCTGGCTGGAAATCTCTCGCTCCTGTCGGGAGAAGTGATTGTTTGTAGATCTTTTTAGACAAATAAACATTTTCATCGAGAAGACGTGGGGTGAGAGGAACGCTTCCCGCTTCCCATTCTTCGTGCTACAATCAGATTGAGGCCTGATATGCTCGTGTCGGCTTACACGGCCCTCAGATAAGCCTCTGTTATTAGTATTTTTCCACACTTCTAAGATTTACGATGATTGCCCGCTGCTTCATCACAGGGATTTTAATGAAACATGTAACATTGCAGTGCGAAAGCAAACATTAGTAAACCGGCCCTGTGCACGGATCAGTTAATAGCATGGCTGGAGGCCAGATGTACTCATTGGAAGGGTTGATGGCAGGATCTGTCAGTCCGGCAGTGTCAAAGGCTTAGCACAATATTGGCCTCCTGGTCATTTCGGAATCCGGTACAAGGTTTAGCTAAAGCAGTAAGCCTCCACTTCGCATCAGCAGTACTCCTTCACCGTCACTGTACTGGACAGCCTTGAGTGGTTTATGACTTGTATAATGTGGCTGCACAATACGAAGGTCAGTATGATAAAGTACACCAAATTCAAATACACAGGTACATTGATTAATAAAAATAATTATTAGACTATAATAAGGGATTAAACCTCTGCTGCCAAGTTGTCTAGTTCATTACTAGGTTATACGCTATGGTTGACTAGCGACTAGGGATGCACCGAATGTTCAGCCACCGAAATTATTCAGGCCGAAAATGGCAAAAACTCCACTTTCGGTGTTGAGACAGTGTTTTTGTCATATTGTGCTTTGTTGGTACGTCTGCTGGGATGTTGTTCAGTGTTTTAATCTACAATTTAGTAAATAGTTTTTCTTTAAAAACCAAGACAAAAGTACATCCCAGACAACAATATCGGTCTGGCCCAAATCTGGCCCACATTCCCTATTTTCATCTGGCCCACTTGCCAGATGGGTTGACGGCACTTGGGTGGACCGCTCCTGGTATACGGTCATACAGGTCTTCCAGCAATGGCTAAAATCCCAGTCTACAGGAAACTCCTCTCAGAATTGTACCAGGGAAGGCATCCACCAAATCTTCCCAACTGCGCAATTCATTGATGCAAGAGTGGCTGAACACTGATGTGGCTACATCCAGAAACTTCCATGGCAAGTCCAATCACAGCTGTTATTGGTGCTCGTGGAGGTATTACACACTGCTAGGTATGTTTCAGTGACAGGTGACTCATTTTTTGTCCAGTGAGATTATATATATATATATCATTGCAATGAGCATACAAGGTGCAGGGACTCTGCATTACACAGTAGTCAAAGCCACCACTATTTTGACCAAAATGCTAAACGATCTTGTAGATCTAGATGGTCAAACCTGTCCAGCGCATATTCATTTATGTTTTCATGTACTTAGAGTTCTATTGAACCCTGCAGCTCTGCACTGTCCATTGGTTGGATGGATGGTAATCTGGATTTGGGGTGCGTTAAACACCACTTGAGTTCCTGCATATGCTTTAGAAACAGGGCACAATAACTATACATGGACTTCCCTAATAAAACAACTGCCTAGCTTTCCAAATCTGTGCCAGTACGCTATTTTATACTGACTGAATTGCGGTTCCAGCCCATTTTGGTTCCAGCCCATTTCCACCTCAGGCCATAACACAAGGCATAATTAGCAAGATGTCATTTGCATAGTGCTAAGTGCCGGCTAATCGGTTTCATTTATTGTTAGCAACATTAGCTTGTTTGACAGAACCATTCCTTTATAGCACAAAGCATTTGCCTATTTGATTTAAGACTCTAGATATGGCAAAAACAGTATATATCATGATACTTTAAAATGTTTTCATGATACATTTAAAGGATTTTGAAAAGTGGAGCAGATAAGATTCACAATTTAGAACTGGTAAAAAAACACACGCAGTACCACATTTAAAATCTACACTGTTGAGACCAACGGCTGTATTGATTATACAGTGATTTTTAATGTTTCACATCCATCATTGCTCCAGTTAAACCAGACTATTAATACGCCCGTTGTAATGAAACATGAGCCTGGTCAGTGTTCTATATGTTCTGACACCATTTGCCAAATGTGCATCATGTAATCTTTATCACAAAGATGATGAAATATTGTCCTGTTGTCACTGCCCACCCCGAACTGTGGACCAGCCCACCGAAGCCTAGTTTCATAAAGCTATTTTAGGAGATACAAAAAGCAAAGGGCAGTCTGGTAGACCCTTCTTTTGAGACCGCTCATCAACAATAATTATAAATAGAGGCCATTCCAAAAACTATAACTGACCATCATTTATGTCCCATGTGCTACTGCCTTATAAGGCTTTATATTGGTGCAGCCTGCTTAGATTCAACGTTTGCCAGTTGTGATGTAATTTGTTGATGGCCCATAAGGTCTACGCGGTTTAATCTGTCCGCACAAATCAACGTGTCCTATGGAGTTTCGTTCATTTCACACAAAAGCTAAGTGGGAGCGGATTGTTTTTTAGATAGTAAGAAATGGTGAATTACCCATTTTAACATATTTGCACCCAACAATCAAAAATAAATCAACTGACCACAATTATTCCTTTGTTCCATGTTATTGTTTTAATGTTAACTTAGCAGAGCAAACGTTAGATCTGTAGCAAGTCAAGCTGTAGAATTTTATGTGGCAAAATATGAGAATTGAGAAGCTTACTTCCAGGGCAGTCGTTGTCTGGAGCTTAGCGAGCCAGTCTCGAAACAGGTTCGATTCCCTGAAACGACAGGACGCGACTGAAGTGCCTTTGAGCAGGGAGCCTAACCCTGTGGATAGGGATGCCTTCTGCTCCGGGCAAGTGTGCTCACCATCATCCATGGTGTGTCTTCACTAGTGTGTGTGTATGTGGGTGATGGGTTAAATGCAGTAGAATGTGTGCAAGCACAATCAGCAAATGGTTCAACTCAGTTCAATTCTAATTCTAATTCTGTTTGCTGAACCATAATTGGATGATGTATAAAATCAGAGCAAATACCCGATTCAGGGAAATACTGCAGATTAGTTCTACCAATAAACATAAAATACTCACTAAAGTTTCTAGGGCTGAGTATCGGCGAATGCATGGCACTATGACATATACCTTGATACAGTAATTCAGCATATTATGATATATTGTAATACTGTATGCAAGATATTATACTGCATTGTTTAAAATCTAATTTTAGGTAAACCCTGTCTGTCACAAATTAACATTAATTGCAAATAAACTATTAATTAACAATTTACACACTTTTTTTGTCATTAAGAATCAACTCAGTATCAAAAAACATAATATTATGATACTGGGGCGTATCGAAACACCGCTTAAAACGTCTGTAGACTGGCTAAATACAAGGCAGAGAGCTCCTGCTTGTGAGTGGCTTGTTCTTCTGTACCTTTCAATGAAAGGCGGATGTGTTGAAGGTAATTCTCCCAGTAATCACTGTATTTTTATAATATACCTGTAATCTGAATACTGTCTATGATGGAATGCAGTTCTTGGAATTCTGATTACGCAATGCTGTCACATGTAATCTGTTAGTAACCAAACTCGACCATTAGCATATGGCTCAACGTTGGTTGTTTCAAAGACATATACATATAAAATTGCTTGTTTACATGCGTATTCACTCCATTTGTCTCTATGAGAAGTAGGAGCAGCAGGCAGCATTGGCTGTGTGCGCTTTTGTGGTGGACTTAACTGATGTTAGCTAGCCTCTTTCCATTGCGATGAGCAGCGGCTTTGCATGAAAGGAAGGACTGGCATTATATGCACTTGAAAGGAAATTAGGAAATAATGCATCAGAACTATTGCTACATTGGAAAAGTTGGACATTTGTCCGCCAGTAAACGTCTTTGTTATTCCAGAGAGAACTGAGACCGCACTCACCCGCTGAAGAGCCCATAATGTCATTTGTATAAGGCGAGCGCACTAAAGGTGTATGAATATGTATGGGCGTAGCTGAGTTTGTGTGTGTTGTGTTTTGTTGTGTGTGGGGAAGCGGCGCTGGGTGGGTCTGCTCCATTGAGCTCTCCCAATGAGAGGCCTTGAAAGCATTGTTGACTGCAGGCAGCGGGCTGCTATTGTGGATTCCCCCTCGGGACGCTGTTATTGTGGGACTCAACCTTATGTTTCCCGTTTGGACTAAGGGTAACTGGTGCCAAGGCGCTTTCTCTCTTTCCCTCTCTCCCTCTCTCTCACACACACACACACACACACACACACACACACACACACACACACACACACATGCCCCCTGACTAATCCTACCCCGCAACACACACAAAACTCACTCATACTCATACTGCACACACTCACACACACTCATTCACACAGGCTGGCAGTGCTCTTGCCCTGTGGTGGACTGTTGGGCAGTAGGCCCAGTCTCTTGTGAAAGGTGCCCTCTGATTCTGCCCCCTCTGATCAGGTTTCTGCCACCTGTTGCACCGTGCCGGGAGGGCAGAGGGGGTCTGCAGAGATGCCCTGGCATCTGGCACACTAATACTCCGAATACCACCCGGGACCCACTATTCAAATCTCTGCATTCATAAAGCTTTTCTTGCCCTTCCCTTGAGTCTGGCCAGTTTAGCCTGTTTTTATTTGACACTAAAACTACTGAGTTGGTCTCTCGGCCTATATACTTACTGACCAGCTGTCTTAATGGAAAAGCAGTTCATTCTGCAATGCATTGTAGCCAGTCAGCCAAGACGTCTTTGGTGTGCTGCTTCTTTAGTGTTGCGCTGCAGCCATGAGGCTAAAGTGGACAGAACGCAATGGAAGTCTTTTAGCTTCTAACTGATTTGAACTTTGTGTCTAAATCATCAAAATCTGCCTCAAACCTCTTTGAGTTATCGAGTGACCTCAGACAGACTTTCATATATGCTTTATGACAGACTAGGTTCTTTAGCTGCTAATATCAAACCTGAAGTAGGATGCCCGTGTGTGATCTTAGAGTCTGAGCTCCTGTTTTATCCTGCATGTCAATGCAGACACTGAAGTAGCTTTTCATGGTTAAAGACATTTCGCTAAAGTTCGGCCATTTCTGTCCCAGAGCAATGCAGAGAAACCCATTCCTGTGTTTAGAATAGAGTTGAAAGTACTGGTACTAGTCTGTAAAGCTCCAAACAACCTAGCACCAGCTTACTTCACAGGACGTCTCACTGTTAATGTTCCAACTCTAATGTTCTTAGATCACACTGAGCTGGCAACAGTATGAAATGAGCTCTAGAAATGAAAAATATTGTTATTATTAATTATTATTATGTTTTCTAACAATATAACATGTTAGCTAAAAGTGGTATTAGCAGCTATCTGGAAGCTGGAACTTTATGACACATAAAAACGGACCAGCATGCTGACAAAAGTCTGGCTTGAAGCTGGCTGCTAGCGCTGTGAGCTAAGACACTTTTATCCATTTCTCAGAGTCAGAAACCACATTAGCAGCTTAATAAAGCTTGAAACAAGTGTGTGATGATTTAGGGGGCTTTTGGATGAGGTCTTTGCAAACCGGGGGTGCAGCACAAAAGTTCTGGTTTTTGACTGAAATGGACTCGTTGTGAAGCTCGTTGCGCAGGCTAACGGAGCCCTTCCCAAGCATGGGGTATGTGCCTTTATAAGAAGCGTGCTTCAGAGAACGTCTTCTGGTTAGCACAGTGCTAAATCATTGGGCTTACATTACTTTGTAGCTGTATTAGCCTTGTAGCTGCAGTGCAAAGCTGGAGAACCTATCACCGTAGAACATTAAGGCAGTCCTTGTGTATATTGGATGTGGGTTGTATATGATCGCTGTGTTCCGTTAGAAGGCTCTCTGATTTCCGAATGCATTATTTCAGCACCTATTGTGCACTGACCGATGCATTTTCTCTTTGAACCTCGGCCACCGGCATCTTCATCCTCGTCCTCATCATGATCATCATCTATGCCCCCACCTGGGCCTTCACCTTTATGTCTCTGCCTCGCCAGGCACGATTAAAATTATGTTGATTTAGCTTAGTAGCCCCCGCCCCCCTCTCTCGATGGAAGCTTATTAGTTTGAATATTTTTTTTGTATTATTTATTCCCATTTTCTCGGGGTCCCTGTCGGCATTTCCAATTACTCTCGCCGTTCGGCTGTAATTGCCTCGGCGCTAATGGCCGCCAGACAATCGTGCTAAATGAGGTGAAGGCGCGAGGCAGCGAGCTCGACTTCATTAAGAGCTAATGGGATTTTATTGGAGGGACTGAGGACCCGGCTCATCAGAAAGGAGAGTTGGAGGAAAAACGGAACAGATGGAGGAGAAGAGGCAGCGAGAGTTCTATAGGCTGCCGCTGCCGTCGCTGCTGCCGCCGCCGCTGCTCTTTTAAAGTTCGAACAGCCCCCACTGTTTCTACTCATAAGTGCACACAAGCATGCACAAGTATGCAGAGGCTTTAAAGTAGATACAGGCAACAGTAAGATTACATGGCTTATCGGGATGCTGCTTGGATTTCATAGCTATTCCACGGATACACCTGAAATTCATACTCTCACCGATGTACAGAAATGGTTTATCTTCAGAACCATAGTGCTATATTGTTCCTAACATCTGTTGAAGTAAACCGGAGAGATTTGCTTTGCAGAATGTCTGTTGTGGCCATTTGTCAGGGTAGCTGCTTGTTTTCAGATGATCCAAAAAAACAGGTAATATATACTGTCCAAAAGTATGTGGACAGCTCTCCGGAATACTGAGTTCTGGGGTTTCAGTAGGGTGGCCACACGTCCGGTTTAGGCCAGACAGTCCGGTTTTTCAACTCCCTGTCCTCGGTCACGGTGCAATACCTGGACGGACGCCTATTAGTCCTCTTTTCAGGATGAACTATTTAAAATGTTCACTCGTGAACAATGTTATGTGTGCCATATGTGTGTCAAAAGATGTGCCTTGCATTTCATTGGTTTAACAAGGTCATGTGACTCGCCTACTGGCTAACCACAGGTCAGCCCTCCAAATGCTAGTCAATTAGTAAGCTCCTGTCTGACTCACGAATGTCATCCATTCCACTCAGTTAGGTGAGTAAATCAATCATTTATGTGTATATAGGTTGGATTATGATCTTAACCTTTTTATGATGTCCTCCTTTTGGGGGTGGGATGTCCTCCTTTTGGGGGTTAGGAAATTGGCCACCCTGCCATGTAGCCAATCTCCATAGACAAACATTGGCAGTAGAGAGGGTCATACTGAAGCACTCAATGACTATAACACTGTTACAGGATGCCATCTTGGCCGCAAGTGAGTTCATAAGCTGCTCAAAAACTCTTGCTAGTGCTGAATCTTCTCGCTGCAGAGCTCCAAACTGCCTCTGGAAGTGAGATCTGCCATCAGGAGCTTCATAAAATGGGTCTCTGTGGTTGAGCAGATCACACAAGCCTGAGATCACTATGTGCAATGGGAAGTGTTGGCTGGAGTGGTGTAAAGCATGTCACCACTGGACTCTGAAGCAGTGGAAATGTGTTCTCTGAAGTAATGAATCATACTTTATTGTCTGGTGGATGAAACTGGGTTTAGTGGATCCCAGGAGAACACTACCTGATGCATAGTGCCAACGGTAAAGTTTGATGGAGGAGAGATGATGGTCTGGGGCTGCTTTCTAGGGTTTAGGCTCAGACTCTTAGTTCCAGTGAAGGCGGTTTTAATGCCTCAGTTTGTTGCAATGGTTTGGGTAAGGCTCTTTCCTGTTCTGGCATTCCGTGTCCCTATGCACACAGCAAGGTCCATAATGACAGACTGCTGATCTGAACACCACTGAGTACCTTTGAGATGAGTTGGAAGTCTGCCTTGTCATCCAACATCAATGCCTGATCTATCAAATGTTCTTTGACTGAATGTGCACAAGTTTCCACAGACACGCTCCACAATCTTGTGGAAAGCCTTCCTAGAAGAGCGTCTAGTCCGTATATGTGAGCGTATGACACCTGCTGTGTCATGTTTATGGCATATATACCCAAATACATACACTCATTGTCAAAAAAATATCTGCACCCCGAAGGAGGTGTGGGATTGCAGGTCTGTTGGGAAGGAAGATAAAGGTCACCAGGATCAATAACTGATGATAAATTTAGACTGATATGATCAATATTTATTGAGCTACACATACAGAAGTAGTGTCTCTCAGTATGGCGTTGGGCCGCCGTGTTTGGTAACCCAACATGCCAGACGTCTCGGAGGTGGAGTGACACCAGGCCTTCTGGCCACATGACAACAAACCGTTTATCTTGGTGCTGACTACGGTGCCTCCACACACGGATTCGTTGGTCGTCTCCACCAAGACAAAAGCGGGACTCGTCACTGAAGATGACCCGCTGACATTCTGAGTCACTCCATGACAGTCTGGTACGACACCATTGCAGTCTTTGGTGACGGTGACGTGGTGTTGAGGACAGTCGTGGTAACGGTCTGTGTGCATGTAGTCCTGCGTGGTGCAGCCGTCGGCCAATGGTGCTGCACTAACAGGATGACTCATGGAGGACACCACTGCTCGCTGGATGTCTGTAATTGTGGCTGCTGGGTCAGTCAGGTACAGAGATAAGACCCGTCCTTGCACCAAGTTTCATTCCTGTCAGTTGATTCCTTCTGGGTGCAGCTATTTGTGCAGCTGTTCCTCTGATGACGAGTGTGTGAGGCTTTCTTATTGCAGTGACCGTGTAACACATGTGATGTGTGTAAATCCTGCATGTTTTCTGTTCAGTGCTGTTTCTTCCGTGTGCAGTGTGAATGAAGGATTTTCAGTAATACTTTCAGCACAGCACTTTGCAGCTTAGTAGATATGCATGTAATGGAGCAATTACTCGGAGGTGCTTACAGTGCTCTCAGTGTTTGTCGAGAGGATTCTCATCAAAATCTGCCTCAGTCATACAGCACTGCGCCTGCGAAGTACTTGGGTGTCTGGAGAAACCTATCATGCTTTCTCTGCTGTATGTATCGAGGGAGAGGGAAGACAGAGGGAGAGAAAAAAGGAGAGAGAGAGAGGGAGAGATTTACAAGGGTTTTACAGCCTTGTAAGACAAATAACCGGAGACACGGATGAAATAGTGCGACCTAACCCTTAGAAGCTGCAGTTATGACTGTCAATAACAAAAACAAGGTGTAATTCAGTCTTCAATATTTTCCATTTGTAGCTCATTGAAACGAACATCTATCAACAGCACATTTCTGTTTGATGGTAGAACACAGTCGTGTACGGTAACTCGGTGAGTGTAATGCGTTAGTGTGCTATAAGTACCGTGTTGGTGAACGGTAACTCAGTAAAAAAAATCGCAGGTGTTTTTAAGGTATTACCAAACCACTGCTGTGGTGTTCCAGGTGGTTGCTAATATGTATGTGTGTGTATATATATATATATATATATATATATATATGTATGTATATATATATATATATATATATATATGTGTGTGTGTGTGTGTGTGTTTGTGTGTGTGTTAGTATGCATGTGAGTCTCCATGAGGGACAGTGTAAGGTCCTAACATTCCAATGTCCCATTTCCCATAATCATGTTTAAATGAATGCTGAATGAAATCCACGTATGTGTTTGGCCCCAAAAGCACAAGTACACTATTTTTCATATAGGCTTAAGTTTTGTGGTTCTATCTCAAACATGACCCATCAATCAAAACAGGACAAAAAAGGGTAGAATATCAAAACGAAAATCTTAAGCTGGTCAAACAGCCATTTCTAAGAGTTATGTCTGTTTGTGGTACATAAGCCCACCCAAATATCATGAAGGGACCTCTTAAAGCACATCATAGAACATATTTCCAGGGATGAAACGCCCTGTGAAGCAAACTCTGGGACTGAGTTTATGCCTGTCTGTGTGATGAGATGGATAAATAATGGTGTGGGCCTGGTCAGTGAGGGGCTCTTGGTCATGTGGGCCTGGTCAGTGAGGGGCTCTTGGTCATGTGGGCCTGGTCAGCAAGGGGTTATTCTTCTGCTGCTGCTATTAGGCTGAGCTGGACGCAGCTATACAACTGAGCCTTCCACGGAATTGATCAATAAACAGCCATCATATGCAACATAAGACTACATCCGCTATCAGCCGCTAGACAGAGAGTGACAGTAAACCCTCTCCTGCAAGAGGATCATCTAGAACACTGGAGAGAAACACGCTCCTGAGCTACTTCAGACGGAGTATTGCCATGTAATCGTGTTAACTGTGAGGTGGGAAGAAGGAAAATCTCCACTTTGATTAGATAAGAGGCACAGCTCGGAGCTATCACGTCAAACTGCAGTGGGTGACATTGCACAGGATGGTCAATGTCAGAAATATAGCACTGTGTAGCATCCATGTGCTTCAGACAGTAGACAGGAGCGTCTGAATAAAAAACCTGTGCTAAAAAAAACCTTATTTGATTTTTATTTTATGTAGAATATGAATTATTATAGGAACTTTATCTATCTGTCTATCTATCTATGTTCAATTCAATAAAATAAAATAAAATATATATATATAATGTACAGTGCAGTAAGACAAATACAGTAACTGTAAGTCATGTGTGAAGTGTGTAAGAGAGCCGTATCTGTATGTCTGAATGTAAATACTAGAACTGAGGCGCCGTTAACATATGCAGGAGGCAAAAACAGCTTAGTGTGAGTGTACATGTAGGAGAGTACAGTGTGTTGAGGTAGCAAAGTGTGCAGTGTGGTTGTAAACAGTATAAGATATATGCAGTGTACAGTGCAGGTAGGAGAATATCAGCTGAATGTTCAAGTGAACACCTAAACAGCTCACAGTACAGATGTACAGCCTATAGATAAATACAATATAGATAAATAAAATAAACAGCTCAGCTGTTCAAGTACACAGGTTAGTTACAGCGCAGTACCTACAGTCCTGTGAGCTGGTGGAGCCCAGTGTGTATGTTTTTAAATTTTACATATTTATTTTATGTCTGACTGTACTGTCTGCTGTGTCTACCTGTTGTCTACGTGTCTGTATTTACGCTTATTATCCATTTTATCAGCTCCACTGACCATATAGGACACTCTGTAGTTGTACAGGTCCAGACTGTAGTCCATCTGTTTCTCTGTATACTGTATTACCCTGTTCTTCAATGGTCAGGACCCCCACAGGACCACCACAGAGCAGGTATGATGTGGGTGGTGGATCATTCTCAGCACTGCGGTGACACTGACGTGGTCCTTCATCGTGGTCACAGGATGCTGCCCACACGACGTTGGTGGACTATCCTTAGTGCAGCAGTGACCCTGATCACTGCTGTGTCTGATCCACTCACACCAGCACAACACACACTAACACACCACCATACCTGCTCTGAGGTGGTCCAATCAGATGGACTACAGTTCCACTGGCTGACAGCTGGGCTTATTACCCAGAATGCATCATTCAAGCTTGCTACCAAAAGGGCAACAAAATGTTATGCAAGGCCAGATAACATCCCCCCAGATGTTTATGAGGTCTCGAATATCAAGTTACATTGATGTTAAAAGATTTCTGATCCGGCTGTTCAGACTGGGCCGAGGTGCTGCATATTGGATATTGGATTTCAGTACCCCATATGAACGTGTCCCAGTTTTGGAACTGAAAATGTCAGATTCAGTCTGTGTTTTGCCGTTCACACAACCAAACAGGTAACACACCTGGGCCACTCATGAAGTGAGAGCTATTTTACATCTACAGCAGTTTAGCTCCGCCCACTCATGTTGAATTTCTATGTGTTTCAGCCTGGACTGGACTGGGGCACAATAGAAGCTGACCAATCAGAACAAAGGTCATTTACATTAAGGCATAGTAACAAAAATGGCCTGTTTCATTCTAATGGGTAAAGAGTGGCTGGAAAATGCAACAATGGATTGTAACTATACCACATAATTAATAGGGAAATTATCAAGCAAGACAAATATGCCATACCGTTTCAGAGAGACACGGTTTTATTGCAACAGTGACCGTATACTGAGTTGGGGTCTTTGCTAATGCTACACATTGTTGTTCCATCCATGCTTCCATTAGAGGCTGTGTTAGCTCGTCATTTAGCATTTGTTGAGTCAGAGGATGAATGAGGTATGTAGGGAGCTTGGAGGATCTGTTGGAGTCTATATGGAGTGTCCTTACCCCTGCACTAGAGTGAATGAGAGAGTAAGTAAATGAGGGGGTGGAGGGCTGTATTAGCGAGCGTATAGGAGAGTGAACGGGTGAGAGATAGAGAGAGTTAGAGAGGGATCGGGGATGTGCTTGAAGGGCCTGGCGTTTGAGCTTTATCTCGGTGGTAATGACCATAATGTAGCTAATGAGTGGATGATTTTGTCTGTGCATGTGCATCATCAGAGGTCGAAATATGAATGGGCTGGTTTGTAATGCTAAACGAGGGAACTGTATTTGCAAGACGTCCCGCCTTTCAATGGCAATAGCCAATTACTGTTGTTGGTTGAGGCATAAGTGGGAAAAGGATACTCATGCATAGTTGTGGGAATAACCGGAAAAATGCTTTTTCCTCATATTAGACAAAGATGAGACATTTTTATGTTTATGTTACATTTAAAAGTGATTTTATTTTTCTTTATTAGTCTTGCTTACAAATTTATAGTTCCCATTCTAGTAAACAGAAACCTGGGCTTGAAAAAACTTGGTTCAGACCAAGATAGCTGCAGAGTGGGCGGACTTTGGTTTAACTCCTTAAACTTGGAGATTCCAGAGTTCCATTCTGATTCCCATTATAGTCTCTAGTATTAGATTTAAAACTACCCCAATTTATCATTATTATTATTATGAAGTGTAGTCAAGTCAGTTCCCAAATGGCTAGTGTTTCTCCAAAATGTCTTTTGTTTGGGTCTTTTGGCTTCTTAATGGCTCATTCATGATATCTCTGATTGGGTCCATCCATCATACACTTTTAAAACAAGGTATTTGAGGTATTTGGTATGCTGGTATGACATATATCAATTTTCTTCTGCATTTGAACATGGCTGCATAGTGTTGTTCAACCCTAATAAGTGAACACTTTTCATGGTACCTCATTATTTCTTGTAGACACAGTTCCACACACAAGGTGCATTCTAATTTCATTGGGCCGTTGACAGATTGGGGCTTGAGAGTGCACTTCCGGGGCTTGGTGGTGAATTTACGTACCTTAGGTTTGGCCAGTGCAAACTCGATGATTAGAACTTACACCTTACCCATTGGCTCCTGGCACCATCTATTTACACACTGGGTGTTTCTTTCATTCACCATCAGCGTGGAATCATTTCTCCAGGGCTGCCTTCCTCTGTGTGCACAGTTAAAGCTGTGTCGTGTGGTATTTGCTAGCCTTATTGTATAAGCTTATAAGAGCACATCAACACTTTGTCTGCTACTGATTGTGGAATTATGGTGGCTGGCTACTAGCATGGCCACTCGGTGGAGAGTTACGTTATCAGCACTGGTAAAGTTGGTACTTACTAATATTAAATGACGGTGATGGGAACAGGATGGGGAATAGGAACTTCACCTGAAGCACGTTTCTTAAATGTTCATAAGGTGTATCAGACCGTTTAATTACTGCTCCAGATGTGTTCAGTACGCTTCCTGTCATTCCCATAACTGTACAGAAGTGCCCAAGTGCATGTGCAGCGTTAAGACGTAGTAGGCACGACGACTAATTCACCAGTTGACCCTCTCTCTAATGAAGCTTTACTGGACTCTACACTAGGACTGAGCTGGGTGGTATATGGACCTTGTACAGTATATTGATATATTTTAAGCGATATCCAGAATAAGTTAATGAGTTTATAGCCGTATGGTTTTATGCTGTTTTCAGTGACAGTGTTTGCATCTCTCTTCTCTCACACTTTCCATGAAACCCCGCCCCCTCTCTGCACGCGAACCCCGTGTTGTGCCGAATTCCGACTCCTGTTTGCATGCCTTTCACAGACGTATGGACACTACAGATTATACACACTATTTCAGTTGTTTCTATTTGTGTAAATAATGCTTTATCTTAATTTTCATTCCACGGCCAATAGCGCAACAGGACCTAAAGCCAAACAAAGAGTCTCACAGCGAGCGATTAATTTAATGTAGTGAAGCAAAGACTTGTTGTTGGCCCAGAACTCGGGGAATTGAATGCCTTTCGCTTACAACAATAAATATAACATTTTAAACACTGTTTTAATTCTCAAGTCTGGACCAATAACATACTTGCTATAACCATGTTCATCTCTGACAACATGAGGTTGAAGTATTGTTTATGTATTTATTTATTTATTTTGTTGTAAATATTAGGCAACGTGACATTCATTCCTCTATTAATGAGATTTTGGAAATGTCATATTGTACAAATATACCCTAATAACCTCCAATGATCTAGCTAGGAAGAATCGAGTGCACTAAATGAACATAGTTATGAACCCATGTACACTGTACTGCCATTTTGGTTGAAATGTCAGCTGATTTCATAAAGTCGGGGGAGCTAATTTGGGCAATGCTGGTTTTTACAGCTGCTGAAATTGAGTCTTTCAGATAACCATCAACCTCCATTTAGTTGGGTGTGTCTAAACTTTTGACTGGTAGTGCAGATCTGATTACATTCTCCATTGGCAGGTTTATGTATGTTCGTGTGCATCATCATAGCAGAAGTTTCAAATGTTCAACATATTGCCAGTCAAATTCTCAATATGGTAAAAGCGGTGGCACTGGCATCCAGCTTATGTGTCTCAGAATCTTGCAGGGCATGACGTCTCGCCCCTTCTTTAATATGGGCATGTGAAGTACGCTTTCCGCTGTAATTAGAAAGCTGTTAAAAACACAAGCGGGTCAGCTGCAAACCCAGCTAACTCATACTGCCGCTCGTCTCACTCTGACTGGACTCACATGCTGCTGGTTGTCATCGTAACGCTACACTAAGTGGTACCCATTTTGGATCTGATTACTTGTAGCCTGCATGCAAACCGAGATTTTCATCAGATCGTCCAGTAGAGTGTGCATATAAACTCACTCACCAGTCTTCTATAATCAGAAGGGATTCAATCACATTGGCTGTGAACCCAGCCAGTGTGTGCACAGAATCCGAGTGTTGGTGAACAGAATATCGTCTCATGTTAGCCAAAATGTTACGCTAACTGGCAAACGAGATAGCTAATTGGCTAAATTAGACACTGGTCATTATAACGGTTCCAGCTGTCTCTCTTATGTAGGTGGAAATAATACACTCATCGTCAGTAAGAACAGCTGCACCCAGAAGGAACCAACCGACAGGAATGAAACTTGGTGTGTAGGTTTGACATCGTGGATAATTCAAGTTTCACACTTGGCCGTGCATGTGACGTAAGCAAGGATGGGCCTTATCTCTGTACCTGGTTGACTATGCTGGTAGCATCGTTTGCAAGTGAAGTATGGCTCAGAGAACAGTTCGAAAGCAATTTGATCAGACGGAAAAGTTGAAGAGGGGTCACACCGTAGGGCTCCGGGAAGTGGGATGGCTTTATCGACGTATTGCGTGCCATAGCGGTCATGGGGACACAACCATAGCACATTGTTGATGACAGTGTATAGAAGAAGGCCTGAACCACCAACATGAAGGATCTGGGATACCTACACGAACCACAGAGAGGGTGAACCGATGAATTGTCCGACATGTGCAGAGTGACCCAGCAGCCATGATTGTGGACATTCAGCGAGCAGTGGTGCCCTCCATGAGTCATCCTGCTAGTGCAGCACCATTGAACTGTGAACCGTAGGTTGTGGGTTCTATTTGGATCAATTCTGCCAGAAAGACTCAAAAGGTAATTGATGGAAAATGATATTTGAGTCCTCTATAAGCTCTACAGTTTAAAGGACAGTCTTTGGCGTAGGCCCCGTCCTAGGTCCAGGTCCTGAAGCACTCAGACCCTCGTAGATCCTGCCGGATATGGACAGCAGCGGCTGAGCCTACTCCCTGGACAACAGGTCCGGGACTGGTAGTGAGGTGAAGGAAGCAGGAGAAAGTTGAAACACCAGCACCTGAAGGCAGCAGAACAGGAGCGTTAGCTGAATCCTTTTAAAGACAGGTGGGAGACTGTGATTAGCCAGAGTAATGAATGAATGGATGAATGAGTGAGGTAGCTTTGGAGTCTTCCTGGCAGAACTTGCGCTGAAGCTTTCAGCTCTTGTTTTTGATTATACAGCTGATCACAAACACCCAACAGAGCAAACGCTTTGTAGTAGATGTGAATGAGTTAGCGACGTACAATATCCCCAAACATTTACATGCACATGCAGGTGATCTGTGTTTGCATACAGTCATATGCAAAGGTTTGGGCACCCTGCTCAGATTACATGCTTTGTTGATTTTCTGAGTGCAATTAAATTAACACATCCTCAACAGAGAACACACGTCTGCACATTTGAATGCATAGAGACTGTACGTAGTAGCTGTAAAATATTTTAGTTTCTTTAAGTGTGTTCTCTGTAGAGGATGCTTAAACTTATTTTCCCCTCCGTCAACACAAGTTATTTCATCATGGGTGTTCAAAGCTTTGCATAGGACTGTATGTGCAAAACTGTGTTAAGTGCATGAACATGTGGCTGCACACACTGTAAATGTGTGAGTGTGTGAGCAGGCCGAGCTGAGGAGCCGCGTCCTGTTTCTAACAGCCGTAATGTAATGTAGCATGGGTGTGTGTGTGTGTGTGTGTTGTCCAGTCAGAGCAGCTGTGCTGCAGCTGCCAGCGTCTCCCGCTGAGGGAGAGAGCCGCAGTCCTCCAGGGTCAGACCTGTGGTATGGCGGTCTCCGTGGCAACGGGCTTTGGGCCTGCACAGTGAGAACAATCCTGCCACTGAGAGCAGAACACTGCAGCCTGAGCTCAACACACCGGAATGTCCTACACACACACACACGCACATGTTTTCATAAAGTACCAAGACTTGGTGTCATTCATAGCTATTATCCTGTTGCTTTCATGTTAAACCCTCATATTTACAACATTGTGTCATGTGACACCGACGTGGTGGTGGTGTGCTAGTGTGTGTGGTGCAGGTATGCGCGGCTCAGACACAGCAGTGCTCCCGGGGTGATTAACCACCTCAGTATCCACTACCCATCCAACAGCTATGAGCTATCGTCTCTGACTGTACATCTACAGACCAGCAAGGTAGGCGTGTCTAATAGAGTGGACAGAGAGTGGACACAGTGTTTAAATATGAGGGTTTAACATGAAAGCATCGGGATAATAGCTATGAATGACACCAAGTCTTGATACTTTATGAGAATGATCCACCACCCACATAGTACCTGCTCTGTGGTGGTCCTGTGGGGGTCCTGACCATTGAAGAACAGGGTAATACAGTACACAGAGAAACAGATGGACTACAGTCTGGACCTGTACAACTACAGAGTGTCCTATATGGAGCTGATAAAATGCCTGTTTTGAAAACCAGCTAATTTTCATATATCCACCTATTGAGGCTACAGCAGTTTAGCCCTGCCCACTCATGTTGTGTGTTTCAGAGCAAACTGCTGATGCACAATACAGGTCTGCCAATCAGAACAGAGTCCATTTACATATATCAACCTTAAAGGCACAATAACAAAACTAGCCACTTTTGATTGTTTGGAAAATTCGAATCATTTTTGGCATGTAAAACCATACGCAGTGGAGCTGAAAGAAAACAGGACAAGAAAATGTAGCATGTCGTCGCTGTCTGAAGAAAAACAAGGTGACTGTAACCCAATGTAACTGTAATGTAAGTCAATGGAACCAGACTTTTTTCTAAGTGATTTTGGGCCATTTCTGTTGGTCCATTCATGAAAAAAGGAGATACATGTTTGTCCTTGGACAGCGACAATATGGGCCCTTTAATCCAACCTCAATCCCACAATGCTAGGACAGTTTGTTGGCAAAGATGTTGTAGATCCGTCCTGTTTAACTCTGCTTTCCTACAGAGTCAGGACACTTTTGGCTAACACATGTAGCCTGTGCTAAAAAAGCTGGACAGCAGACAGTAGGAGAGACAAACCAAACGACTGATGAGTGAGAGAGAACAATGGATGTTCAGAGAGAGAAGATGAGGAGGAGCACTGGACTTGCTGAGATGGAGGGAGTATGTTGACAGTGAAAAAGTGATCAGACGGCGGAGAGAGAAAGATCCAGATAGACACCTGGAGAGAGGATCTGCTTCTGTCCTAGCAGACTAGCGGCTGCTTAGCCACTGCTGTCCCCGTCTCCCTCACACTCTCAGTCTCTCTCTCCTCCCTGTAGTGAGGCCTCTGGAGGAAGCCTTATCTCCCGGCTCCAGCCCGGGCCCACAGCGCTCTGGCCCGTAGAGCTCAATATGGGCCTCTGCCCTGCTACACACACACACACACACACACACACAGATGTGCTCAGCCTGAGCCTCTGCTCGTCTGCTTTCAAACTCATTTGGACCCACAGACTTAAGACCAGCGCAACAAGGAGTGCTTGTGTTCTGTTTTGGGCCTTGTTAATCCAGCGTGGGGTGAAACTACATTTCCAGAATGACTGAACTGGTGGTTTAATTCATCGAAAACATTTTTCTTGTGTTTTATTTTTGGTCCCCATGTATGACATCCGTGTGGTTCTACGCTCATCATCCAAAGAACAGTTGCACAGATAGTTGTAGTGTGTAGGTTTGACATCGTGAGACATGCTAATGATATAAGTTTCACGCTTAGCAGCACATGTGGCAATATTCAGCGAGCGGTGATGTCTGCCATGAGGCATCCTGTTAGTGCAGCACCATTGACAGGCGGCTGCACCACGCAGGACTACATGCACACAGACCGGTATGTCCTTAATACCACGTCACCGTCACCAAAGACTGCAATGGTGTCGACCCAGACTGTCATGGAGTGACTCAGAACGGCAGCGGGTCATCTTCAGTGACAAGTCCCCCTTTTGTCTTGGTGGAGACGACCAACGAATCCGTGTGTGGAGGCACCGTGGTCAGCACCAAGATGAACGGTTTGTGGTCACGCGTCACACGTCCAGAAGGCCTGGTGTCACTCCACCTCCACCCCTACCGCACCATCTGCAGGAACTGTGTGAGGATATTCAAGCTGCATGGGATGGATTATCACAGGACACCATTAGGAACCTCTACAGCTCCATGCCGAGACGTCTGGCATGTTGGGTTAGCAAACACGGCGGCCCGACGCCATACTGAGAGACAGACTTCTGTATGTGTAGCTCAATAAATATTGATCATATCAGTCTAAATTTATCATCAGTTATTGATCCTGGTAACCTTTATCTTCCTTCCCAACAGACCTGCAATCCCACACCTCCTTCTGGGTGCAGCTGTTCTGTTAATGATCAGTGTATGTTCCAACAGCTGAAATTCATTTAAAGACATATGTAAATGGCCTCTTTTGTGATTGGCCGTCCCGTGTTTTGCTTCATTTGAAACACGATTTGCGTCTTCAACATGACTGGGCAGGGCTAAACTGTTGGATGGATGAATGTCAGATGGAGGTAAACTTTGTTGTGGCATCACAAAGACAATTAGTATTCTGCACCTGCAGCTACTTCCTTCACACTATGGTCTTTGACACGCCCAAATGCAGTCACTCCTTTTAGCCAATCATTAACATCTGCTCTGGAGCCATTTTCCACACATGGAACGAGACATTCCCTGCACTGTACCACCTCTTCCCAATCTGTGGATCCCGTCACTCACACCCCACAGGGATTTATAGCCCCATCATCCTCGTGCAGCGCCATCTGCAGGAGCCTGAAGGTACTACCATCTTAAACACCCAAGGAGACTCACTTTTTGTCTGGTGAACCTATCTGGGTAATGCATGCTGCTGGGTTTTGTAGTTGTGTAATTCTTTTATGAATTGTGTATTGCTGATGCAGTTCTGTAGTATATGATACTTACAATACAATAAGTAACATATTAAATGCCATACAGCATAACACACTGGGTGTATTAAAAGTGACACACTGGGCAAGAATATAGCCTCAGTGCTACATTAAATAGTCCCTGCATTCTCCGTATTTTACCAGTGCATACTTCGTTGTCACCTTCAGAAACACTTAAAGCTCTATAGCACATTTAACTCAGCTGCAGTTTTCTGCGTCCTCGCACCTGCGCTTCAGTAGCGTGATGCATTCCCTTGTTGTTTGTTTAGTTGATCTCACACAGTGCGTTTGGTTCACTTTTTACAGCCCGGCTACAAAGCGTGTGTGTTTGAAAGTATAGCTGTAGTTCTGAGATGGCCATTGTCATCTGCGAAAGTGTGTTTATTTTTGTAGTCACACGTTATAGCTGAATTATGGATCTGCCGCCCACACGCCTTCTGGAGAAGCCTTCGCAGCCAGCTGCCTCCTGCCTCCCTTCATACGTCTGGAGATTTCACTTTTAAAAACAGGTAGAAGTGGAGTTAAATAGGAGACACCGGGAGCTGAATTAGCAGGAGCTCTTATGAAAAGATTAAATTAAATTAAATAACCTAAAGTAATCACTGGAATGCTGGGATAGCTCTGTGAAAGCAGAAAATGTCAAGTTCACCGTGAGAAAAAGTGCATTTATTTATTTATATACTCCCACTTGCCACTTCATCAGGTCCACCTCCTTGTATCTGCACTCATCGTCCATTTTATCAGCTCCATTGACCATACAGGACACTCTGTAGTTGTACAGGTCCAGACTGTAGTCCATCTGTTTCTCTGTATACTGTATTACCCTGTTCTTCAATGGTCAGGACCCCCACAGGACCACCACAGAGCAGGTATGATGTGGGTGGTGGATCATTCTCAGCACTGCAGTGACACTGACGTGGTGGTGGTGTGTTAGTGTGTGTTGTTCTGGTGTGAGTGGATCAGACACAGCAGTGCTGCTGGACACCTCAGTGTCACTACTGGACTGAGAATCGTCCACCAATCGATAACCATCCAGCCAACAGCGTCCTGAGGGCAGCGTCCTGTGGTCAGCATCCTGTGGTCAGCATCCTGTGACCACTGATGAAGGACTAGAGGGTGACTAACACAAACCCTCCTGGAGGAGATGAGCTATCGTCTCTGACTGTACATCTACACCCCTTAAACCTAATAACTGGTTGTACCACGTTTGCGATAACTTCCATGTTTATGGTCCTTGCCACAGCACCTCCATGAGATTCCAGTCAGGACTTTGCCATTCCAAAACCTTCATTTTGTTTCTTTGGAGCAGGTGGACTTGCTTGCTAGATGTTTATTTGGCAAATAGAAGACCAGCCCCTATATCCTTTTGTGGTCAGCAGTGGTTTTGCACCTTGAAGCTCTACCATTGTGTAAATTGACCTTGACTGAGGCAAGTGAGGCCTGTAGCTGTTCAGATGTTTGTCTGGGCTCTTTTGTGACCTCCTGGGTGAGTCATCAATACACTCTTGCAAAATTTTGGTAGGCTGGCCATTCCTGGAACGGTTCACAACTGTTCCAGTTTTCTCCATCTGTGGATAATGGCTCTCACTGTGAGTCCCACAGCTGTAGCAGTAGCTTTGTAACCCTTTCCAGACTGGTCGGTTTCAGTGGCTTTGTTGGATCTCTTTGTTACGTGGCGTTACAGACTGCTTTTTAAGACCTTCTAGCTGCTTCACATTGCTGGACAGGTTCTATTTAAATGCTATTCAGATTCAAAAATTGCAGCAGCACTGCTGTGTCTGATTCACATGTACCAGCACAACACACACTAACACACCACCACCATGTCAGTGTCACTGCAGTGCTGAGAATGATCCACCACCCACATACTGTAGTAACTGCTCTGAGGTGGTGCTGTGGGGGTCCTGACCATTGACAATAAGGGTGAAAGTGGGCTAACAAAGTTTGTAGAGAATCAGATGGACTACAATCTGTAACTGTAGATCTACAAAGTGCATCTACACTTGTCGTTAAAACAACAGCTGCCCCCAGAAGGAGGTGTGGGATTGCAGGTGTGTTGGGAAGGAAGATAAAGGTCACCAGGATCAATAACTGATGATAAATTTAGACTGATATGATCAATATTTATTGAGCTACACATACAGAAGTCTGTCTCTCAGTATGGCGTCGGGCCGCCGTGTTTGCTAACCCAACACATCAGACGTCTCGGCATGGAGCTGTAGAGGTTCCTAATGGTGTCCTGTGATAATCCATCCCATGCAGCTTGAACATCCTCACACAGTTCCTGCAGATGGTGCGGTAGGGGTGGAGGTGGAGTGACACCAGGCCTTCTGGACGTGTGACATGTGATAACAACGGTGCCTCCACACATAGATTCATTGATCGTCTCCACCAAGACAAAAGTGGGACCCGAAAACGAAACACAAAAAGTTGGTTCTCTGCTGGAACCAAACAGTAGTAGGTTCTTTAGCACGAACTGTGATTACTTTTGTGGGCATGTCAGTTGTGTGTTAAGAAGGCAACAATGGTGTCACCCAGTGGTCTGTTGAAGACCCTCCTCTACATCTTCTTATCACCAGTACTTCATCCATGCTCGCTTTCTGGATATAAACAAACCGCAGAAACGCTCGCAGGTAACCTATACGCTCCGCAATCTTGTTACTACCGTTTACTACCACTGTGCAGCACCCTCTGTTGACATTGATGACATCTCCTTTGATGTTCCTTGGTTCCAATAAACCTTGGTGCAAACGCAGACTTGTTCCCTGAATAGCACCAAGGTTCTTATGAAGCTTGAATGGAACCCATTCAAGAACCAGAGTTTTCTGTAGAACTTTTTCACATTAATTAATTAATTTCACATTAAACCCACTCTGCATAACTTACATCTTAAAGATTCAGTCCTGCAGTAATCAGTCCTGCAGTAATCAGTCCTGCAGTAATCAGTAGCTCCCATTCTTTAACAGGGTCAAAACCAAGGACCCCCAAACAGTCCCAGGACACGGCCAGGTGCGCTCACTCCCCCGCTAAAGATGTTTGCGCAGGGACTTTTTGTGTTGCGCGTGCTGAAGTCTATATGGAAAGCGTGAAAGGGGAGGGGTGACAAGGGGGTGGCTGCAAGCGTTTCCATGGCAACATGCTTCCCGCGAAAAGGTCAACGTTGAAGGCAGACAGGGAAAGGCACAAGAGGATTATTGGGGATTTAGCGCGGAGTAAAATCATTTCTATTCTCTTTTTATGTATTTCTGTCCTATCTGAGCGATGATAAAAATGAGAGGAACACTGGATATGAATCGCGCAATTACGCTGGGAAAAAAAACGACTCGTTCTTCCCTTTTTATTATTATTATTTCTCCGGCTGCTTTGAAGTGGAATTGAAAAGAGAAGAGTGGTGGACGGCGCTTTGTGTGCAGGGCTGATACGCACTCGTCTGCCCCCTCAATCTCTCTCTCTCTCTCTCTCTCTCTGTCACTCTCTCTCTCTTTCTCCCTCTCTCTTTAATTAAGTCAGCCTCACTGCCATGGCTGCCAAAGATAATTGGAGAGGGTTTTGGATGCCATTTACTCGAAATGTCGCCTGTTTCTTTTCTTTTCTTTTTTTTTTTCTTTTTTTTTCTTAAAAAAAAAGAAAACTCATCTCTCCTCTGTCACATTCTCTCCTTTTCTCCATGTCTCCCTCCTCATTTACTAGAGAGGGACTAACCTGAAGTTTGTGTCGTACAGGTATGCTTCGCACTCGCGGGAGTGCACGCTGGCTGACACTCAGACGGTGAGGTGTATTAGTCATGTCGTACGGCTGCCTTTCCCAACTTTCTACCCAGCTCTCAGGCTTCATTTTCATGGACTGAAGACCTTCTCTGCTTGTCTAGGCTGATTTATGCTTCTGCAAAGCTGCACTTAGCTCTCCTGCGTCCAGATGAAGAGAAGGAGTTCATGGGTAGCTCACAAGAGTAGCTTACAGAGGCCACGACATGCACACCTCCAAAACCTTAACCATGTGTTATGTGTGATTGGATGTCTGTAACCTGGATAAGACCTAAACAATATTTGATGTCAACCAGAACTAGCAAAAAATCAGAGGGAGGTCACCTTGCGCGTTTAAAGTGGTAGTAGGCTCCTGCAGATGGCGCTGCACGAGGATGATGGGTCTATAAATCCCTGCGGGGTGTGAGTGACGGGATCCATAGATTGGGAAGAGGTGCTACAGTGCAGGGAATGTCTTGTTCCATGTGTGGAAAATGGCTCCAGAGCAGATGTTAATGATTGGCTAAAAGGAGTGACTGCATTTGGGCGTGCCAAAGACCATAGTGTGAAGGAAGTAGCTGAATCTGCAGGTGTATGGAAGCGTACGGTCATACAGATCTACCAGCAGTGGCTAAAATCCCAGTCTACAGGGAATTCTCCTCGGAATTGTTCCGGGGAGGCATCCACCAAATCTGGACCAACTGACCAATTGATCATCTGGTCTAGCTGAAAGATACAGTTGTGTGTCAGCGTAGCAGTGGAAATTGATGCTATATATATGCAATCCTTATATATGGTAGCATATATAAGGTAAATGATGTAAGTCCTAAGACGGAGCCCGGTGGAACACCAGACTTTACTTTTGTGTTAGTGGATGATTCACTGTTTATGTTTACAAATTGATAGCGGTCACTGAAGTAAGATCTGAACCATGAAAGAGCTTTTCCTGTTACTCCTACAAGGTTTTCCAGCCTGTCTCGTCGGATGGAGCGGTCTCTATTGTGTCAAATGCTGCACTAAGATCAAGTAGGACCAGTAAGGAGAAGGTTCCTCTGTCAGAGATACTAAAAGATCATTTACAGTTCTCACTAGCGATGTCTCAGTGCTATGATGAGGCCTAAATCCAGACTGGAATTCTTCATGTATGTCATTCCTGTGCAGATAGTCTTGACAGATGGACAGTGGACACTGTTTTCATTTGCATTTTACATGCAAAATGGATTTGATATTTATTTAATGAATGAGCGATCATTGATTTTAATAAGAGACGTTCTGGTATTCTGCTTGGGACGTGTGGTCATCCTAGCGCACATGTTCATGTTACTGTCAGGTATGTTGGACAAACAATGGCACGCAACACCAGCAAGTGTTCGCAGATACACTGGCTCCGAAGTATAACTCGGTCTTTACCGGGTGAGCAAAGCTCTGGATGCTGTGGTATGGATTTCAGACTCAAAGCTACACGGCTGAGCCTGAATTGGACAGCAGTGCCCAGTTTGGGTGTGAAGTATTCTGTGAGTGTGATGCAAGCTGTGTTGAGTTGTATTGGTGCTGTTTTATTCCTGTCTAACTGCCTGATCTCCATGGATACCAGAAAACCTGAGGGAAAGCAAAAGTAGCCCTAAAAGTTGGTGAGAACAGATATGCTAAGAAATGCTCTGATGATTAGGTTACAGTAAGACCTCTATCTAATAAAGTTGCATGGTATTTGCATGTCAAACATGCATTTGTGAAATTCTGCTCAATGGTTGTCTATAAGTGAGTTTCAAGTCAGTATATGTTCTGTTGTTCTCTACATCCAGGGAAAATGGGTCTTAGAGCAGATGTTAATGACTGGCTAAAAGGAGTGACTGCATTTGGGCGTGCCAAAGACCATAGTGTGAAGGAAGTAGCTGAATCTGCAGGTGTATGGAAGCGTACGGTCATACGGGTCTACCAGCAGTGGATAAAATCCCAGTCTACAGGGAATTCTCCTCGGAATTGTACCGGGGAGGCATCCACCAAATGTGGACCAACTGACCAATTCTTTGGTGTAAGAGTGTCTGAACATTGATGTGGCTACATCCAGAAACTTGTCCAGTACTTGCCAAATCCAGCCACAGCTGTTATTTGAGATTGTGGAGGTGTTACATGCTATTAGGTACGTTTCAATCACAGGTGACTCATCTTTTGTCCAGTGAGCTTGCCAACCTCAGTTTCCAAATTGTTGAGAGAGTATGGATTGAAAACAAAATGGTAACTGTTAAAAATGATTGTTCATGGTAAATTATAATAGAATATAAATGCCGCACACAGAGATCAGGTTTAAAGCTTCCACTTCCAGATATCAGTAATCAGCCACGACACCATTGCAGTCTTTGGTGACGGTGACGTGGTGTTAAGGACAGTCGTGGTAACGGTCTGTGTGCATGTAGTCCTGCGTGGTGCAGCCGTCTGCCAATGGTGCTGCACCAACAGGATGACTCATGGAGGACATCACTGCTCGCTGGATGTCTGTAATCGTGGCTGTTGGGTCAGTCAGGTACAGAGATAAGACCCGTCCTTGCTTACGTCACATGCATGGCCGAGCGTGAAACTTGAATCATTGGCATGTCTCACGATGTCAAACCTACACACCACGTTTCACTCCTGTTGGTTGATTCCTTCTGGATGCAGCTATTTATGTTCTTTTGATTATGAGTGACGAGTGTACGTTATTCTCTCCAGAAATAATCTCCACTGTCATATATCAGACTCACCTTTAATTGGCTTAATTGTTCTGTAATGGCATTCCTTTAGAGCACTTTCCTTAGCTGAGTCCGACTAGCCGTCTAAAGGCTCCGGCACTTGTGTAACAATTCATGTATTGTTCATGTAATCATATATTATTTATCCTTTTATTTAGACTAATGATTAATTAGTTGGATGTTTCTACATGTATGTTGTACCTTTTTGCTCCATTGCTAAAATAAAGTAGCAACAGTTGGGCACCAAACACATCTTGGCTGATCAGCTGCATCTGTTTTTCACCAAAACATCCATTTAAAGTGGAGTAGAAAGACCATAAAATATATTACATGGTGTATGTGTGTTGCTACAGAAATCATAAGCCCTGTGACCTGCTCCTAGCTGCACTGCAAACCGCAGGTAAAGTTTCAGGTATGTTGTATCATGCACATTCCTGAGAATTTGCCAATGTGCAACCGCACTGAAATGGTACTGTGTGCCCTTCTGACTGGATTGTAGAGTTGACTGTATATAATAACCCCGGTATGTGTGCAAGAGTGAGGTGAGTGTGTGTGAAGGTTTGAGAGATACGGTGTGTATGGAAATAGTAGTAGTGTGTGTTTTAGCTTGGTTGTGTGTGTGTGGTGGTGGTGGTAGGGGGGGACTGCCGTGGGAGTTAGCGAGTGAGGCCTCCTATCAATCACACAGAGCTGCTGAAAGTTAGTGTGTGCAGCCAGGCCACCCAGCCAGCCTACTCGAGCAGGGGGATCTGATATCCCCCCGGCCCTAATGGGCTCCAGATGGCCCAGGCAGACCGCTGTGCCGGGCAGGCCTTTCTTCATCTACCGGAGGGATTACTTACTGCTTTCTACAACTCTGTATGTTTTACACTGGTGATACTATGAAGACTTTACTGCGTTATAAAGGGTACTCAGGTGAACGAGGAGGCGGAGTGGTGCGTGTTTATGGCTCATCATCAGGTGTGGCACTTTGTCTTGTCTGTGTATATTTATTTAGAAATAGATTTTACTCTCAATTATCACCATCAATTCGCCATCCATTGGCGCGTTAAAAGGGGTTATGGTCTATATATATATATATATATAGGGGATCTGTAGATAGGGAAGAGGTGGAGTGCAGGGAATGTCTCGTTCCATGTGTGGAAAATGGCTCCAGAGCAGATGTTAATGATTGGCTAAAAGGAGTGACTGCATTTGGGCGTGCCAAAGACCATAGTGTGAAGGAAGTAGCTGAATCTGCAGGTGTATGGAAGCGTACGGTCATACGGGTCTACCAGCAGTGGATAAAATCCCAGTCTACAGGGAATTCTCCCCGGAATTGTACCAGGGAAGGCATCCACCAAATCTGGACCAACTGACCAATTCTTTGATGTAAGAGTGTCTGAACATTGATGTGGCTACATCCAGAAACTTGTCCAGTACACGCCCAATCCAGTCATAGCTGTTATTGGTGCTCATGGAGGTTATACACGCTATTATATATCTGTCTATCTACCACCCCCTCTCTATATATATATATATATATGGGAAAAAGTAGCAATCATATGTGCAATCATAATCCAACTGCAGCCGTAATGCAGACGTTGTTTAAGCCCTGCAGGGTCGCTGTGAAAGTATATATTAGTAACTGATTTTGCTGTTGTGAGAGCCCTGATTAGGATCCCGCTGTGGGTCCAAGTAGATATGCGGGCGTCTAGAAGAGAAGGGTTGGGTTTTCAGAGCGTCAGTCTCCACTCTGGCCTGAAAGTGTGATTTATGTAATATCGGAGCGGGACCGTAGCTGGAGGAATATCCTCCTGTAGTAAAATAAATATCCAGAAAGGCTGTAATGCTGAAATTGGACTGGAGGTTATTTAAAGCAGTATAGATACACGGAGGAATGTGTGTTTTTGGGCCCACATGGAAGCTCTCAGGGTAACATTAGATGTGAGCGAGGCGGCCGGCCAGCCGTGGTTGTTGATGCACCTGCAGGTTAGAAAGTTGGCTCGTAGCCAAGGATGGACAGAGGGGCTTTCCATTCAAAACAGGCTCGCCAATTCCCAGACTGTAGTCTGTCTTCCTCTCTCTCTCTCTCTCTCTCTCCATACCTTCCCCCATTTATTCATTCTCTCCGCTCTTCTTGTTTTATCGTCTTCTGTATCTCTCTGTCTCATCTTGTTCACTCTTTTTCTTTTCTCTTTCTCTGTCTACTTTCACTTATCTCTCTAACTCTCTGACTTTTTCTTCTCTTTATCTTCTCTCTCTCTCTCTCTGTCTCTCTCTCTCTCTCTCTCTCTTTCTGTCTCTCTGTCGCTCTCTCTCTTTCTCTCTCTCTCTCTGTCTCTCTCTCTCTCTCTTTCTGTCTCTCTGTCGCTCTCTCTCTGTCTCTCTCTCTCTCTCTCTCTCTCTGTCTCTCTCTCTCTCTCTCTTTCTGTCTCTCTGTCGCTCTCTCTCTCTCTGTCTCTTTGTCTCTCTCTCTCTCTCTCTCTCTGTTCTTTATTCTTCATGTTTACATTTACATTTACATTTATGGCATTTAGCTGACGCCCTTATCCAGAGTGACTTACATGGTTAATCATATGTTCTTTCACTCTACTTATCTTCCAGTAATTTCTTTAACTCTCTCTTTCTCTCTCTCACACACTCTTTCTCACTCTTCCTTCCTTCCTTTCTTTCTTTCTTTCTTTCTTTCTTTCTTTCTTTCTTTCTTTCTTTCTTTCTTTCTTTCTTTCTTTCTCCCTTCCCCCATTCATTCATTTTGTCATTCTCTCCCCACGTCTTGCTCTCTCTCTTTTCTTTCTCTCTCTACTTTCTCCGATTTTTTTTTCTTTTTCTTGTTTTTATTTCTTCTCTCTTTATTCTTCATGTTCTTTCACTCTACTTATCTTCCACTATTCCTTTTCCTGTCTTTCTCTCTCTCTCTCTCTCTCGTTTGCTCTCGCTCTCTTCCTTCCATTCCTTCTCTTTCCCCTGTGCATGCTTCCCTGTCTCCCTGTGGCATTGCAGAGGAAATTTAATATTGGATTGTTTGGAGTTTCCAAGGATTCCATTCGGTGTAGCTCCGGGCTGCGCACAAAGACAAACATCAGCTGCGGGGGCCAAGAGCAGCAAACACGGCCTCATTATCCTGCCGCGCTCATTTTGCCTCTGCGCCGTGGCTCTTTCTCCTCATTGTCTGTTCCTTTCCTCCAAGTGATCCTTTCTCCCTCAGCATCCTGCCCATGGCCAGGCTGAATAAACCTGCCATTCTAAAAACCGGAGTTCCAGGGATTTCTAACGCTCTCAAGTCGGAGCTGCCCATTCGGTCCTGTGGATTCTAGAGCTCTGCAGTGGTCGATCCTGAAACTCTTCAGATATGCTGCAGGGCTTAAAAGAGCATTCCCGACTTTCCATGTGTCCCTTGACCTCCCTCTGCTTCCTGTTAAGGATGGACACGTCAAGCGTTATTGCTGTCTGCACGTTTGAACAAAAAAAGTTTAAATATGCCACATTTGTTATGTATTTAGAGTAGAAAAGTAGAAATATGGAACAAGTGTCGTCGCTACCAAATTTTATTAGCAGTCGAGCCCCGAACTTTTGTTTTGTGGATAAATTTGGAATTTGATATTACAAACGTATCATCACTGTCCAGTAAAACATGCACCTCCATTTTTGTGATTTTTACTTCTCTGCGTCGTTTGAGCACGGCAGCTGCCCTTTATGTAGTGTAGACATTTCATGATCAATGGACCAGCAGAAATGCTCCTAAGGTGCTTTGATTAAAGCCTCTTCACACTGACTTACACTGAAAGTGAAGACCGTTTCTGCTCTCTCCTGTGAGATGTTGGAGATACTTGTTTTTCTTTGGACAGGGATGATATGTTTGTTTATCTGTGGTGGACTGGTGACCTGTCCAGGGTGTTTCCTGCCTTCCACCCAGTAAGCACTGGGATGGGGTCCAGCATTCCTCTGCTATCCAGAAGGATAAGTGGTCTGGAAGATGAATGAATGAATGAATGAATGAATGTTAACTATTTTGGAGATACTTGTTTTTCTTTGGACAGGGATGATATGGTTATTTACCTGTGATGGACTGGTGACCTGTCCAGGGTGTCTCCTGCCTTCCATCTAACGAATGCCGGGATAGGCCCCAGCATCCCTCCATGGCTCAGAAGGATATGAGCAAATGAATGCTCATTTATGAGATCCTGCTGGTGTGGGTTTCCTCTCGTTCAGTAAACTGAAGCGACTTAGGTGCTCCTCCTTGTGGAGAATTTCAGACTGCTAAATGTGGCTTTATACAGACTTGCATTTATTGTTTACATCATGAGCTAATCAGTAGTCACTCTAAGTGATAAGTATTTGTTGTGTAATTGTGTTTCAGCCCTATTTGAAACATTTATTAATAAACATTTGCTTATTGTTTGCAGCTAGCATAAGTAGCTGGGTCATGTATACCCAATCAATTGTTGATTTCATTTTTTTAGTTTAATATTTTGTATTTTAGGGATATATGATTTAAACAGTACATGTTGCTTTACAAAAGGATAACGCCAAACTACAGTCGTACACTGAACAGCTCCAACTGATGAGAGTCTGAACCAGTACATACCCTGATACCCCACATATCCTCTTGATGTACCACAGTATGATATTTCTCCATATCTCCACCTCTAATATATATTTAGTGGTGTAAAAACTTTGATCTCTTTTTCTGCACAGTGTAAAAGCTCTAGTTC
>CM067490.1:537575-556078 GCA_034552555.1 Semaprochilodus insignis
TCTCTCTCTCTCTCTCTCTCTCTCCCTCTTTCTAACTCTCTCCTTCTCCCCAAAATAATTTGATTGAGCATAAGATGAAGGTTCTTGTTCTTTTACGGTTCTATTGAACGTTCGGTTTAGCCTGGTTAACCTTTTGAAGTTAAAACGCTGGGTTATTACAGTGTACATAATGTTCAGGGTCCAGGTTTTAAAAGCTACTCTACATATGTATATATATAGGGACATGTGCATCTTTATGTTTTATCCTTGTATACCGACAGAACGGCTGAATTATTAAAACTTTTTATTTTTACTTTTTTATATTGCCCTTTCACTGTTCTTTTATCTTTATTGCTGTTTGCACTGTTGCAAACCATCTTTTGTTGTACATGGTGCAATAACAATAAAGAAATTCTCTTTTATTCTATATATAAAACTAAGTAACTTAAAAATAAGTAACCAGATTAATCTAAAATGTTTACTTCACTGAACCTCAAGTTAAAGTGTAAAAACAAAGTCTTTGTCCCTTTTTTAGTTTAAATAAACCTATTTCATTTGCTTGTAATAAATTAGTCATTTTTTTCAGTTGAACCAACAAAGCACTTTTTACAGTTCAAATTAACAAATTTAAAACATTATTCATCTGTTTACTAGGTGACACGCATTTTTTTATTTTTAAAGCCGCTTCATTTTTAACAGAGTTAGCGCTTGTTAATATACTTCGTTCTATATTCTTTAAAGAAAGCTAATTATTTTTTTCTTTGCATGCTCCAACCACAAATGTTTTCTTTTGTAGCAGCGGTCACCAGGTTGGAGAAGCTTTAAAGAATAGTGTCCAAAATTCAGTTTAACTTGAGAAATTGTAGCAATTTTTGTTTATTGGTGTTCAAATTTTTTTAAAAAGTTAGTAACCTGGCTGGCTTAAAATTGAGTTACTCTAATATAGTATACTTACTATAAATTTGGTACCACTTTAGAATAAGACTGCCTTTATAAAGCGTTTACAAACAGTTTAAAATGAGTGTATTAATGGTTATTAGGTAGGCGATAAACACTTTACACAGTATTAATAGGCAGTTATAACACATCAATAAAAAGGACCTAATAGTGAGCTGTTCTATCTGATGAATATGTAGTCATGATTACACGGACAGTGTTAATGCCGACTGATGGAGGAGACAAAGTAAGTTCTATGAACATCAAAATCCGATCTTTAGCAGCATAAATGAAGGTGTGTGGAATATGAATATATATAAAAGTTATCTGGCTGACTTAAAATTGAGTCAACCAAAATAATATAATAGTATATAATAATAATAGTAATATTAATAATATTAATAATAGTAATTATAATAATATATCTATCTCCATATATATATATATATATTTATATATATATATAAGCCACTGTTATCTCTTAGCGAATGGTGGTCAGTTGAATGATAGAGTTATGATGAAACATGCTTTTATCAGATATAACAAAGTGAGTGCAGAGTGAGGGCGGGTCCCGCTGTGTGGTCTGAAGTGCTGTGTAATTAATTACCGCTCTCGTGTGTATAACATCCTGTTGTAAGTCTCCTTATACCTGTAAGGTACTATAAAATTCTGCTGCAAGTGAGTATATATGGTCCACATGTGCTCCACATCGGTCATTTGATCTTTTCGGCTGTGGCCTCTTGGCCGGTCGGTGCGCACACTCCTGCTGCGGCCTTTTCTCTGGGTGCTCTTTTGAAACTCAACCCTAAACTCTTCATTATGAGTCTGCTGACAATCAGAGCACTCAGAGGCACCGTGTGATAATCTGCCTCCTCATTAGCCCCCTATTGCTCTCTCTCGTTTTCTCTCTCTCTCTCTCTCTCTCTCTCTCTCTCCATCTCTCATTCACGCATGCACACATAAACCTTTTTCCAGTGTGGGATTGGGAATGGGAACGAGATGGAATCCTTTGCATGTAAATCACTCATTTCCTAATCCCACTGTTCTCTCTTTCTCCACTTGTCTTAGTTCCTAGACCCACCAACATCATTGTGTTCTCTCTGACGCTGTGGTTCGGACCCCTCAGTTTTCCGAAAGCATCCTCTTTTTTTTGTGTTGGTGTTGCGGCCCATTTCCCAGCACTGGCGCTGTATTCCATTAACATCCAGGCAGTGGAAAATGATTGATGACAAATTAAGTGGGAGAAAATCTGGCTGAAAAAAAGGCTCTGCGTTTGCATCGGTCAGTGAGTCCCTAAGCGGAAAGTCTAACCCGTAGACAACTGGAGTTATTACTGTAGTTTGGCTGTGCTACTAATGTGTAATTACATAATTAATGACATAGTTGTTACATAATGAATTACATACACGCTCAATTTACATACTGCACCAACCGGTTTGAGACTCAGCCCTGATTTTTTACATTTGTTCTGAGGTGAAGGAACGAGAAAAGGTTTGGAAAAATGTAAAAGTTGGTTTTCCGCCCTGCACAACATGACTAGTAACTTGTCGTTGAGACCATAGTAAAATATCTCCTATTTACAAACACGAACGTGGTGAGGACTGAACAATTAGCACATGCAATATAGAGAATTTATCCACAGATGTGCTGTAACATTGGTAAGTCCTTAAAAACACTAGCCTATTGTGCAGTGTTGTCGTCTTTTTCAGTTCTTGCCAGACTGAGCAGATTGAGTGTCGTATTGCTCTAGACAGTTTGTAAAGGATTGAATTGAATTTTTGGAAATCTCTGAATTGGATTCTGTTCAATTCCAGTTTGTTGGGTTGTTTTACCATCACTGCTGCTGACCAAAAAGCTTTTTAGGGGCGGCAACAGGTTCAGATTTTTATGTAGCCCAGAGTCGGACAAAACCACGAGTCCTTACTTATCCTCTGCTGCTCAGTAGAGTCATATAGTTAGGGTAAAAAACGAACTGTAACCGAGAATTAATAGAATGAACCACTCGGCCAATCAGATTTTGCTGTTGGAACTAGCCGTTGTTGTCCGGCAGCCTTACCTAACTTACCTAACTCACCTAAATGAGTCACCTGTGACTGAAACACACCTAATAGCGTGTCAACACCTCCACCAGCACCAATAACAGCTGTGACTGGATTTACCATGTACTGGACAAGTTTCTGGATGTAGCCACATCAGTGTTCAGACACTCCTACATCAAAGAATTGGTCAGTTGGTCCAGATTTGGTGGATGCCTTCCCTGGTACAATTCCGAGGAGAATTCCCTGTAGACTGGGATTTTAGCCACTGCTGGTAGACCCGTATGACCGTACGCTTCCATACACCTGCAGATTCAGCTACTTCCTTCACACTATGGTCTTTGACACGCCCAAATGCAGTCACTCCTTTTAGCCAATCATTAACATCTGCTCTGGAGCCATTTACCACACATGGAACGAGACATTCCCTGCACTGTACCACCTCTTCCCAATCTATGGATCCCGTCACTCACACCCCGCAGGGATTTATAGACCCATCATCCTCGTGCAGCTCCATCTGCAGGAGCCTGAAGTTACTACCACCTTAAAAACACAAGAGGACTCATTTATTAGACATAAAAGATAATATTTTAAAGATGTATATGTGATACGGCCCCCGGGCCACTTTCCTTATTCCTGAACCCAACGTGGTGTTGATTGAAAGTTTAGAATCTGCGGTTTTAACAGAATGTCGATGCTTCAACAAGCTACAGGTGATAAATAATTAGGCAAGCTGTCAGAGGTTTCCTTGTTGAGGGTGTATACATCATGGCAGATGTTGAAGCGTTATGGACTGATGCTTTAGAGCAGGTTACATCAGCTTTATCACAGAGCTGTCCTGGTATGTTTTTGCTGGTTGTCTGTCCAAAGTCTCGCTAAAGTGTCACCGAGCTGGCAGGCTGGTGGTAAGATTAGGAGGTATCCGTTTAAGGAAAAAAAGGCTGCAGATGGAAAGAAAGATAAACCCCCCTACTGTCCCCATGCCGTATCTCCGCTCGACACGACAGCGCTGGGAAACGATTTGACAGCAAAACTCTTGAAGATTACCCTCTCTCTCCGCCAGCTCTGGAGTTCCAATTTCGGCGGAATTCCAGCCTTCGATATTCCGATTTTTATCAGCTCTGAGAGGAAATGTGACCACTGCGTGTCAACCGCAGGACGTGGCGCTCTCTCTGGTGCGCGCTAATAACATCAAGATGCTGCCGCGCGCACTGCCAACTGGAAAAAGAAGAGAACGAAAAAAAGGCTGCCACTGAGACCCACATAGGGATGGACATGAAAGCTATGCGTCTGTGCCGTCCAAGGAGAAAGAGCTAATTATGGAGGATGTATCTCCAGTTTGCAGATATAATTTGCTTTTATAAGGTTCCGAAGGTTCCGGTTCAGCCAGTATCTTTACTCTGTCCTGTGCAACCATGTGGTACATGTATGATACATGTGATACTCATACCGATATTGAATCAGCCAATCACTGTCCTGTATTTCTTCCTTTAAAAATGACTAGTTTAAAATGAGCAGCTTGTCACTGAAGCACTTCCCTAAACTCTACTTTGTATGAGGTGTAGGATTTGGAAACCTCCCTGGTTGAAGTGTAATTGCATGCATTTGTAATTGTCTGCTACAGTTTCCGCCCCCCACACTGCTCTGGCTGTTTTTACAATGGTGTCAGTTCTGCCAAATCAGTTTGAGCCAGATTCCGATCCTGAAAGTCCAGTACAACAAGTAGAGAGATCCACCTTCTCAAGCTAGACCTGAGCAGGATGTTTCAGAGTGGTCTGTCTTTACTGTTTATCTCTCTATCTGTTGTGCCAAGCCTGTCGATGGGCGGGTGTGAAGACGGTGTTACGAGATGACATCACCTTGTAACAGAGAAAAGGGCTGGAATTCCAATGAGGCATTTCAGACAGCTGAGGAAATTGGTTTCTGTGGGAGAGAGTTTCCCCCTCCAGCATGTACTTGTTTACATGCACAAAAACCTCCATAACACACAAACAAAATAATAGAAAGAAATATGATATGTCCTCTTTAATATGTACAAACATAACGTGGTTCACCCTGCGATGGACTGGTGGCCTGGCTAGGGTGCTTCCTGGCTTCCCCTCAGTGAGCACTGGGATGGGCTCCAGCACACCAGCACCCACACTTCCTATGAATCCTGTATCCATAATGCTATTTAATTATGGAATTCATAAGGTGCTATAAGGCATACATAATAACTTGTAATGACACATAATCTTGTATAACTATTTACAACTAGTTATAATTGCATGCATAACACTTTATAATACAAGAGTACACAACTTTATAATGTCAGGATTCATAATGCACTGTAATATCTGTTCATAAGAACACTGTGAGTGTTTATTCAAGTTTTAATACCACAGATCAACATATGAATTTAGTACAGCAACATATTCACTATTCAGCCTGTATTACAAGTTAGACAATCTCACTTCACTTAGAGCCTGTAAAGACCACTTATAATGCTCTATAATCATCAGTGTCTACACTGTTCTTAAGGGTATTATAATATGTTATGAAACCTGACATTCTAAAGTTATTATGCATTATTAAGTATTATAATTACTATCATAACTACTTTGGAGTCACCGAACAAGAGTTTATAATTATAGGGAATGAATAGGAGAAGTGTTGAGTGTGTTTGAGGCAGGGGAAGAAATGTCAGATTAGTCTGTGATTAAATAGCGGGATCATTGGATGGGCCCGCGGGATGCAGGTGAAGCCCCCTCACAGCACAGGACACGGAGAAGCTTCATGGTAGGCAAACTGGTCAGCAGGAAGGCAGTGACACCCAGCAGAGGCAGGTGAAGCAACGGCATCAAAGCGCACAGGATGGGCAGTAGCCCCGCAGCAGACCACAGAGCTTGGGCAGTAGCTCCGCTCCGGCAAAGAAGAACACACAGACAGTTAGCTCTGTCAGAAGGACCATCCAAGGGTCATCCATCTAGCCAAACCAAATGTCCTTGCAGGCCAACTTTGCCTTACTTTGAGCAGTCCTGCTCTTAACAAACACAGTAGTGGTCCAGTGTGAATAATTTACAGTATGTATTTTTCCTAAAGGTTCTGCGCTACAGATCCTCATTAGGGTGAAAGGAATTTTTTCAAATGCGAACACATCCTCTTGTCCAACCTTCCTCTTGTGAAGCTTGTCTAGCCTTGCAACAGTCTCTACAGAGTGCATTTGAGGGTGCAGCGTTGATAAGTGAAATGGGGCAAATGAGAGAATAGAATAGAATAGAATGCTCCAGTGGTTCCAGTAGTTCCAGTGGTTCCAGTGGCTAATGGAATGTTCCGGCAGGAACCTGAATTGTGAATGAGGAACAACTCCAACAATGAGTGCAGATGAGTGCTGTATATACACTATGGCTACGTGCATACCTCTCTTTTCCTTTAGCAGGGTGCCAGGAAAGCTGTTTAAAATAAACCAGAGGATATCCTTAACGCTTTCCATCTCCTCGTCAACAGAGCTTAAAGGGCGCGGTATAAAAACGGGGTCTGCGGGAGCATCAGGAGAGCCTTCGCTACCCATCCACACAATAGCCATTGTTTGTTTTTGAAGTTTTTCGGGGGAGAAATCCAGCCGTAAACACGCGGGCTCTTTTTTACTTTCATCCCCGCCATGCTCGCGCGTTCTATTGAGAAAATACTAATTATAATAAAAGCTTTTAGCCATGCTAATGAGGTCATTTGCATGCGATCCATCAGGCTGAGGGGAATTACGGAATTTCACCACAGACCAAGTTTTGACAACACCCGTTTCAGCGAAGACTTTAATCTAATTTTAAAAAGCAGGACACAGCGCAATCATTTCCAGATCTGCGATATCCAAACAATCATTAGCATAAACACAAAGGAAGCAGAAATTGGAGATAGATTGGAAGGATGGCGCTGCGATCGCTCCTTTGTAGGCTCTGTCGGGGTATTTCACGCTCGCACTGTAAATGCTTTTGAGCTTGTTTGAGCCTCCTTTGAGCCCGAGAACATCACTGATGTTGGAAAAAGAGGAAGATGAATTTAGATTTTGTTACCATATCATATTCATATCTGAAAAACTCTAACCCAATTTTTTAGACCGTTTAAAAATGCCGGCTCATATTGTGTGAGTAGAAATCGTCCAAAATAACCTGGAATAGAAGCTTTTAACCTCTCTTAAACTGGTGTTCTAGTCACCTCAGCTATAGAGAACAGGTAATTCATTGGTTAAGATGAAGTTAGATATATGATAATGCTTGCATAATTAAGCAGCCATGTAAGACACCTGATAGACCAATAAAACTACCACCAGGTGAACAGGAATTCCATTGATGGTAAAATATATATATATATGTACCGGACAAAAAAAATGTGACTTTGCATGTTTAAGGTCGTGGTAACTTCAGGCTCCTGCAGATGGCGCTGCACAAGGATGGTGGGGCTATAAACACCTGCGGGGTGTGAGTTAGAGGATCCATAGATTGGGAAGAGGTGGTACGGTGCAGGGAATGTCTCGTTCCATGTGTGGAAAATGGCTCCAGAGCAGATGTTAATGATTGGCTAAAAGGAGTGACTGCATTTGGGCGTGTCAAAGACCATAGTGTGAAGGAAGTAGCTGAATCTGCAGGTGTATGGAAGCGTACGGTCATACGGGTCTACCAGCAGTGGATAAAATCCCAGTCTACAGGGAATTCTCCTCGGAATTGTGCCAGGGAAGGCGTCCACCAAATCTGGACCAACTAACCAATTCTCTGATGTAAGAGTGTCTGAACATTGATGTGGCTACATCCAGAAACTTGTCCAGTACATGCCCAATCCAGTCACAGCTGTTTTTGGTGCTGGTGGAGGTCTTACATGCTATTAGGTGTGTTTCAGTCACAGTCAAATATATATATATATAGATATATAGATAGACAGGTAGATACATACTGCATATTTTGATTTAATTATAATACTCTATGGATATTTGTTGTATGTGTAAAGCCTACTCGCGCCTATGTACTGTATAACAAAAGCAGTCAAAGCCCTTTATACACATGCATATGTGTTCACAAATGTATGTATGAAACAGTACATATCTACATATTTTGATAATAGCTCACAAATGGGAAAAACAGTTTATGTTTGTGCACGTGTGTGCATATGGTTTTGTTTGCTGGCGAGCCGAGAGCGTCTGCGTGTGCACATCTGCGTTTGTGTATATGAGTATGTGTTTTTTTTTTTTTTTTTTTTTAATGAGTACATGGGATTTAATCTCCTACCTGCGGCTCGTACAGGTTAATGAGCAGTGCTGGGATCGTGTTTGCGTGTGGCCTGGGGGGGCCCCGGGCTGGACCCACAGCCGCTCTGCAGGGCCTCTTTACCCCAGCACCCTCCCCCAAGCCGACCCACTGTTCCTTTTTCCTCTCTGACTCAGCCCCCAAACCCCCCACCACCACCACCACGCCACACTGTACGCATTACAAACGGGCCCCCACACTGGACTCTTAATTCAGACGGGCCGCTTCGTTTATGCGCTTTGGCGAAGGCCTGACTCAGGACATTAAGATTCATGATGTTTGGGGCGTTTGTGACGCACCCGCTGTTTTAATATTATTCATTGCGTTCTTCCCCCCGCAGGATCAGCGGCTGACGAACTTCCGAGCAGGTTACGCTGAAAGGGAGGCGGAAAAATGACAATTGGACACACTTCTAGCTCGGCGCGCATGCCTTTATGCTACAAAGCGCCCTTATATTTATCAGATCTGCTACTCGGCTCTGAAGTGGAGGATGAGTATTTTCCTTTTAAAGGGTCCATATCATGAAAAAATAAGTGATTTTTTTTCTCTTCTTTTTTTTTTAATAATAAGAGTTTGATGTTAGTATGTGAACATGGTAGCAAATATTCCCCAGTCCGCACTCAGTATATATGCACTAAACTGCAAAAACGTCCCATTTTGAATTAATTGTTTTTGTGACATCACAAAACACTCACCATACATGAATCTGCCTGTCAGTCCTGCCCATGTTTCACCCTGGCCTGGACCGTGTTTGACATTAGGAGCAACACATAATCCAGTTCATCAGAGAGTGGACAAACATAACACACAGGACAAACAGAGATATGGGCCCTTTAAGTCCTAGTGCCATCCTGCAGTATGTCCGCTTGTAAGTGTGTCGAAGATATGTTGACATCTATTGTTGCTGTAATCTGTCTGTGCAGGAATGCTTAGCCAGATAGCAGCTCTTGACAGATGTGAAACTTGGCTTGGAGATTGAGGGAGGAGCCCATGCATGATAAACAAGCTGTACGAACATCGCAGTCATTCCCGCTGCACTCCACGACTACTGTATACACCCGCAATCAAAAGAATAGCTGCACCCGGAAGGAGGTGTGGGACTGCAGTGCTGTTGGGAAGGAAGATAAAGGTTAAGTATGGCTGAGAGTTTGGGGATCTGCTCTGAGTGAGTACATGCAGTTTGGTGGCTGTAGGTTACAATAGGGTTTAGGTGTGGCTGATAATGGATGGGACTCTATAGGAGGAAAAAAGGATGGGGGGAAAAAGACAAGCAAACGAGTGCAGGTTGGACCAACTTTAAATTTGTGTTTTGTCTGCTCTGAGACGGTGTATGTGAAATGGTGTCTGTTGGTCGAGCAGAGGTACTGTAGATAGGCGTGCACTTTTCCATCCCATTCATTCTTAATGGGGAAAAAATCCACAAAAATCTGTCGCTACACGGAAACCATGCATCAAAAAGCAGTATACAAGCCCAAATCACACAGTCAGACCGGACGATCTGGAGTTGGAACGGTGCTGGTATTTCGAAAACTGTGGGACGACGTACACAGTGAAAATCTGGCAGAAAAATAAGCATCGGATAAACCGGATAACGATATAGTGGTACGTTCCCAGGGTCTTAGTGTCAAGTGAGGACACTACAACAACACTGACTGTGTTGGATCCACCCCTCTCAATCCGGCCTGTCAGCATAATCCACATGTCCACTGAATCAGCGATGGGCATTGAGTTCATTAAGAGTTTGCCATCATCATCAAGCCTCTTCGGGCTTTACCAAGCATGTTACCTTATTACTTAGATATAGATGATATAGGTGTGGCAGAGAGGACTACAGTACTACAGTCCTACCGGCAGAGTACTGATATTATCTATTTGCCAAATTATGACTTTTGTCTAATGCTATCCAAGTACACTACAAAGTTACAAGCCTATAAACACTTGTCATTCGGCTCATACCTGTTTGTGTCTGCTGTGTATTTATTCTTTGTAATGAGCTCCCACAAGTTTTCCAGCAGACGGACACTGTGTGTGTTAGCTAGTATGCAACTGCTGACAATAATTCTTTTTTTCAACCCTGGCTTGTGTATTTTCCACATTATTTGCACTAGTTGGAAAAGACAAAGCGTGCAACGCTAAGCAGAGCTTGATATTCCTAAGCTCACCTCACAAAAAAATGAGTCACCTGTGACTGGAACATACATAACAGTGTGTATCACCTCCACGAGCAACAATAACAGCTGTGACTGGATTTACCATGGACTGGACAAGTTTCTGGATGTATCCACATCAGTGTTCAGACACTCTTAGATCAAAGAATTGGTCAGTTGGTCCAGATTTGGTGGACGCCTTCCCTGGCACAATTCCGAGGAGAATTCCCTGTAGACTGGGATTTTATCCACTGCTGGTAGACCCGTATGACCGTACGCTTCCATACACCTGCAGATTCAGCTACTTCCTTCACACTATGGTCTTTGACACGCCCAAATGCAGTCACTCCTTTTAGCCAATCATTAACATCTGCTCTGGAGCCATTTTCCACACATGGAACGAGACATTCCCTGCACTGTACCACCTCTTCCCAATCTACGGATCCCGTCACTCACACCCTGCAGGTATTTATAGACCCATCATCCTTGTGCAGGGCCATCTGCAGGAGCCTGAAGTTACTACCACCTTAAACACACAAGGTGACTCATTTTATGTCTGGTGAGCTTATTTGTTAGATACAGGATAACTTGTAACTTATGATTGTTTAGGACTGAGATGCATTTACTCATACAGTCTCATGTGGTCTCATTTACAAGCACACACACACGCACACACACACACACACACACACACACACACACACACACACAGACACTGGTCCATGGCTCTTGTCAATAGCTGTTCTCCCAGAGACGCTTGTCTGAACGATCTGTAGTGATCAGACAGGCTAACGATTGGTGCTGAAGGGTCAGGTAACGCGGGGGCTATTGACTATAAGCCACACAGGTTTTTTCAGCGTCTGACTGATTTTAGCTCTACATTCAATCCCTTGACCTTCACTGACCTGCCCATGGTCCAGTTAGGTCCTTTCCTGGCCTGTATCTTTATAATAACTCAATTGTTTTGCACTATTAGGCATAAAGTAGTTATGAGCAGTCAGCTGATTGTGATCTACTGTTTGGATAAATCTTTAAGAGGACCTGTTTGTGCTTTTCCAGATCCTCCCTTTCCCATTGTTGTGCATGTAAACATGTGTCTGAAAAGCCACACAAACCACTTTTCTCAGCTGCCTGAAATGGCATGTTGGAATTCCAGCCCTTTTCTCTGTTACAAGGTGACATCATCTCGTAACACACTGTTACGACGACTGTCCTTAACACCACATCAGTGTCGCCAAAGACTGCAATGGTGTCGTGCCAGACTGTCATGGAGTGACTCAGAACGGCAGCGGGTCATCTTCAGTGACGAGTCCCGCTTTTGTCTTGGTGGAGACCAACGAATCCGTGTGTGGAGGCACCGTGGTCAGCACCAAGATGAACGGTTTGTTGTCACACGTCACACGTCCAGAAGGCCTGGTGTCACTCCACCTCCACCCCTACCGCACCATCTGCAGGAACTGTGTGAGGATATTCAAGCTGCATGGGATGGATTATCACAGGACACCATTAGGAACCTCTACAGCTCCATGCCGAGACGTCTGGCGTGTTGGGTTAGCAAACACGGTGGCCCGACACCATACTGAGAGACACTACTTCTGTATGTGTAGCTCAATAAATATTGATCATATCAGTCTAAATTTATCATCAGTTATTGATCCTGGTGACCTTTATCTTCCTTCCCAACAGCACCGCAATCACACACCTCCTTCCGGGTCCAACGGTTCTTTTGATGATGAGTGTATATAGTAGTCATGGAGGTTCTACACCAGTAAAAGGGTTTCTTTTCTAGACTTGCGTGTTTAAACCAAGAACCGTTTCAGAGCTTTTTCTTTCTACAGAGATTACAGCAGAAATACCGTATGTCATGCCCCAGGTGGTGACTTGTGGCTTTACAATGCAATCGTGTAATGTGAGCAAGCCATCCAAAACCCGGAATGATGCTGATAAACTGAGGATGAACATGGTGGGAAGGCTCGGAAACATGGTTGCCTTTAGCGCTCTGTCGCTGTAGTGCTGAGCGAGACGTAAACACGAGGCGCGAAAGTCGGTTAGACAGCCTTCCAGAGGCTTTAATGTCATTCACAACACTCTGATTAGGCACCAAATTTCCTCCCTTCGCTCCGCATTCATGAGCCTTTGATGTCGCTCGGTGCATAATTCTGCTTTTCTTCCCTTTTTATTCCCCCTTTTTTCATGCGCCGTGCTCTGTGGCAGAATTAACAGCCAAGCGATTTTATGCAGCATGCATGTTGTATGGAGGCTCTCCTGCAGTAATATCCTGTGCCTCCCTGCAGCGATGTGCTATCTCCGACACTGCGTTTGTGTGCATGTGTGTGCGTGTGTGTGTTGTAGTAATTAGCAGTGTGTGTCGAGGAGGGTGAAGAGTGCATGTTCTCATTGTACACATGCCTATTTAGCCCATTAGGTGAATGGCAAGAGTAAGAGATACCTGCTGTGTATCAGTGGATGGGGGTCGATGTGTTGTTATTGATCAAATGCGATGGGATCAATAGACGGCATGTCAAGTCCGAGGAAGTCATGATGTGTTTTAAAAGAGCAAACTACCTTTCACCCACAGAGGCCGCAGGATGACCTCGGGGGGTTCTCGGCTCGCTATTGACTGTACAGTGTGGTGCAAAAGTCAGAGACCACTCGTAATTAGTTGTATTTGCAGTCAGAACGTCCATTAAGGCCAAGTTATCCACATATCCATAGACAATATGACAATACCATTTGCCCTTCATATTGTGTGGAAGTTTCACAATGAATGGACAAACAGGATTGGCCCAACATCACCCGGAACATCTTCTTTACATTGGCTTCCGTCGAGGATGATTTTCCAGTAACACTTTCTATGAATCCTGTATTCATAATGCTATCGCAATGCATTCATAGGGTTTTATAAGACGTATATAAGACCTTATAATAATAATCTTATATAATTACTATAAAAATGAATTACAATTACATGCATAACACTTTATAAACAAGAGTATGCAACTTTATAATGGCAGGTTTCATAATGCACTATAACATCTGTTCATAAGAGCATTGTAAGCATGAATGATCAGCTTCAAGATATGGCTTTAAACAAGCTCTGCTTGTACATGTCTTAAAACATCAGAGCAGCATTTTCACATTGTGTGTTCCCCAATCTCACTTCACTTAGAGCCTTAAGACCACTTATAATGCTCTATGAAGTATAATTCACTAAAACTAAATTCATTAAACATTTAAATTATGTAACAAACTCACTTCACTTAAAGCCTGTAATGACCTGGCATGTTGCATTACACGGTGAATTACAGCATTAGTGCGTACAGTGTTCTTATGGGAAGGTATTATAAGGTGTTATGAAACCTGACATTATAAAGTTGCATACTGCTTTATTAAGTATTCCGCATGTCATTATAACTACGTAAAATACATTAAACAAGCTTAAACAATGACATTAAACAGTGCCCAGTATTATAAGGTGTCATGTATGCTATATATCGCATCATAAATGCGCTAATGGTGTATTATGACTACAGAATTCATAGGAAGTGTTACTGATTTTCCTACTCCGGTAAAGTGTCCATTTGGAAGATGTGAGGTTTTGGTCTGACAGTGATGGTACAGGACAGAAAATTACCCAGAAGCCTTAACAACTAAATATAATTCATTATAATTAATATTCTTCAGAATTGTTAATATGTCTGTACTTTGCCTTACAGCTTCCATTCTCTTCAAGAGATCTCAAAAATTCAGTCTTAGAAGTTGGTTGCTTTTTCTGTTTCTCAACAATCCAAGTAACCCAAAACACATTCGGTGGTTTTAGAATTAGACTGTAGTATACTTTAGAATTTTGAACCATTGATTTGTGCTTTCACACAGAGGAATTTGACCTCCACATTTAAAATGAGTTCAAATGTGAATTGAGATTGATCTATTATTTTATTATATGGAGAAATACTGTACTTATGTTGTCTTATGTTTTTTGTCTTTTTTGGCAAAATTGATTGTTAATTCTGAGCTAATGTGGAAAGAAATATCCAGCTCTTGCAGTGACAAAACGTTATCATAAAAGTTAGCTCATCTTAAATATTTAAAATGCGAAATAGGACTTTATCCAAATACTAAAAGGAAAGAAGTTAAAGGGAAACTGGCGTAAAATAATTTGCCACAAATACTTAACATACTCATAACCTAAAATAATAAGCTGAGAATTTCAACTTCTAATTAGGAAAAAGTCAAACATTGGAAATAAAGAAAAATAAAAGGTGAACAAACTGTCTAGAACATTTATATTAAAGAAGTAAATATAGAAGAACTTAAAGGAAATAAGGTAAACTATTTGAAGGGGATTTTTATTATTTTTATTTTTACAGTTGAATGGTAAGATGTGAGAGTTATTTTCCTTGTTTATAACAAAATACAAGACAATAAGTTTATTTATTTATTTTTACACTTTTATTGGGGTTAAAGTCTCCTCAGTTAAGCTAGTTAGGTAAGCACTGCTCCTAGAACCTTGAGCACTGCTCCATATCCCTGCCTTCCTAGTATGTCCATCACTAGTTAAAGCTAAAAGGAGCGTTACATGTGCAGTGAAGCACATACACTATAGTGAACACACACAGCGCGTGCACTTGCCTGGATCGGTGGGCAGCCCTACCCACAGTGCTTGTGGAGGGGGGTTAGGCTTGGGGGTTAGGTGTCTTGCTTAAGGGCACTTCAGTCATGCCCTGTCAGTTCAGGAAATCTGCAATTTTTTTGATGCGGATTCTTGGAACAGCTACACATCCTTTCAGACCCATAGCACTGAGGTGTCTCCTCACATGGGAAGGATGGACTAAATCACCTGCAGGTGGTTTCAGGTCTGAAGAAAGAATGAAGCCTGAGTTGCTTCTCTTTATCAGAGAGTAAGTTGAAGTGTGAAGAACCGTGTTTTAAATGTTCTTTTTAGAACCGTATGCAACACGTTCTCTGTCAGTCGGAACAACCATTCCACCATGCAGAGAGTCATTTGAGCATGCAAATGGTTCTATATACAACTCAAATACCTTTGCCCTCTTCTGATCCGCTTATCCTTCTGGGTCACGTAGGGTGTTGGAGCCTATCCCAGCACTCACTGGGCACGGAAGGCTTGGACAGGCTGCCTGTCCATCAAAGGGCAGACACACAGACATACATGCTCACTCTCACAATTTAGGAGCATCTCCAGGTCACCTGACTGCATGTCTTTGGACGGTGGGATGTATCCCACACAGATACAGGGAGAACATGCAACACACAGAAAGGACCCCGGGCATCCCAGCTGGGAACCGAACCGTAGCTGATGTTGAGTTCTACACTGTGTGAGCCTTCAGAGTGTAGAAAAGAAGAACAACGGTGAAACCAAGTTTTTCAAAACCAGCTGTGACTTGTAGGAGTTAAGCTACAGTAACATCATTCTGGGCTATTTCCATCCGTCGGTTCATCCTAGCGTGGTCTTTCCAGACGGAGTAAGCCAAAATTTCCTAGGAAGTTTTGATGTGAGCTCAGCCATGTGCACGTCTGCCCGTGTGCCAGTGTACGAACTGTTTTGCGCGTGTTATCACGGTGCTGTGGTGTTAGGTAGTGCGTTACTCGAGGGAGCGAGACTTGAGAGGCCTCCTAAAATACTGTGCAATAATTGGAATTGCTTTATCTTTAGTCTCATCAATTAATGTGCAATTTTCCATTTAATTACCAACTCGCTCGCAAAATTTGCAATTAAAATGAGGCGAGATAACAGTGAAGATGCCTTTCGGCTGATAGCACTTGGAATGAGAACACAGGCTTAGTGTGTAATCAGTATACACATCACACATACACACAACATCCTCAATTTGTATGATTTGGACGAGCTTCATAAAATATGCAATGCCGAGCCAGAATCTAATTTGTGCTGGAAGATTCTTCGGCTTTTCTACAAAGTCCTACATGAAACAGTTAGAGTACAGGGGTGCTGATGGTGTTTATGATAATAATGACCCTAAATCCTACTGCATATGTGTTGGGGTTTGTAGGGGTGTGTGTGTGTGTGGAGCGACGTCTTGAAATAGCTACTAGCTTGTGTTGGCCTCCACTGTCCTTTTTCCACATAAGGCTGCCAGAAAGAGAGAAAGAGAGAGAGACATAGACAGACAGACGATCTTTCCTGTCTCTCTGTTTGTCTGTCTGCCGTCTAAGGAGAGAAAGATATGCGTGGCAGATACTTGGTCTTGCTCACAGGCCTGCTTTCTTGCACAGTCCCAGCGTCTGCTTTTTTATGGATCGAGGATGGGCAATATGTCAGAATCTTTTATTGCTATCATGATAAATTATGTCACAATACACTTTCCTGAGTATATTAATGCTATTAAGGATGGCACCACACCATCTTTTCCTGTCCAATATCGATACCAAGCTAATATATTTCCTTTAGGAACTGCTACCCTTTACCTACCAAGTCCCAAACGGCTCACCTAGACCCCACAATTGGTGGTAGGGACCATGAGGCAGTAGATACCCAGATCCAGATATCTAAACAAGTGCATGTGTTTATTCATTAAACATTGTTGTTGAGTTACATTACTGCTTATTGTTTGAACTGAGCCAACTAGCTTATTTAAGATCCATAAATCTGTCCTGCATGCGTGCGTTTAAGCCCAGGACCCTCATAGTCTCTTGCCCTGTAGGTCTCCACGTTGCTGATGTGTGGATGTATGTTATCTCAGGCTAGATTTGTCACAGGACTGGATCAGATATTATTATACAGAATCAGCAGAACGCAGCAATCAGCATATATTAACTGCATGAAGTTCTTGATGGCATGTAGTCGATTGGATGTTAGCCCATTATGCCATAAATTATTAATGAACGAATGTATTTATTTATTCATTGTTTGAGGCAGCCAATATATAAGGCTATACTTGGTCTCCCAAGCACCTCCAACCCTCCAAACCAGGATACTGATAGCCATTGTATATTGTCCCATTTCAACAACATCCAGTTCTCACTTTGGCCCATTTTAATAAATTAAAAATGTAATATTTTGTCAATAATCAATGGAACACTGCATGTCCAGCTTCACTTTTTCTTCTCTGTGATCATGTTGACGACCTAAACTTTCAACCCTTTAACCACCAAGTTCATGAGGTAAACATATTAGGGGTTTAACTTTCGTTTGTTCTGACAGGCCTTATTGGAATGCCTATTCCGGACATACACAAATAACCTTTCACCTCCCCACATGGTCCCCACCCCAGCAAAATACCATTGTGAATGTTCATGATGGGCAAACCAATAGAAATGGTCCAAAATTGCTTCAAAGAAAGAAAGAAAGCTGGTTCATCCTCCTGTAAAGGTCCAGGTGTTTAAGGTGGACTGTATAATTCCATGAGTGCTATTTTATAGTTTGACGTCTTCATTTTTATTCTACAGTAAAGCTTTAAGCTAGAACCTTCTATGATTAGCCGTAACTAAACTTTTGACTGGTAGTGTATGCATTATGCTTACCTCAGATGCACTGTCAAATACGTGAATCTGCACACCACTCAGGTTCCTTGACAGTAATCGGAGAGACAGACAGCCGAAGGCGCTTTCTGAGCTTACAGTAGAATCACAGGAGAACGTCGGAGCCGCATGCTCAAAACTATATAGGTCATTATTTATATTAAAGAGATTTAGCTTTCATGTAATTACAGAAAGAAAGAGAAATAGACCCACACTCAGCACCGACGGGTGCAGTTTCATCGCTCGTTCTGTTGGCCTGTTTCGTAATTGCATAATATGTGCAATTAGTCAGAACTCTTAGCCGTTAGCTTGCAGTCCTCAGCAACTCTGACTGCACAGTGCAAACAAATAAACCCCACTGCAACTACACTGCGGCACACTGCAATTACAACACAATGTGTTATGAAGCTTTCAGTGTGTCTGAAACGTCTTTAAATACCAGTCAAACTTTAGACACACCCAACTAAACGGATGTAGTTGGTGATCTTAAAGACTCTACAGTCGTACACTGAACAGCTCCAACTGATGAGAGTCTGAACCAGTACATACCCTGATATACCACATATCCTCTTGATGTACCACAGTATGATATTTCTCCATATCTCCACCTCTAATATATATTTAGTGGTGTAAAA
>CM067490.1:601078-646859 GCA_034552555.1 Semaprochilodus insignis
TGTGTGTGTGTGTGTGTGTGTGTATGTGTGTTTGTATGAGTCTGTGTGTGTGTGTGTGTGTGTGTGTGTGTGTGTGTGTTTGTATGAGTCTGTGTGTGTGTGTGTGTGTTTGTATGAGTCTGTGTGTGTGTGTATGAATGTGTGTGTGTGTGTATGTGTGTTTGTGTGAGTCTGTGTGTGTGTTTGTATGAATGTGTGTGTGTGTGTGTATGTGTGTTTCTATGAGTCTGTGTGTGTGTGTGTGTATGTGTGTTTCTATGAGTCTGTGTGTGTGTGTTTGTATAAGTCTGTGTGTGTGTGTGTATAACTGTATGAGGGTGCGTGGCGGTGGTGAGGGACTCAGGAGAGGGGATCTGTGGCAACGGGGGTCTATGTGATGATGTGAGTTAGTGTGTGTTTGTGTATGAGTGTGTGTATAAGTGTATGAGTGTGTGCGGCGGTGGTGAGGGTCTCTGTGATGATGTGAGTTAGTGTGTGTGTGTGTGTGTGTGTGTATAAGTGTATGAGTGTGCACTGCGGTGATGAGGGTCTCTGTGATGATGTCAGTTAGTGTGTGTGTGTGTGTATAAGTGTATGAGTGTGTGCGGCGGTGGTGAGGGTCTCTGTGATGATGTGAGTTAGTGTGTGTGTGTGTGTATAAGTCTATGAGTGTGCACTGCGGTGGTGAGGGTCTCTGATGGTGTGTGAGTGTGTGTGTCTGTATTGAGTCTGGTGAGCAGGAGAGGGGATCTGTGGCAACGGGGATCTATGTCATGATGTCAGTTAGTGTATGTGTGTGTGTCTGTAGTGACTCTGGATGGGGGGTGTCTGTGGTGACGGTGTTAGGTTCTCTGTGATGATGTGAGTTAGTGTGTGTGTGTGTGTGTGTGTGTGTGTCTGTAGTGAGGCTGGTGAGCCGGGTGGGGGGTGTCTGTGGTGACGGTGTTAGGTTCTATGTGATGATGTGAGTTAGTGTGTGTGTGTGTGTGTGTGTGTGTGTGTGTGTGTGTGTGTCTGTGTGTGTGTGTGTCTGTAGTGAGGCTGGTGTGCCGGGTGGGGGGTGTCTGTGGTGACGGTGTTAGGTTCTCTGTGATGATGTGAGTTAGTGTGTGTGTATTGGTGTGTGTGTATGAGTGTGTATCTGTGCGTGTGTATGAGTGTGAGTCTGGTGAGCCGGGTGGGGGGGTCTGCGGCGGCAGCGGGGGTCTCTGTGATGAAAGGCTCTATAAACGCTCCTCCGGCTTTAATTTTAGGTATCATTACTCCGATTGCGTTGCTATGGTGACTGAGGGCATTTCTGGCCCTGGCAAAGGAACGGCAAGTGGCGACTCTTTGTTTCCGTGGCAACAACTATCCCTCCCTCTCTCTCTTTCTTTTTCTTTCTCTCTCCCTTCACTCTTCTTTCTTCCCCTCTCCCTCACTTCGTGCTCTTTCTCTCACTCTTTCTTCTTCCTCTGCTTTTTTAGGCTCTCTCTCTCTCCATCTCTCCCTCTCTCTCTCTGCTGCTGTCTTCCAGTCTACTTCCGTCTCGTCTTCCCGCTCTCCATCTCTCCACTCTGTTTGGCCCTCTCTCCCTTTTGCCACTTTTCCGTCTCCCCCTCTTTCTTTCTTCTCCCTCTTGCCCACTTTTTCCTCACTCTCTCTTTCCTCTGTTACTCACTCTCTCCCTCCCTCTGTTTTCTGTCTGTACCTCTCTCCTTTCTTAGACCCTCTATCCCACTCCTCTCTGATCTCTGTTTTACCCTCTGTCCTTCTTTCTCCATCTCTTTCATACCATCCCTTCTTTTCTCTTTTTATCTCTTTCTACTCTCGTTCATTCTCTTTCCTCTCTCTTTCTTCTCTGCATGTCTCCCTTTCTTCTCTCCTCTATTTCTCTCTTTATTTCTCTCTTTTTTCCATGGCTTCTTCTTTTTCCCTTTTTCTATATCTCTGTTCCCTACTCCTTCATTCTCTATCTCTCAATCTCCTTTTCTTTCATTCTCCTCAACTCTCACATCACCTCTTTCGTACTTCTCTCTCTCTCTCTCTTTCTCTCTCTCTCTCTATTGCTGTAACTTTTGCCCTATCTTTTCTGTTTTTCTCTCTGTGCCCCTCTTTCTTCTCTCCCTCTCTTTCTTCCCTGTTTCTTGCCTCATCCCTCGCTCATATTCTCACTCTCTCTCTCTTGTCTGTAATTCAAGGTGAATCTGGATCTCTCCTCTCTGCTGGACAGCGATGACAAGAAGTCGAAGAACAAGCGGGGCGTTCTCCCCAAACACGCCACCAACATCATGCGCTCCTGGCTCTTCCAGCACCTCATGGTGAGGGCAGGGATGGAGGATGTGCTCTGTTCATTCAGCTCTCCTAAAACAATTCTTCAGTGTGATTATAATGAATATAACATGACAAATGAGTCCGTTTGAGTTGGACAGATTGGTCTACTTATTAACTTTGGCAGCAGAAGTGTTTGATAGAGCCCTGATTTGTTCCTGGAGCTGGAATAGGACCTGCAACTGTAGCCAGAACAGTCTTAAAGGACTTCCAATCTGGACTCAAACAGTCGCTTCACAGTTCTTCACATAATATCCCATTTTAATGATGTAAAATGCCTGTCTCTTACTTATGGCACTGACCGCTACACGTGTCCGTTTGCTCTGGCTTTTAGCACCCTTACCCGACAGAAGACGAGAAAAGACAGATCGCTGCACAAACAAACCTCACCTTATTGCAAGTGAACAACTGGTAAGACTGAGAGACACCTCCTCCTAGGCTTTCTGCTGTGTAGTAGGGGTGTGGATTCTTCCCCAGCAATGTGTAGCAAAGTGGCTCCATCTAGTGCTCATTAACATGAAGTACTCGCCACCGCGATGACTAGAAGACTCTCTCTGTTTGTCTCCCTCTGCTTTGTTTCCACTTGACAGGTTCATCAATGCCCGCAGGCGTATCCTGCAGCCCATGCTCGACGCCAGTAACCCTGACCCCGCCCCCAAAGCCAAGAAGATGAAGTCACAGCACAGACCCACGCAGCGCTTCTGGCCAGACTCCATCGTGGCTGGAGTGCTGCAGACACACGGCCCGCACTCCGCCAACAACTCAGACAGTCAGTCCTTACAAGCACTGCACTTACTATCAGCAGATTAAGTCTTAATTAAAGCCCAAACCTAAAGCAGATGATGCAATACGATGTTTGTGAAGATCAGAGGCTCAATCTGAGACAACCCAACAAGTGTACCGTTCTTTAATAACCAGTGTTCACAGACTGAGGATAAAAGATATTTTGGCAAGTAAAATGATCTTTACATTTCTTAAAGTAAGTCAGATTATCTCCCAATATAGTGAGAATAAAATGGCTTATAAAAATCGCTTAAAATAAGTTAAAAATGTCTGAAAATAAGTTTAAAAAATATTTTTATAAGCCTACAACTATCTTAAAATGTACAGTTCTTTAATAACCAATGTGCACACACTGCAAAAAAATATATATATATTTTGGCAAGTACAGGGTCTTATATCTAGTTCATATATATACAGATTTGACTTCTTTTGATTTTAGAAAGGCACCTTTTTTCACTATATTGGCAGATAATTTGGCTTGTTTCAAACACGTTTCTTATAATGAAGTTAAAATTAAAATTATAATTAATTTTACATTTACTTAAATTTACTTAAATCCCTTAAAACAGGTATACATGTCTGGAAGTAGGTTCAGTAATCTTATAGTAAGCCTATGGCAGTCTTAAAATGAAAAATATAAGATATATCATCTAGATATAAGATCATTTTACTTGCCAAGATCTCATTTCTTGAAGTGCACACTGTTATTATAAAGTTATTTTATACATTTTAATACATTAAATTACAAATGTTGTTATATTAACACATGAACGACATCAGATCAAGAACGGGTTGAATTTGGTTGCATTTTCTGCTATATTTTATTTAATTCATTTTAATTCCAGTTTCAAATTGTCCTTCATAGTCGTTTCAGTGTTCGTGTGCACAGACCAAAAACACATTACATTTCTGCTTCTTTTTCTCAGTAACAGCTTCTAGGCAGCTACACATCCTTTCAGACCCATAGCACTGAGTGAGTCTTCTCACAGTGTAAACCCCCTATGGGTTTGTTCCGATCTGATGCAAGAGTGGAGTTTGATTTTCTCCCATTGATTACAGATAAAAGTTTGTAAAGGTTACAGTTTTGCACTGCAAAAAATAATATACTGGCATGTAAAATGATCTTATGTCTAGTTGATGTATCTTAAAATTCTCAGTTTGAGATTCTTGTAAGTTACTTGTAAGGTTATTTAACATCGTTTCTAGGCAAGTTTTATTTGTTTTAGTGATATTTTTGCTTGTTCCTTAACTATGCATGTTTCTTAAAATGACCTAAATATTACCAAAACAAATATCTGCAAAAACTGGCTTACTAATATTACTTAAAACAAGTAACAAATGTATCTTTTATCAAATTATCAAAATAGGACGTAAGATATATTATCAACTAGATATACGATGATTTTACTTTCCAAGATGAGAACTTCCGAGTCTACCACCAGGACAAAAAGTACAAATAGGATGCAGGGTAAGATACATATCATTCCTGTCCGAAGAAAAACATGTATCTCCAAAATGGTAGCTTTGCAGGTGAAGGTCAAAACTAGCTTCATTTTCAGTGTAAGTTCACGTAAAGAGGTTTTATTGCATGGAGCATTTCTATTGGTCCGTTGGCCATTGTGTTCAAATGATGTCAAAACAGAAAATCTGTAGTATGTTTTGTTGGACAGTGACAGTATGGTAGCACCTATAATGAGTTAAACAGGATCTGTGTATTAAAAGCTGATGGGATATTATTCCATACCGTTCCTAGGCACGTTTTTAGCTCATTATTCCCAGATGGCTTGCAGTCCTGAAGGTGTATATGCAGCGTGGAGTAAAGTGTGTTTGTGTTTTGGTTAGGCTCTTTGGGCATGGACGGCCTGCAGCCGCTCTCCTCCGACTCAGCCACCCTGGCCATGCAGCAGGCCATGCTGGCTGGGGCCGACGACTCCATGGACGGAACGGAAGAGGATGAGGAAGAAGAGGAAGAGGAGGAAGAAGGGATGGAGGAGGAAGACGAGGAAGAGGAGGAGGAAGACAGCGAGGGAGGCCGGCAGCTGTCTGTCAGAAGAGATATGCACCTTGATCACAGCGAGGCACTGGAGTAACACACAGGAAATGACATCACTGCCTTGACATACAGTCACGGAAAGCGATTTCAATGATGCCCCGCCCACACCGGAGGGTTCCACTGGACGCTTAAGTGCTTTGGAACATCCGGTTGGATATGGGAGGTTCCCCCTGAAATGAAATGGGCTGTGAATTCCACACTGTAAAAATGATTTGGTGTTAAACTGGCAATACTTTACTGAGGGGCACATAACACTACATAAACCATTTATGACAGTTGATATAAACCTACATACATGCTTTTATAAAGGCTAGCATCAGTTTTGGCCCATTGCCAAGTGACACATTGAGCTGCCAAATGTGCTCACCCATGCATTTAACCCATCCGTGAAGTGAATAACCCAGAGACACAAACACTAGGGGGCAGTGAGCACACTTGCCCAGAGCAGTGGGCAGCCCTATGCACAGCGCCCAGGCAGCAGTTGGGGGTCAGGTGCCTTGCTCTTCAGTCATTACTGTCGCTTCAGGGACCCTCCGGTCACAAGGCTACTTCCCTAACCACCAGCTCACGACTGTCCCCTTGTAGTTACCACATCCTCTACCGAAACTGATGTATGGCATGCCGTTAAATATGGAATTTCTCAGACAATTTCAGCTGATAAATTCTGTTTATTTGCTGAGTTTGCTTATGATTGATTGTTTTTGATCATTGTTAAATTCAGCAAATAAGCATGTATAGGTGGATTAAAGGGGACCAATTATGCTCATTTTCAGTGCTCGTAATTTTATTTTAGTGCTTTACTAGAATAAATTTACCCATTACAATATTTTGCTCATACTGTTCTCATATCTGTATTCACCCTCTGTCTGAAACACTCTGGTAGAGATCCTGTGACCCCCCTCCCAAAGAGCCCACTATGCTCTGATTGGTCAGCGCTGATTAGCTCTGATTAGTGCTCTGAATTCTGAATAGTCAGCTCACTCACTCTGTTCTAGATTGGTCAACCACCAGAGTGGCATTCTGCTATAAGCTCCGCCCCCACACACACTGCTGTGGCTATTCTCACAGTGGTCTCAGTTCTGCCATATCAGTTTGAGCCAGATTCCAATCCTGAAAGTCCGGTAGAACAAGCTTGGGGATCCATCTTCTCAAGCTCTACTGGAGCAGGACATTTCAGAGTGTGTTAGCTCTCTCTGTGTGTGTTGGCGTGCCAAGCTTGCCAGTAGGCGGGCAATAAGGAACGTGTTGCGAGGTGATGTCACCTTGTAACAGAGCAAAGGACAGGAATTCCAACGAGGCATTAAAATGAGGCGAACTGGCCTCTATGGGAGAGAGTTTCTCCCCTTGAAGGGGAAAATGGGAAAAGCATAAAAGGTCCCCTTTAAAATGTACAGAGGTGTGTGCACTAAAAAATCAGCAAAACGTGCAATTTGTGGCAAATCTATCGCAGAGGACTAGGTTTATTTTTGGGGCCATGGGAGGCTTATGTATGTGTTATGAAGTCTTATGAATGCTGCCCTTCAGTAAAGTAATTTAACCAGGCTAAAAAAGAAAACAAATTATGCGTTAATAGAATAATAAGTGATTATGAACTCGTTCATTTGTTAATAGCCTTAATAATAAGTTCATAAGGGATTGTGTTACTGCTTGATGTTTAATGAACTCTACGTTTGATGGCAGGCAGGTTTCTGACATATCGGCACTGTCCATAGAAAAACATGTATCTCCATTTTTGTTGATATTTTGACTTTTATGCATCATTTGAACACGGCAGCTGCTGTTTACACTGTGTGGAAAGTTCATGATGAATGAACCAACGGAAAGGGCCCAGAATTGCTTGGGAAAAAAGTCTGGTTCAATTGACTTACAGTAGAACTACATTAGGTTTTTGCTCTCTCCTGTAAAGTTGCCATTTTGGAGATACTCGTTTTTCTCTGGACCGCACTGATATTTAACAGGACATCTTTTTACAGTGTGGCAGTTACTGATTATAATCCTGTCATTTTACAGAGCTGAAGAATGTGCTCAAACTTCAAACTATTGGGCCTTGGGAGATTAAACAGAAGCGATATTAACAAAGCCCACCTTTGACCCTCCACCCAGATTCACACCTTTTTTCTGCCCCCTACATGGTTCTTCTTGGTTCTCAGGTGAAACCCACACAGCATGAGGTCGTTTTTACAAAACCGTCCAAGGTGACTTTTTTTTGGCATGCATTTTCAGAGCAAAACATTTTGCTAGGAAACATATACAAAACTATATTACAAAAAAAAAGACCAGACAGCACAAAGTATACCCCTTAGACTATGATGCCCCCCCCCCAAGTTGCTTGATATTTATGTTTAAGGTTTTAAGGTTTTCACCTGCGCTACTCCTGAGAGGACTCTTAATTTGCCTGGAACTCTCAGATGATGCAATCCTGAATGACACTGAAGGCCGCCTGCCTCGGACTTTTCGGCAGGCACAGTTTTCCAGTTTTCTCCTGCTCATGATGGGGAGGGGAAAAAAGGAAAATGTGGGCGGAGCCAACCTGGCAAACGAAGCATCTCGTTCACGGAAGACAATAAAACAGTGGCTCCTTCCAGACCACGGACTTCCTCAAGATGTTTGCTGCAGGACACATGCAGTGCATTAACTTTGTCTGATTCGGAAGTGAGCAGCAGTCGCGCAGGTATAACATGCATCAGCACCGTCACTGCGGTCTTTCAGTTTACTCTCCTTTGGAAACACTTGTGGTGCTGTAATGTATCTTTATGCTCTTTCCATGCGCATCTGGTCTGCACCTGTGAATCAGGTAAATCCAATGCACTGTTTGCTTTTAAGCGAATGAACATGATGATCCTACAGAGCGTCTTTTTACGGAACGTTTCAGCTGCTGGAACACCCCCCCCCCCACTCTGTCTGTTTCCTGTGAAGGACAGAAGCTGTGAAGATATTTCCCCAGCTTTTTTTTGTGCTTAATCAGCCTCCGAAACTAAAGCACCTGTTTCTGATGTGATGTCTAGAGCTGAACGAAGCTGTTCTTGGATGTTATTGGAGTTGGTCTTTGTGAAGTATATGTTTCTCATTATCCTTTTTTTTGTTGGTTGTTTCTTTTCTTTTTCTAAAAAAATGGTTCTTCCAGAGCAAGTGATGGTATGATAGGGGAGCTTTTTATTTTGTTTGTACACATCGTTGTCATAATCTATTGTGTTTCAATAGACCATTTTTGATAATTAAAAGAGGTGATTTTAGTGGATGCTGAATATCTTGAACTTCTTTCCACTCCTCTTATTCTACACATCACACCGTTGACTGCTCAGTGCTCTGGTACAGGCCTTTAAAAGCATTCTGGATTTTCATTTTAGATTTGACAGTTTCATTTACCCCTTCTCCGCTCAGTTGCCTGGGATCTTGAATGGGGTTTTGTTGAAATGTCTCCGACATGATTTGGTCAGAATACCACTAGGATCAATCACCATGCCCTGTGATGGATTGGTGGCCTGTCCGGGGTGTTTCCTGTCTTGCGCTCAATGACTGCTGGGATAGGCTTCAGGACCACCCCTAACCAAAACCCCCAACCCCAGTTCCCTGGGGTCTTAAATTGGGTTTTAATTAAATGTCTTTGACAAGATTTGGTCAGAATACCACTGGAATCATGCTCTGTGATGGACTGGGGGACTGTTTCCTGCCTTCCGCCCAATGTGCAATGGGATAGGCTGTACAGTCCTGTTCAGAATGGCCAGGTTGAGCGCCTGTTCCTTTAAATAACAATGAGCCACTTTTGACCCACCTTCAATTACAGACATTCAAATAACAGATTAATAACATCAACACTGCTTTTCGCAAGAACATTCTAGAAAACTGCATCTCCATTAATATATTACCTTAGCTGTTAGCATTAGCTGGTGCTAAACAGCCAAAGAAACACCAAGCATAATTATTATATTTCCATTGGCTGCAGTTTTTCCATGATCCGAAGTTGTGGAGGGTGCTGCGCTGTGCTGAAGTCAGCTTTCTGTCTGTCAGGTTTTTGCTGACTGTAGCTGGACGGTGCCTTCAAAAATAAACTGTGTTCTCTCAGGTGCAGCCCACAACACAGCAGTTCCCAAGATTAGACCTTAGCTTCCACATAATGCTAGTAGCTTGCGTAGGTAGTTCTGAAACGGGGGAGGTACTGCTCCCACTTGATGTAGGAAATGGAGCCTAATCATAACAGCTTGTTTTCTGTCTTATTTCACAGTTTGTGGACTCGGGATACACAAATATATATGTACAAAAACTGAACAAATGAGTTGTTCATTATATGTCCCCTTTAAAGTCAATATAAACTAGTTTTCCTTCTGTACCCTGACATACGAGTGAAACATGGTAGACATGGTACAATGTAATCAATACTAAGATGACATTTTTGAGTTCAGTCAAATATTACTGGGTTATAATTGTCTTTTAAACGATATGATAAGATGAACCATGCCTAATGAGACCAGGCATACACACTCACAAGATTTTAAAACCCCTATGTGTTAAGGTAAACATGAATGGAAAAACCTTTACACATTTTCTAATCAAAGCTTGACACAATACCAGTCCAAAGTTTAGTGGTGGCTGCTAATAGCAGGTTCTCCTTATGTAGCTTAAAGATTTACTTTAGAATAAAAGTGAAGACGTCAAACTATGAAAAATAGCTCTCATGGAATTATACAGTCCACCTTAAACACCTCCAGCATGGACCTTTACAGGAGGTGTCACATCCTGTCTCGTCTTGTCCCTGTTTGTCTCCGTTTTCTCTGGTTTTCTGTTTGTCTCTTTTTCTCTTGTCACTTCCATGTGTCTTTTGTTGTCCTGTCCCATGTGCTTCTGTTTGTTTTGGTTTTTGCTCCTCCTGTCTCCGCCCTCTTGTCAGGCCTCTCGCCTGTCCGTAGTTTGTAGCTCCGCCCCTTCCCAGGTGTTCCTTGTTAGTCCTTGTTCATTTATACTCCCTGTGGTTCCCTTTGTTCTGGTTTGGTGTTTGTCTCCATGTCCGTTGTTTTTGTTACCCTGTTCACAGTCATTTCTTAGTTTGTTAGTTTCTTTGGTTTTGTTCTAATTGAATCCTATTAAAGACTTGCACTTACATCCTGCCTCCTCATCTTGTCCCACGTGACAGGAGGATGAACCAGCTTTCTTAACCTGCAGTGGAGCTGATAGAACAAGGTTTATTTCTAAGCAGGTTTGGAGCAATTCTATTGGTCGGTCCCTCATGAATATTCACTAAACTGAAAGGAGAACTAGAGCTTTTACACTGTGCAGAAAAAGAGATCAAAGTTTTACACCACTAAATATATATTAGAGGTGGAGATATGGAGAAATATCATACTGTGGTACATCAAGAGGATATGTGGTGTATCAGGGTATGTACTGGTACTGTTTACCCTCCTGTAAAGGTCCATTCTGGAGGTGTTTAAGGTGGACTGTATAATTCCATGAGGGCTATTTTATAGTTTGATGACTTCAGCTTTAAGATACACAGAAGGAGAACCTGCTATGAGGAGCCGTGTCTAAACCTTTGGCTGGTAATGTACATCCGGATGTACAGTGGAAAGATTAGAGAACCACTTTCACTGTGTGAAAGTGAGTGTGTGGGTGGTGGGTTATTCACTCGATGCATTGAAAGCCTCTCAAACAGCACTTCCACCAAATGCACTTTAAAGAACCCTGTCTGTATGAAATCTTGTTTGGTCACACTTTACATTACAGCTCCATTAACTAGGATGCATTATTTGACATCCACAAGCCGTGAATCTCAGCTTTAATGCACATTGTCAGTGTTAACAATGTAATTAACACCTGTACTGAAGTTTAAGCGTAGATCTGCATTTACTGACACGAACGGCAAGACAAGTTTATTTATATAGCACCTTTCATGCATGGCCTTTAAACTGCTTTAACAAACTGCATTACAAACGAATGCATCTCATGGTCTTCGGCATCGATTGCTCATCAAGAGGTTGATAATCTATATTGTGAAACTAATGTGATTCAATGCAAGGGTTAGGATTAGGACCAGGTTTAAGGTTGGGGTTAGGTTTTGGGTTAGAATGGTTTAGGGTTTGGAAAATTGAGTTTAATTGAACAGATATATTTAGTTAAAAGAATAGAATATACGGAGCATCTATGGAGCATCTACAGAGCATCTATACAGCATCTAAGAAGCATCCATGGAGCATCTACGGAGCATCTACGAAGCATCTATGAAGCATCCATGGAGCATTTATGGAGCACTATGGCGCATCTATGAAGCGTCTAAAGCAGACCATGTAAGAAATTGTTACCCTTAGTTTTGGTCATTAATGGGAATAAAAGTCAGTAACTAATGTGGGTGTTGATTAGTTTGTTAACATTGCTTCGCCTGGTTAATGCTGGTTGTTAAGTTAATCCTGGTTAGTTAATGTTTACTAACATGATGAACAATGTTAATTCAGGGAGCTTGAATTACAGAGGTGACTCTGCTTTAAAGAGCTGGATAGGTGTTGAAGGTCTGAAGATCTCTAAAACTGGAATATGTAGCAGGGTGAGTTCCCTACAAAACCAAGGAAAGGCCTGGGTGGTTTCTTGTCTTAGAGTGTGGCATGTGCAGACGGTTTAGGTGGAGCTGGGTGGTGGGAGGTTGGTGGGGACATTTTAGAGTATGATGATTACAGTTCTTTAAAATCGAAGTAGCCTTTTGGCTCAGGTTTCCCCCTTAAATGATCAGAGATTACAGACTGCTCCTCGCACATGTGGTCCGTATTTCTGAGCATATGGTCTTTATAGTTTTTGGTATGTGGGTAATACTTATTTTGTGGAGCTGGGCACACTGAAAAAAGTGATGCGCTGGATGTACATACATCATTTCCAGTTGAATAAAACATTTTACATTCATCTGTTACCTACACAGTATACTGTCAAAATGTAAATTAATGCAATGCATCAGATTTTTCATGTGCACATATTTATCATTATTTTCATTTTTATCTGGCGTCTTAGATGTGTTGCTCTACACTCTTAAAAATAAAGGTGCAAAGTGAATTTGCCCCCCTCGGGTAGGTGATTCGGTATAAGACAAAGGCTCATCCAGTACCAGTTTTGGGAACCACTGCTCTAAAGGATGAAGGGTTCTCTAAAGAAGCTACATTCTTCTTCGGTCTAACAAGTGGTCTTTAATGGAGTGATGCCTTTAAACCTATTTTGATTAGCTAAAGTACCGTACTACATATGTTTTTGATCTAAAGAACAACACGTGTCAGTCATATGTGTCAATTGTTTACTAAAATGTAAACAATCTTCCACATGATCTGAAGGTTTTTCATCAATTACAGGTTTTTTGCTTTTCACTGAAAAGATCTAACCGTCTCATCGTGTTTGGCAAGAGGTTAGAATACGCCGTCAGGGCAGCAGTGCTGCTTCTTCATCCTCTCATGTTGGAGTCAACGCTACAGTGACTCATTATCGCCTCTTGAGGTAGTGGAATTGTATGACAGGATGAGCGGCGACTAGCTTTAGTATACCTGTGACCAAAAGGTACCTAATAGCTTGTAATCCCTCCACCAGCACCAATAACAGCTGACATTCAATTGGCGTGTACTGGACAAGTTTCTGGATGTAGCCACATCAGTGTTCAGACACTCTTACATCAAAGAATTGGTCAGTTGGTCCAGATTTGGTGGATGCCTTCCCTGGTACAATTCCGAGGAGAATTCCCTGTAGACTGGGATTTTATCCACTGCTGGTAGACCCGTATGACCGTACGCTTCCATACACCTGCAGATTCAGCTACTTCCTTCACACTATGGTCTTTGACACGCCCAAATGCAGTCACTCCTTTTAGCCAATCATTAACATCTGCTCTGGAGCCATTTTCCACACATGGAACGAGACATTCCCTGCACTGTACCACCTCTTCCCAATCTATGGATCCCGTCACTCACACCCCGCAGGGATTTATAGCCCCGTCATCCTCGTGCAGCTCCATCTGCAGGAGCCTGAAATTACTACCACCTTAAACCTTAATTTTTTGTCCTGTGAGTTTAAAGTACAATCAAAACTGTTAGTACAGTCGGTTGCTAATAGTAATACATTTTGGAATGTTTTAAGCTTAAAATCATGTATTCCACCTTTAGGGATACCTTGAAGTTGTCTTTCATCATCATTGTTAAGTCTGGAGCACACCGAGCAAACATTCTGCAACAACACTAACCCTCTGTTAGAATGCCAAGCCCAATGAACTAGATAGAATGAAAGGAGAACATGCTAGATCACCCTAACAATCAGTTGCAGCCGTGGCGCACCACGTAAACATTTCTGTTGCTTTGTTCTGTTGGTGTTTGGTTGGCGTGCAACGGCCTTGAGTATGATGGCGTTCTCTCATCTCCTCTTTGAACTACACCGACAAATCCTGTCCTCTAAGAACTTGTATAGTGTTGAAACATAATAGCAGCTACAGTCACTGGTCCTTAATTCCTATATCCAGGAAATAAGGATCGCTATGTTCCATGCAACTTGCAAGCAGGTAGCTTTAACACAAGCAAGCACAAACTCTAGAGCAACTGACTTTACACAAAGCTCTGAGAATGGCTCTGAAATAGCTGAACTTGTGGCAGTCCTCCAGATTTCTCATGTAGCTCTGTAGAGTGGTAGGTCCGCTCAGGGCGGAGTTATATAAATAGTGAGGGCAATGACAGGGGCAGGAAAAGCCGCAAGAGCCAGGCATGTTTGAAGTGGAAGGGCGCCACCAGCCTGATGCACATTTTAGGGATGTGCTGCCCTATAGCCCTTCCCTACTCTGCTCTGCTGCTCTCTTTCTCTAATTGCTCCCCCGCTCTGTCTCTTCCTCCCTCTCTCTGTTGCTGCTCCTGTGCCATGGGTTCTCCAGAGAGTTCTATAACCCCTTTAATTACCCTGTAACCCTGTCCAGTCCAGCCTCCTGGTTAGTTCAGCCCTCCTCTAGTACTTAAAGTCTTCGCCAGCACCCCTTTGACTTCTCCAGCCTGAGGACCAGGTCATTGCTGGAGCCACTACGTCAGGAGCACTAGAAGGTACTGCATTTTTCATACATGTATCTGAGCGCTTAATCCATGTGGGGAACCTTCAGTCAATGTTTTCAATTAAACAAGATGTAGTAATGAGAAAGCGCAGCAGTATTGTGCTATAAATATCACGGTTTATTGAATCAAGTCAGTATTTTTCTACTATACTGTAGCTAATACATTTATGTGTACATAACACAAAGGCTGTTCAATGGCTCTTGGCTTAGAGTAATGGTTCTACGCAAAACCTTTAACTGGAATGGGATCTATTTAACTGGAATAGTATCTATTTAACTGGAATGGGATCTATTTAACTGGAATAGGATCTATTTAACTGGAATGGGATCTATTTAACTGGAATGGGATCTATAACAGAATGCTGAAGCTATTCGGTTTCACTCGCACATCTGAGCCATCCATAGAAAGGTTCTTTAGTGGCTCCTCTATGGCTTCGCTCAAACGTTCCATGTTTGGCTGCTTTATCTCTAAGAGTGTAGCTCAGTTGATTTCTATTCACTGTTACGAACATGTCATCACCTTCTTCTCAACAGCCTTGGCCATGTCCATTGCTAACACGGCCGCTCAGGCCGTGCTGTCTGATGCCCTGCTACGGGACAACGTTGGAGAAAACCGCATCCGCCACCTGGAACTGGAGCTGCCCCTAGACAAATTCATCAAGTTTGTGTCTGTGGGACTTCCGCTGCTGCTGGTGTCTTTGGCGTTTGCACGGGAAATCTCCATCGGTTAGCATCTCGTTATTTCAGAGCATGGGGGGCTGATCTAGGATCAGCAATTCTTATATATGTGTATATATATATCCGTATATCAGTTAGCAGTCTAAGTAAGTTTCACTAGCAAAGACACAGTAGACACAAACACTTGTTCATTTGTTTCTCTGTAGTCCCCTTTCTCCTCTTTCACAAACCCGTACGCACAGTAGGCACAGCTGACCTTCGGGTCTTCGTGGACTTACTCTGCCACAGAAGTGTGTAGTAAAGAAAGTTGCATGTTCTCCAGCCCTGCATTAGTTCAGTAGATGCAATTATGTGTGCCTTCTAAAAGTTATTTTTAAGTTTTATGTGAGAACCGTTAGCGCCTTGGAGTTACCTAATTAGCTTTCTGTCCACGAACCTGAAGAGAGCCATGCTGGAAATAAGAGCACAATAGAACTGGCCAGCGCTGATGTCTAATAGGTGTTAGACTCATGTGGGCTGGTGACTGACTGCCAGGCCCAGTCTTTTTCAACCTTTGATATTAGCTAGATATTCAGCTGGTTAGCAAAAAGGGGGCTAATTTGGCTGGAGCTAGCATGCTGGGCAATTAAATGTCATTATTAATGTCACATGCAGTGTTGGTTTTACATTATTTGGAACGAGAATCAACATATTTAATCACGTTTTCCAAGACAGTAATGGTCATTTGTTTTGTAAGGTTGCTAGGCCGATGGCAGACGGTCCTCCGGGGATTCAGATGTAAATGGCACTATCTTGCTGGCGTTCTCCTGCCAGAGGAAACTGTGCAGGCAGCTGACTTTGAGGTTGCAATCAGCTCCTCTGGAGTTGGTCTGCAATCAGCTCACACAGATGTTAATTGGCATGAGGATGATTAAGAGAGACGTGGAAAGATGACAAGGGTCTGTAATTACAGTCAGCCTGCTCTTTCCCAGTTCTCTATTTCAGTCTAACCAGAGGATATGCTAATTAAAGCAGCAGCAGACGTGCAAAGCAAGCAGAGTCTGGTACAGTCTGGTAGAGTCTGGTCTCTGGTCACGTTCAGTATTCGGAGATGTTTGCAAACCGTAGCTACAGAGGTGGGAATATTAATCTTTTTGACTGAGCAAAGATTGGCAAAAATTTGACCTTACCGGCTAACGAAGTGATTAGGCTAATGCACTGATTATTGATGGAATTCCAGCTCCAACTTTCTTCTATGTCTGCCTCTGTACGAGCCATGTTCTCCGCCCTGCACTTGTCCGTAATAAGGGCCGCTGTGGGGAATGTCTTGTTCGGTTAGTAAATTGGGGGGTTGAATTTACGGTTTGGAGGGAGACACTGATACTTAAGCAGTCTATAAAAAGCAGGAGCTTGGCTTTTGCTCAGTGGTGGGGTCACACCCTCATGGACCGGTGGCCTGCTGTAAGGCCGTCCTGCTGCTGCAGCTGCTGCTCTGCTGTGGTTTCTACCAGCTGTGCTCCTGAAATAAACCCTGGGTTTAGGGAAACTGTGCCACCCTGTTCTCAGTGCCTTTTCCATTTCACCAGATGTCAGTGATGATAGCGATGATACTCTGATGATACGTTACCTACACTAACGTGTGGTTCTCATGCCTACGCTCTCAAGTATTGGTGCAAAATGGTCCGGAATCGTAGCGATTTGGACTTCTGTATTACGGTGGTGATGGGAAAGTATGTCTGCACTATGAGAGAGTCATAACGACTGCAATGTAGATTTTATTTCCTATTCACAGTGTTGTCAGAATCACAGATTATGTTACGGGATGGTACCGGGCTTTAGAGAACGTTATGCTGCCTATAAGAAGAACATTCTAAGATAAAATAGGCCTTCTTGCAATAAATCTGAAAGCTGTAGTTTAGAATGCAGTCAAACAGTTAAAAAATAACTTAGCCAAAACAATTTGCCAAAACTTATTTTAAAATTATTGTAAAGTAACATCTGAGACATCAGGCAACATATTCAGAACTATTTATTACCATCACCACCATTATAAACACTTCTGACTCGGCAGGTTTATCTAGAACCGCATTCACATTAATGACTTTGTTTACAATGTCATTGATTTTTGGAAAGTTGGTGTAATTCATCTTTTAAAAATAAAGCATTCTTTAAAGCAGCCCACTTATGATTCCTTAAATGGCCCACGCTTCAATTTAGTGGTCCTTCAAAAAACTCAGCTCAAACCACTCAACTGAAAAGTGGTTCTTTAATGGAAGCTGCCATTACACTTGCACTAAAATGAGCTTCAAAGGAGACTGACCTGTCAGGGTTGAATTTATTTAGTCCATGTCCAATTGGGAATAACCAGTGGAAAACAATTTTCAATTTCCAGGACTAGACATGGAGTAAAACCTGTGTGTAGGAATCCATTTTAAAGCTATTATTATTATATCTTGATTATTATAAATAGTTAATAATGCAGTTATACAAATAAGTTTGAACACTTATGGTCAAATGATGGTTATGTTGATATTCTATGTCAAAAACAAGTTAGCAATAAGTTAGCGATTCTCTACAGACATTTTTAAGTACACAAATTAAATTTAATGTATTGTAAAAAAAAAATAAAACACAAAAATTGTCCCCTATCTTTTGCACATGCCAAGCTTTTTCAATATGTTGAATTAAGCAAATAAACTGTAATTATGCATTAAAATATGCAGATGTTTGTTCTCTGTGAAGCATGTGCACTTACTGAACAACAAAAGAAGCACTCTCAGTAGGAGCACCCAAACTTCTGCACAAAGCGGTATGTCATACGGTGCCAGAAACCACATAAACAAGTCTATTTGAAATTACAGCTTGACACAATTTGAGGCAAGCATGTGATGATTTATGCATGCAGCTTGCATGATGCTAATTAGCAAGACATATGTTTCCATTGCGTATCAGCTACATTAACCCCACAGCTCAAGCACAAAAATGAAGAAGTAAACTTTAGACATCAAAACAGGTCTTGGCAGAGTACAGTCTGGGTAAGGGGACAAAATTTTAGGGACATTCTTAAACTGAGGCTGTTAAAACCTAGCGACCCTTGTTTCGTTGCTCTTTCAGGTCCACAGATTAGCTGTTTTCCTCCCACCAACTTCACAACGAAGCAGGCTGCATATGTAGACACTTACTGCTGGGACTCGCTGATGCATCATGAGTTTGACACAAATGGGAACTTCGAGGAGCGCTCTCTGTGGGTCCACAAGGTGGGCGTCTCTGCACCACACTGCTAACACGAAAAGCAACAAAGCTTTAGGCATATTTTCATGTTCTACTGGGCTTTAAACATGTTGGTTCTGGTTTTAATTAGGAGGGAGCAAAGCTAAAGGAGGGTTCTGATTGTTGTTTGCACTGTTTAGATGTTCCCCTACTCCTTGCTGATGATGGCAATGATGATGTACCTGCCAGCTCTGATCTGGAAGTTCCTGGCAATGCCAAGCCTGGGCTCAGACCTGCTCTTCATCATTGATGAGCTGGACAAGTCCTACAACCGCTCGGTGCGCTTGGCTCAGAACATTCTGGAGCTCAAACAAAACACGGAGAACCTACATGGGTTCCAGCTGGAGCTGCAGAGGTAAGGGAGAAAGCCAAGTGGGTTGGAGATTCTTTGCTTCGCTCTGTCTTCCATTTGTCTTCTGCCAGTAGAGACAATTACATGTGATTCTTCTTAGCTTTAGCTTTCAAACATGAAATAAGGATCTTGGACAGGACTGCTCAATAGCAGCATGGTCAGTGCTACGCTGGCAGAATTCGTATGTACATTATCTGAGATGAAAGGTACCCATTGTTCTTGAATCCAAGGCACTCCTTCTTATTATCAGACAGGAGACACACTGTAGCCTGAAGGTTTTCATTAGGCCTACTACTGGAACTATTATTCAGCAAGCAACCTTTGAATCTGTTTGTCCAATTAAAAAATGGCCACAATCAAACTGTTTAATTTGCTGTTACCAGAGCCAAGAGGAAGCGCTACTTCGAGTACCCCCTGCTGGAGAGATACATGCAGTGTAAACATGGCTCCTACTTCTTGGTCAGCATGCTCTTCCTGCGTGGCTTCCTCTTGCTCATGTTCATGTCCGCCGCCTGCCTGTACCTGGTCTACTTCCACCTTTCGGCCTTCCTGCAGGACGAGTTCAACTGCTTCGTGCGCACCGGCCTTCTCCGGGAGCAGCCGTGGGTGCCAGAGCTGGTCCAGTGTAAGATCACCAGCCTGATGATCTTCCAGGTCATTAGCGTAGCAAACGGTGCCATCTACGTGTTGCTAGCTCCTGTCGTCCTCTTCAGCCTGCTGCGCCTTTTCTGCTGGGACACCACCTTCCTGTCTCTGTACGAGATGCTTCCTGCCTTGGGCCTCATCAGCGGCCAGAAGCTGGGCTGCCCGCTCAACGACCTGAACGTGCTGCTCCTGTTCCTGCGGGCCAACGTGGCGCAACTGCGCTCCTACGGCCGTCTGAGAGCTCTGTGCTCTCTGCCGCCCCCTCAGGTGCAGAAGGGTAAGGTCGCACTGACGGAAGATCAGGCCGAGGAGGCAGCTGAGGCGTCCGAGGAGCTGGAGGAGCAGGTGAGGGAGGCTAGGGAGGAAGGCAAGCACAACCTGGTGGACATCATGACCATGCTCGGGGCTGCCAGGGGGAATGTGGTGAACTGTCCTGAAGAGCAACCTCTGGTGGAGGAGAACATGACGCTCGGTACGATCACTCTCGTCTACATAATCAAGTGTATCCTGCTGGTGGGCGTATTTGTGTACATCATATGGGACGTTCAGAAAATATTCACATGATCTCCTCCTCAGATTACTAATGCGAGAGGTCAAGGTCATGTTTAGCCTAGCTTTGAAAACTGGCTATAATCAGATTATGTTGGGTTTCATGACATTGATCAATGTGAATATGCATCTACTTGTGTACACTGAGCTGTAAATCCAGTGACAGTGAATAGTGGCCACCTCAACATGTGTGTTACTGTGTTTCGATTGCCATGAAAACGAATTGCCTCAAGTCATGTAATTCATGCTTAAGTATTATTTTCACTGTTGGATGTTCACTCAGCTGAAAGAAAGCAGTTGCTGTCCATAAGCCTTCTATTTAAAAACCTCTCGTCAGATCTTCTTTCACTATATTCAAATTCTAACGGAGGCTTTTGAAGAAAATGGTCTATGGTAGAACTAATACCCCTAACAGCCCTCTCTGTCTTTTTACAGAGCCTAACCACCAGGGGTACCATGAATTGAAGGAGACTACAACTTGTTGCTTTGGCTAAGCGTCCACCAATGGACCGAACCATCGGTGTAAGGGGCCACATATTAAGGGGAGGCACAGTAGACTAGCTAGATCCCCTCTAGACTACAAGTTAGCTTCATTGACTCTTCTTTTTAGGTTCAGAGTGAATCCTTATAGACCAAAGTACCTCAGGAATACCCAGGAGATCCCTCCAAAAAGCCTCCATTAGAATGAATCGCTTGAAGATGTCGTTTTTTCTTTATTTATACTTCACTGTTATTTGTCTGGGATGATCTCTCTCTCTTTGTTTTATCTTTTTGCTCTTGAGCAAGATCTTTACTTGACTCTTTCCCTGTCTATGAATAGTTAAAATAAAGTTTATACTTGTGTTTGTAGTTGTGGAGTCTACTGTACTGATTTTATAAAAGTCACCTATTATACCCCTTTTCCACAAGTTGATCCGGTTCCCTGGGGTCTTATGAAACGTGTGTGACATGCTTTGGTCAAAATACCACAAGATCAAGCACCATGTACATTCATGCCGTTTGGCAGACGCTCTTATCCAAAGCAACTAGCCGAAGGTAGTGTTAGGAGTCTTGTTAGGAGGTAGTTGCCTAAGGACTCTTATCGGTATAGTGTGGGGTGCTTGCCCAAGTGGGGAATCAACCCCTGTCTTCAGCATGGAGGGCATAGGTGTGGCCCACTACACTATGCCAACCACCATTATCACCCAGTCTGAACCTGTTCAGAATGGCCGGTCTGAGTGCCTGCTTACTCCGTGCCCTCCTCTTTAACGGGGTGTGCCGAGCATAGCATGTACAGCAGTGCTCTTTTGTGAAAGACCCAAACAAGTGTGGTTGGTGTGGCTCAGCGGATAACACCACTAACCTCCAGGGAGCTACAATAATGTTAGCATTATTTTGGATGCCCAAGTAAGTAACGCCAAGAACTTTTTAGGAAACCACATCACGGTTAACATCACGACCTCGGCTGTTAGAATTAGCTAGTGCTTAAAGGACAAAGAAACACAGAGCAAAATAATTTTTTATATTTCATTTTATATTTTATTTTATATTTCATTTATTTATTAAATTACTATTTCATTATACGTTTCATTTCCCTTGTCTGCAGTTTCCCATGGACAGACAGCACTGATCCCTCTTTTAGGAAAAGTTTCATTGCCACCGCTGCATCGTACCTCCTCAGGTCAGACAAGCAGCCATAAACATGAGGCTAAAGTTGGCTTCTTGTTTGCGAGCTTCTTGTTCAAATTTTCCCATTCCACGTTAAATGGTACAGCAGTTCCCAGTTGCCTGAGGTGCCAGAATATAACTGCTGCATCATTTAAGGCGGAATGGGAAAATTTGACAAGGAGCTGGCATATAAGAAACTGACTTCAGCTCCATGTTAGAGACAAATTGGTCAAAACATACGTATAGATTTTGCTGGCTGTAGCTGGAAGCTGGCATCGCTCAGGTGCACCCAATAACAGAGCAGCTCCCAGGCGTCTTAGCTCTTTAGCTTCCGTATAATGGTAGTGACTCTAGGTAAAGGAGCCAAACCCTAATGGCTTGTTGAATCTCAAGTTTTCTTACCTGGGCAGCTCACAAAAACAGACGGGGTTGCATAAGCACTGAAGAAGTGAGTTTTTTATAATATGCCCCTCCTAAATTCAATGGGGTTATATAGAATATAGATTTGATTAGTTTTACAGTCCAAACCAAAAATGGAGCCTTTAAAATGAACCTCTAAAAAAATCCAATCTAGTGTAGACAGCACTGGCCTGACTCAAGAGCAGACAGACAGCGCCGCTCACTTCACAGCATCACTCAATCAATTGTTCGAGTTATTGAGACACGGACAAGCATAACAAGCCTCAGGGTGTGTCTTTTCAAACACGACATGTAATCTGATTTGTTCTTTTTGCCGTGAAACAAAACGTGGCCATGTTTCAGATGGCAACATCACCCGCTCTGAAATCATCGTCCCACTTGTTTGGCTCTTTTCTCGGAATCTAAAACCTCTGCGTTATAGCAGCTCAGCCTGAGGCAGCCGCTTCATCAGAGTGCAGGAACCACTCTAACTATCAGCGGCCTGTAATGATGTCTGCAGCGCTCAGTTCTTTTAAATGAATTCAGTCTCTGCTCTCAGTCTCCTTCTTAATATCTCAAAGCTGTTTACAGTCTCCTGCTACCGTAGAAATTGTGTGTGCTGAGGAGCATTTGTAAACCCAACTTAAGGAAGGATTACATATTTAGAGTCCACACACTGATAGCGCTGAACGTTTGAATATTAGTTTGTTAAAAATCCGGTCCAAGGCTTACCACACCAATTTTCCAAGGAGTGGGTGGAGCTAAGCATAGACTGTCATTCTAACATTTAAGGAAAAGAATGCTAAGTGTTTGTAGTATTTAGAAATGGGTATTTATACATGCAATTACACTTTCACAGAGCTGTCAACACAGAGCCATAGATACAAAAAGAATGGAGCCGTTTTTGGGTTTTTTTGGCATGGTGGGGCAGCACAGTGACTTCACAGCAAGAAGGCCGGATTTGATTCCCAACTGGGCCGTCCTGGGTCCTTTCTGTGTCTGCCTTGGGTTCCTCAGGTGAAATGTCCCTAGGAGTGTGAATGTGCTCATCTCTGGGTCTGCCCTGTAATGGACTGGTGGCCTGTCCAGGGTGTTTCCTGCTGTCTGCCTAATGAGCACAGGAATAGGCTCCAACTCAGTCCAGAGGGATAAGTGGCTCAGCTTTGACTCTCTGCTATTGTACTGAAATGTTGATGAGGGCAATTTCAGAGCCATACAGAGAAGCTAACATGACCGGCTGGTAACACCAAGAATTTTCTAAAAAATGATTTCCTAGAAAGTTCTTGGCGTTACTTATTTGGGCATCCACAAAAATGTTAACATTAGAAAGTTAAAGTTGTGTCTTCAAATATTAAAAAATATCTGGATGTCCCGTCCTGTCTCGTCTTGTCCCTGTTTGTCTCCGTTTTCTCTGGTTTTCTGTTTCTGTCTTTTCCTCCTGTCTCTTCCATGTGCCGTTTGTTGTCCTGTTCCATGTGCTTCTGTTTGTTTTGGTTTATAGCTCCTCCTGTCTCCACCCTCTTGTCAGGCCCCTCACCTGTCCTTAGTTTGTAGCTCCGCCCCTTCCCAGGTGTTCCTTGTTAGTCCTTGTTCATTTATACTCCCTGTTCCCTTTGTTCCTGCTTGGTGTTTAGTCTCTATGTCTGTTATTTTTGTTACCCTGTTCCCAGTCATTTCTTCGTGTGCTGGTGTCTTTGGTTTCGTTTTAATTTGAGCCCATTAAAGATTTACATCCTGCCTCTTCGTCTTGTCCCACGTGACACTGGAAATAAGATAAATCTCATAAAAAGCCTACAACGATCTCAAAATGTGGATATTAAGATATATAAGGTAGATATAAGATTAATTTACTTGCCAAGGTCTTATTTTTTTGCAGTGTACAAACACAGGTTTGAACTGTTGTTGTTGTTGTTGCTGTTATTATTATTATTATTATTATTATCTAATCTTTTGACTTTTTAAAAAATAAATAAATAATGTTTGTAAAAATGGAAGAAAACACCTCTCAGTAGAAAGTACTCTAATGATGATTTATATGATGAGTCTTTGGATTTTTACTATCTCTGTGTTTAAATAGATTATAAGACCTACAGTTTAAATATTTCATAACATAATCCTCGTAAACATCTAAGACTTTTTTTTCTAAGCAGTTTTGGAGCAATTCTATTGGTCTGTCCCTCATGAATATTCACTAAACTGAAAGGTGATGTAGTATCTTCTAAAGTCTCAAGCTCAAGGAAGTAATCAAGGCTGAGAACTCCACATAGGAACATTTCCATCAAATTATTGAACCATTGCACCACAAATGTAAAACATGTTCAAATTTCCTCACATAGTACATCAGCTTCCCATCCTGCTGTTTTGCTCTGTTATGGGATTGGCCAATTGGGCTGTTTGGAGGAGAAATGCTACTTTGTTCATTTGCCCAATCCATTGGTACATCTGCTGCACTTTCAGTGTGAGAGCCATTAGCACTGCTCTCTCTCTCTCTCCCTCTCTCTCTAACCGAGGCGGACATTAAGAGGGCTGAGATGAACTATCGATCATTTAAATGTCATTTACAGCTGTTAAAAATGCTTTTCAAGAATGATTGCCATTTTCACTATGGTCATTTACACTCACAGCCAAAGAAAGTTCCAGGCACTTATGGATATGGCAGCCGATTATAATCGCTTTCCTCTAAAATGGACACCAGTGTGTGTGTGTGTGTGTGTGTGTAGGGGGGGAGCTTGTAAAGCTCTGTGATGTAAGCTTTAAAAAAGTGCATAGCATAGCACCTTCAAGTATGTCCACAGGGGGGCAGAATTGAGTTAGATATAGAGTGATGGAAACTGCAGAAATGAACTGTGTTTCTGCAGTGAAGAGATGTGTAAAATAACGTAAAGCAGGGTTTAAACACCTTCACTCAAGAACCCTTGGCTTGTGTTTGTATAGATAATACTGTGCACTACCAGTAAAAGGTTTAGACACGCCCAGCTAAGTGGATGTAGTTGGTGATCTTAAAGACTCTACAGTCGTACACTGAACAGCTCCAGCTGATGAGAGTCTGAACCAGTACATACCCTGATACCCCACATATCCTCTTGATGTACCACAGTATGATATTTCTCCATATCTCCACCTCTAATATATATTTAGTGGTGTAAAACTTTGATCTCTTTTTCTGCACAGTGTAAAAGCTCCAGTTCTCCTTTCAGTTTAGTGAATATTCATGAGGGACCGACCAATAGAATTGCTCCAAACCTGCTTAGTAATAAACCTTGTTCTATCAGCTCCACTGCAGGTTAAGAAAGCTGGTACATCCTCCTGTAAAGGTCCATTCTGGAGGTGTTTAAGGTGGACTGTATAATTCCATGAGGGCTAGTTTATAGTTTGAGGTCTTCACTTTTATTCTACAGTAAAGCTTTAAGATACACAGAAGGAGAAGCTGCTATGAGGAGCTGTGTCTAAGCTGTATATCCTGTATATCAGAATGAATTTTGATCAGAGTTGCTGTGGACACTCATAACATTGTGTGGTATTATTACACAGTAATAACACTAATAAGGATACAGAAAATATACAGAAAATCACAGACAGAATACACATAGTACAGATGGTCCCAATCTGACAGCAAGAAGAGACATGATTTTATCCCAGTGTCATGCTCACAGTTATTTTCTTATTTGTTTTGATTGACCTTGACTTTAAACAGTGTGAGCACGGTGCTTTACAGTATAAGGTTAGCCTAAATCTCTGTAAGATTTGGCGATTTAGAAATGTGCAATTGTAAGCAATGTGCGACATCACATCAGCATCTGCTACTCAAGCTTTCAGTATTGGTATTGGGAAAAGCAGGGGTATTGTGACCTTGCTGTGGTATAATGTAATGCAAGAATGAAATAGTCCAGTGAAGCTTTGTGTGGACGTACACTCATCGTCCGAAAATAAATTATCTGACAGGAATGAAACTTGGTGTGTAGGTTTGACATCATGAGACATGGGAATGTTTCAAGTTTCATGCTCAGCTGTGCATTTGACGTAAGCAAGGACAAGCCTTATCCCTGTACCTGACTGACCCAACAGCCACGATTACTGACATTCAGTTAGCAGTGGTGTCCTCCATGAGTCATCCTCCAGCACCATTGGCAGGCGGCTGCACCACGCAGGACAACCACGCGCACAGACCAGTTAACAACTGCACACACCACGTCAACGTCACCAAAGACTGCAACGGTGTCGTACCAGACTGCCATGGAGTGACTCAGAACGGCAGCGGGTCATCTTCAGTGACGAGTCCCGCTTTTGTCTTGGTGGAGACGACCAACGAATCCGTGTGTGGAGGTACCGTGGTCAGCACCAAGATGAACGGTTTGTTGTCACGCGTCACACGTCCAGAAGGCCTGGTATCACTCCACCTCCACCCCTACTGCACCATCTGCAGGAACTGTGTGAGGATATTCAAGCTGCATGGGATGGATTATCACAGGACACCATTAGGAACCTCTACAGCTCCGTGCCGAGACGTCTGGAATGTTGGGTTAGCAAACACGGCGGCCTGACGCCATACTGAGAGACAGACTTCTGTATGTGTAGCTCAATAAATATTGATCATATCAGTCTAAATTTATCATCAGTTATTGATCCTGGTAACCTTCATCTTCCTTCCCAACAGACCTGCAATCCCGCACCTCCTTCTGGGTGCAGCTGTTCTGTAGATGACGAGTGTATTTTCATTCATTTACTGGCTGTAGAGCATTCAGTGTTCTTTGTTGTTCAGCCACTCCTGTGTTGCTAGGCTGGAAGGTGAAAAGTTCCTCCCAAGTTTTTCTAGCAGACTGAAGCAGGCTGCAGTATCTCCCTGGATTCTGCATAATCCATCAGTCCTTCAATTTTAACAAGATGCCCAGCCGCTGCTAAGGAAAAGCATCCCCACAAAATGATTCTGCCACCATCCATACTGCACTGTTGGGACGGTGTTTGCCGGGCAGGGTTAGGTTTGCCCCACACACATACCTTTTTGAATTATGACAAACAACAAACAACATGCTTTAATGTGTTTGTTTTTCTCCTCTACTGGCTTCTTTCCAGCCGCCCTCCCGTACAGGTCAGTTGTATGCCAAGCTCTTGATATTCTTGACTGGTGCACCTTCACTCCAGTCTCAGCCACTGAACTCTGTAGCTCCTTCAAAGTGATTGTTGGCCTCTCTGTGGCATTCTTGCTGTGATGTTGGGTTTGAGAGACGGCCTTGTCTAGGCAGTGTCTGGGTGGTATGAAGCTTCTGTTTCTTCACATTATTTTCTTCACAGTATATTATTTCGTAGCCGTTTCCCATTTTGCACATCTTTTATGACCGTATCTCTAATTTCCTTTGAATGTTGTTTGATCTTCACTTTGAGTTTTCCTTCATTTTCAGAGCCTTATCAGTGGTACTTGAATTAAGGGGTCCTTCATCCAGAAACGGTGTACCTTGGTAATGATTCACCAGTTGTAAGTAACTCACATGTACATATTTTAAAAAGATGGTTCTTCAAGGGTTCTTTGGCAAAGGCAGTAGTTCTATTTAGAATTAGAAAATAGGTCAATGCCAAGCTTATAACAATAGAAGAACCATTGTTTGGTGGATAGCAGGACCATTTCACAATGCAAATGACCATTTAAGCATGAAATGTTTCTTTAAAGAATTTGTGGTTCTAAACAGAAGCATTGCCTTACCTGAAGAAACCTGAAGAACCATCATTTTTAAAGTGTGCAGAGGCCAAGCCAGTTTTCTCGTTAGCTCAGAGCTTCCAATGCAAGCAGCATTTTTCTCTGAGCAACTTTTGCGGTAGGTACAGTCTGGCACTGACATTCAACTTTCTTTTCACCAGCTCTTGTGCACATTTACCTGTTCCACCTTATATAGTGCAGCAGTTATTATATTGCCTTTTGCCTTCAGAATTTCAACTAGAAGTCGGTGAATGTCCTTACCGGAATTAAGCGGAATCTGAGTTAATATTAAAAACACAAGGAAATGTTTGAAACGCTGAGTTACTACTCTGTACTAATGCGCTAATGAGCATGCTAGGTAGAACTTCTTAATAGGAAGAATAAATAACTAGAACTCCCGTGCTGCCGAACCAGCTGCCGAAACTTGGTGCCACTGTAAGGAAGGAAGGGCGGATGGGTGGGGGTTTCAGTAGGTTGCAATATGCAACCTCACCACTAGAGGTTACACACTGCTCCTTTAAATGAACTCGTTTATTTTGAGGGTCTGTCTTTGAAAGTACAACATGATCAAAGTGTCATTTACCATCTGGATGACTGTGATGATGTTTAAGGGGATGAATGCATCTGCAAGTTACCGCATGTCAAAGCTGACAGATGACACCGTATGAAAAAAGCCTTTATAACCGTCTGTCAGCTGTCAAAAATGCAGGCGCCACAGTGCCTTATGAGAACTGTCCTTCAGTAAAGCCTTACCTGAGTCAGGTTCAGTCTTATGAGCTCAGAGTTCATAGTTATGAGCCTTTTTTTTACAGTAGCAGCACATAAATACTTGTTCATGTGTGATAACCAGTCAGAGACGCAGTTCCAGCTGATGCACATATTCAGATTAGTGAGTATGATCATTTATGCTTCCATTCATACACCCTACCCAAAAATAAATCGGCTCAGCGATGACATGGAGCTAATTCTTAACTCGCTTTCATATCAGGGTCTGAGTGAAAAATGTTGTTCACTGATTCTTGATCTGGATCGGCGCAGTTATGATGTTTTCTAGGAACAGATAACATACTTACTAAATTAAAATACTCATACTCACATGTTTAACACACTCACCGTAAAAGAATAACTGCTGTGGGATTGCAGGTGTGTTGGGAAGGAAGATAAAGGTTACCAGGATCAATAACTGATGATAAATTTAGACTGATATGATCAATATTTATTGAGCTACACATACAGAAGTAGTGTCTCTCAGTATGGAGTCGGGCACCATTAATGCACCATTTAACTCTTTATAGAGGTTTATGACAGGCCAGTACAAGCTTTAAGAGAAGTGAGTTTTTAATGTAATTTAAATATTTAATGAATTTCATTTCAATACATTAAACCTCATAGAGCATTAAAGGTGGTCTTTACGGGCTCAAAGTGAAGTTAGATTGTCTAGCTGGTAATGGGGCACATACAATGTAATATGTTGCTCTGCCAGACTCATGTGTTGAATAGCTTGTTTAAAGCCATAGCTGACCTAGTTCAACTTATAATATTCCTATGAACAGATATTACAGTGTAAACCAGATATTATAAAGCCACATGCTCTTGTTTTATACAGTGTTATGTATGTAGTTATAACTAGTTGTAAGTAATTAAACACAAGCCTATGCTTAGTATTATAAGGCATTATGAATGTCTTACAACACCTTATAAATGCATTTCGACAGCATTATTAGAATAGAATTAGAATTCATCTCATTAAATTACGGCCGTGCATGGCCTCACAGTGAAATGCAGCCCCTGCTGTGGGGTCCAGAAGGATAAGGTCAGTGTAAATCTGAAATCATAACATATTTGTCTCCTGCATCATTTCCAAATGACGTCTGTATTTGAGGAGGATCTCTGAGCAAGCTGAGTATTTGCCTCAATGCTAGGAATGGTGAACCGCAATACTGCGGAGTGTTCAGTAAATGTTTATAGTGTTAGTTTAGGATTTGTGTTTATCAGCAACACTGATTGGGTTGGCTGGGTTATTGTGCTATGGACTTTTGTTGTGAAGGGGCAAGTAGCTCCATATATATATATATACAGTGGGGAAAATAAGGATTTGATACACTGCCGATTTTGCAAGTTGTCCCACCTACAAAGAATGGAGAGGTCTGTAATTTGTATCGTAGGTACACTTCAACTGTGAGAGACAGAATCTAAAAAAATACAGAAAATCACATGTATGATTTTTAAATAATTAATTTGCGTTTTATTGCATGAAATAAGTATTTGATCACCTACTGACCAGCAAGAATTCCGGCTCTCACAGACCTGTTAGTTTTTCTTTAAGAAGCCCTCCTATTCTGCACTCATTACCTGTATTAATTGCCCCGGTTTGAACTCGTTACCTGTATAAAAGACACCTGTCCACACACTCAGTCAATCACACTCCAACCTCTCCACCATGGCCAAGACCAAAGAGCTGTCTAAGGACACCAGGGACAAAACTGCAGACCTGCACAAGGCTGGGATGGGCTACAGGACAACAGGTAAGCAGCTTGGTGAGAAGGCAACACCTGTTGGCTCAATTATTAGAAAATGGAAGAAACACAAGACCTCTCCATTCTTTGTAGGTGGGAAAACCTGCAAAATCGGCAGTGTATCCATTACGTATGTTCCCCACTGTGTTTAGAGAGGGAAGAAGAACTGGTGGTTGGAGACAGAAAGGCTGCATGCACAAACCCTGGAAGTTACCTGATGGGTCCAGACAGTTTAGCTACTGCCCCTGTCCTCCCCCTCATTTCCTACTGCTCCTTTCCTACCCCTTAAGAATGCAGAGGACTCAAGGAGAGGAAAGGAGCAGGAGGAGAAGAGAAAATAATGAGCAGAAGACCAGGACAGTTTGCTCCTTTCAACATCATTAAATTTGCTGTTGACTGTTGATAAACCAAGCATATCACATTTGCTTGAAAGCAAAACTGCACAGAGCCCACGTGTTCACGTCTGTTTGGCTTTCTCCTCCATGTGTTTCATTATTCCGTTATATGTTACACCAAGTACAAAATACACAGCACAGAAAACGATATACCCCAAACAAAACACAGGTGGTGAAGCACAGTGGGACTGCTCCATGGTCCTCTCCAGGCTAGTCTGCAGTGATGTCATGTCTCCTGTCTCCTCGGTATTCGGACAGCTGGCCAGATGGCGTCAGAAAATTGGTTTCCGGGTCACGGAGGGGGATCAGTCAGGAAAAGCAGTAACTTTCAGGGTTTCCGGACCCAGCCACTGCTTGTTCCTGCTGATGCTCCTCTCCTCCGTGACCCGGAAACTGATTTCATGACGCCACCTTCCCAGCTGTCCGAATACAGGAGCAGATGCTAGAAGCCACTTAAATCCCTCTATACTTTAAACTCTGTGTTTTATTGGGTTTATATCATTTTGTGCTGTGTATTCTGTATTTAATATACAATAAAAAACATCTTCTAAAAGTAGATCACACAGGTGTGATCATATTTTGATGGAACAGAAAGCTAGATGTGTTTCCTTTATACTGTATGTGGCACATGATAAATATGAGCATGAGCTAACAAAGGTCAGGACGGATTTCATGCTCACAATAAATGCACAAACTGAAAGGCGGTTACACAGACCGTTACGATGACTGCCCTTAACACCACGTCAATGTTGTCAAAGACCGCAATGGTGTCGTGCCAGACTGTCATGAAGTGACTCACAATGGCAGCAGGTCATCTTTATTCTTGGTGGAGACGACCAACCGATCCATGTGTATAGGCACCGTGTGGTCAGCGCCAAGATAAACACTTTGTTGTCATGCATCAAACGTCCAGAAGGCCTGTGGGGTATTCCACAAAGCAGGATTTCTCAATTAGCCAGTTAACTTAAACCCAAAGTTGAGGAGTATACAATCAGGAAGTCCATCAGCTCTTTTCCTATTGGACAGGCTTGACTTTAGGTTTATGTTACCTGGCTAACTGAAAAATCCTGCTTTGTGGAATAACCCCCCGGTGTAACTCCACCTCCATCCCTACCGCACCATCTGCAGGAGCTGTGTGAGGATATTCAAGCTGCATGGGATGGATTATCACAGGACACCATTAGGAACCTCTACAGCTCCATGCCGAGAGTTATAGATGTTGACACTAAATTAAGAGACACTACTTCTGTATGTGCATCAGTCTAAATGTATCATCATTATGTAACCCTTGTTAAGATAACGCTCTGTTGCTGAGTCTGCCCCCTACTGAGCGTGCGCGTCGTTTTCCATGCCCCGCCCCCCTTTCTTGCCGACCGCGTCGTGCTATGTGGAGAACTCAGGTGAGTTCAAATAACACAAGGTTTCTAACGTTGTAAATACGTTTAAATATATATGAATGTTCGTATTTTGGATGTGCTTAAAATGCTTACTAGCGAGTGGAACATAAAGAGTACATATAGTGTTAAAAGGTTCCTTGGGTTGCTAATTTGTATGCTAGTAGGCCTGTGAGCATCTCAGCATTAGCTCCGGTTCGCGTGTGGCTAATAGTGCTAATTTATGAGTTTTACCCTTTAAGAACTGCAATGTGCTGATTCAATGTTCATTTTAAGGGAAACAGGGTTAAAGTACAGCCTTATCAAATGAACTGCTGCCCCGTTCAGGTTGTTTTAAGATGGCAAAAATCTATCGGATCCCGAGTTCCAAGATGGCGAGCCGACCTGAAACTACGATTCCCAGCAGGCTCTGCGACTGACGTCATCAGCGCCAGCCTCCGAGCAGCACAGCAGAGACACCGAGAGAGAGAGAAGCGCAGATAAGAGAGCGAGACGCTCAAAACTCACACACACTTCAAGTCTACCCGGGTAGTGAAGCTTGAACAGACTGTTTTCATACACGCAAGTGGAGCAAAAACTGATTTACAGACATTACAAGAAAAGAAATGCAAACTTATTTGTTCCTTTGACCGGACTGTAGAGACTAGGGGGTTACGGACTGTTGTTGTTCCTTAAAAGTTGAGAAACTGTTTGGAAAAAAAGTTAAAAGTTAAAACTGAAATACTGTTAAAAAACGAGACATGGTGTAAGGGAAGCGGCGTGTTCTATTTTGGGTATTTTCTTGAAGTGATATTTTGTGTATTTATGTTTTTTTCTGCATTAGGTCAGTCTAAAAAATCAAAATAGTGATTGAACACTAGGTTTGGTTTGGTTTTTTTTTTCAATTCACATACAGACATACACACATTTAATTCACTCTCATAACATCTGATTCTTTTTTTTTATTCTTTTATTTCATAGCATCTACATTTGAAGCTAAAACTGAAGGTCATTACTTAAATAAATCCAGATATTTTCATTTATAACATTTTTGCGTTCTGTGTTGTTGCATCTCTGTCCTAGCCCTCCTCCTCGTGCCTGGAGTAGTATTGATACTGGTCCATGCGAATTTGCAGAAGTATTCACAAATCTTACGGTTGTAGGTAATTTATGCCCACCCAGATTTTTGGTCATAGTAACTGAAATCCTGCCATAACTGCTGATACCTAGAGCTGTTACAAGCTGGGTGTTACAATTATTGTTCCGGTAACCATTATATATATATTTATGTGTGTGTATGTGTATATATATATATATTTATAATAAAAACTGAAAAAGAACACATGCTATATAAAACATTTCACAGTTTTGATGGCCATTGTATCTCCTAGACAAACGCTTATATTTGGACGGGCACTCAAAGAAAGCTTCTAGGAAGAATGGCGGTTTATGCAGCCTGAGTGTTTACATGGAGGAAATCGTCTTTATGTCAGATTGTCTGAGTACATTAGAACTAAGACGGGGCATTGAAATGGCCCGTGTCTAATTACAGGCAATCTCCCATTACGAGCTACCTGCATTCAGCCAGGGTCTTGAAAGCCTTCTCAAGCCCATTATCTAATTAGTGCTCTAACAGGTAATGCTTGTATTCAGAGAATCTCTCCTGCGAGTCTGTTTGCGGAGCTCCTTGCTGATTCCAGGCCCCCTCGTTTTTTATTTTCTCCAGAGCCACAGCGAGGGCTCCAGCAGCACAAGTGCCGAGATGGGAAATGACAGCCAATTATTCCTCTCATCACTAATTTGTTTCCTTTGTATCTGGCCGTGACTTGCGGCGCTGGGGTGCTGAACATCGTGAGGGGTCTCCCACTACTGTCCAATTAAGAGTGATGTACGCGTTTGAGTGCCGGAATGGAAAATAATAGGGCCAGCGTGATGATGGATGCAGCGCTCGCTGTGTGAAGCCTGGACCCTGTTTGCTTTGGCCCAACATGACTGTGGTAATGGCTTCCTAATCCTGGAGGGAGGGAGGGAGAGAGGGAGGCTGGGGAGAGAGAAGTGGGGGAGCTGGACAGAGAGAGAGAGAGAGAGAGAGAGAGGGAAACAAAGGGTAAAGGAAGAACAGGAGAGAGAACAAGAGAAAAAGATTGAGAGAGAGAGAGAGAGAGAGAAGGAATGGATGGAAAAAGAAGGGTTACAAGTGAGCGAGAGAGGTGGAGAGAGAAGGAGAGGAAAAGAAAGGGGCAGTGAGGAAAATAAACAAAGAGAAAGATAAGGAGGAGAAGAGAAGAGAGGTACACAAAGGAAAAAAAACAGATACAGTGGAGAATAAAAAGGATGAAGGTGAGATAGAGAGAGAGTAGGACTAGTGAGGTCAAGGAGAAAGAGAAAGAAGAGGAGGAAGAAAGAGCACAAGGGAAGAGTGGAGAAAGGAAAGGGTAGAGAGGGAAGAGAGAAAGAGAGAGACAAGGAGAAAGAGGGTGAGGGAAGAATTGACAAAAGGGAAAAGAATTGTGAGACGAAGAAAGAGGGAGACGAAAATAAAGGAAAGTGAAATACAGAGAGAGAGAGGGGGAATAAGGGAGGCAGGGACAGAGAAAGAGAGAGAGGGAGAGAAACAGCAAGGCAGGGGTAGATTTAACAGCGAGGAAGATGAGATGAGACAGAGAGAGAGAGACAGAGAGAGAGAGACAGAGAGAGAGAGACAGGGAGAGAGAGACAGAGAGAGAGAGACAGAGAGAGAGAGAGAGAGACCGATTTTTGAGATTTAATAATCCTTTATTAATCAAAAATAACAATCAACATTCAGAGCAAACATCAGAAGGCAAGTACGAATGTCAAAACACCATGAGAGATGAGAGAAAGTGAAAGAGAGAGAGAAAGAGTAAGAGAGAGAGAGAGAAATGAAGGATGAGAGACAGAGAGGGAGATAAAGAGAGAAAGTGAAAGGGAGAAAGGTTGTGTGTGAGAGAGAAGGATAAATGAGGGAGGGAGAGAGAGAGAAAGAGAGAGAAAGAGAGGGAGAGAGAGAGAGAGAGCGCGCGCTGTTGTCATGCTCCACTGCTGGCTGGCTTTGATTACTGCTGCTAAATGTTACCCCTCCAGTCTGAAATGGGAGGTGAACAGTACCTGCGCCGCAGCGCGAGCTGAATTACTGCACACTCCCAAACGTTATGACAAGATCGATACCCGCTGGCCTTGTGTTCAAGGGTCGCTCTATATGAAGACAGATGTCCAAATTAAAAAAGCGACGCCTTCCTCAAATTTATTCACCCGGAGCGCCACTTAAAGATCAAAGCAACCCACCTCGGACACCGCTAACCCCCCAACACCCCCACCCCCTTCCTCCCCCTCCTTTTTGCTCTTTGGCTCTGAAGCGTCCTCTCAAAGTTAAAGCGAAGGTAAAAACGCCACCTTGGATCCTGACTAATACAAAGAGGCTTTTTCAGTCTGTGCGCATTAGCCGGGTATGGCAGCTCCACGGCCGTGTCAGAGTGGCGCGCGCCTTATCTGAAAGGTGTGAAGTCAGGAGATGCTGACCTTGCAGTCAGTCAACAGGAGCTGAAGTGAAAGCCGAATGACAGCCTGTTTACAGCCACTCACAGGACGAGGACGCTCCCTGCTCATCCTCTGCTCCTCACACTGCTGCCTGGGTGTGTGTGGGTCTGATATAATCAGGTGAATTAAAGTGCTGGCTTTAATGTGAGAGCAGATTGGCAGGAAACTGTGGGTCAGAGCTATGATAGGTGACCAGAAAGTTACTCAAATTACATATTCTCACTCTTCCATTACGTTTGTCATTAGGCCCTTTGTTGGCGCTTGACAGAGCTATGTTTAGCAGCGCTAGGAGCTGCTGCGAAGGTGCAACAAAGGTCAGTTGTATTAATGTGCTGTGTGTCCTGACAGCTAGTCAATGTGTTTTGCACATAGGCCTATTAACAGTTTCCACAGACAAAGCACAAATCACAAAGTTTACAATCTACCTTTCCCAACGTTGTTTCAACATTTCTCAGGAGTTCAATTGTTGAGATGTAGTCAAAGTCATTTGGGGTGTTCTGGGGTGAATTGGGCATCGTAACAAAGCTCACTTATTTTAATGGCAGTGCTGATGATGGGAACCAGGAGAGTCATGCAGTGTCTACAACACAGATATGGCCATTTCATAGTGAAGCTACCTTAAGAACTGTCTTTTCCGAAACACATACACTCCTCACTAATTAACTAGTTGCAAAAATAGCTGCACCCAGAAGGAATCAACCAACAGGAGTGAAACTTGGTGTGTAGGTTTGACATTGTGAGACATGCTAATGATTCAAGTTTCGCGCGCTGCTGCGTATGTGGCGTAAGCAAGGGCAGGCCTTACCGCTGTACCTGACTGATCCAACAGCCATGATTGCAGACATCCAGCGAGCAGTGATTCCCTCCATGAGTCATCCTGTTAGTGCAGCACCATTGGCAGACGGCTGCACCACGCAGGACTACATGCAGACAGACCGTTACCACGACTGTCCTTAACACCACGTCACCGTCACCAAACACTGCAATGGTGTCGTGCCGGACTGTCATGGAATGACTCAGAATGGCAGCGGGTCATCTTCAGTGTTCTGGGGTGAATTGGACATTGTAACAAAGTGCACTGGTTTTATTCACAGTGGTGGTGGGGACCAGAGGTTGCGATGTCTACAAATCTACGAGTCTACATGTCTTCTGAGTTTTTACATGAAATTGGTCAAATTTACTGGTTAATTTAAAATATATATGCTTTCTTTGGGTACTAGTTTGCCATACATATGCAGTGGTGATAATCTCTGATGCATCTGATTATCATCCATTTTCACAGGTGACATTGACACTATACCAGCGTTTGTGGCCGAGTAGCACATTGAGGTGCATAATGAACCAACCTGGAACCAACCTGGTTTCTGGATGTAGCCACCTCAATGTTCAGACACTCTTACATCAAAGAATTGGTCAGTTGGTCCAGATTTGGTGGATGCCTTCCCTGACACAATTCCGAGGAGAATTCCCTGTAGACTGGGATTTTATCCACTGCTGGTAGACCCGTATGACCGTACGCTTCCATACACCTGCAGATTCAGCTACTTCCTTCACACTATGGTCTTTGACACGCCCAAATACAGTCACTCCTTTTAGCCAATCAATAACATCTGCTCTGGAGCCATTTTCCACACATGGAACGAGACATTCCCTGCACTGTACCACCTCTTCCCAATCTATGGATCCCGTCACTCACACCCCGCAGGGATTTATAGCCCTAGCATCCTCGTGCAGCGCCATCTGCAGGAGCCTAAAGTTACTACCACCTTAAACACACAAGGGGGCTAAGGGATACTCTCTGGACACCATACATACCTAGGCTGATTGCTTACATCTAAGTGAAGAGGAAAACTGTTTGTTTGTTTATTAATTAATTTGTTTATTTACTAAGCTAATGCTTTAAAGAGCTTTTTAAAGTCCTACCGGTGCACTGAGCACTCCTCCAGCACTGTAGTGAGCAGAGTGTTGTTTATTAGCTGTGTTGCTCTGATGCAATACATATGCTGAGAGAGGAGCTGTCTGCCTGAGTTTCATCTGTCAGTGGCTCTTGAAGTGCAGTTGTATTGTCGCGTGTGTGTGTGTGTGTGTGTGTGTGTGTGCACCATTTGGGGAGTCTGTTCTGTTACCCACTGAAACATAACACAGTCATTCTCAGTGGGCTCCATGGCATTTAGGAGTGTGATTTTTGGAGCTCACCTGAGTCATGGTGCTACACGGCTGAGAACAGAACAGAACAAAGCAGGCTTGCGTCAGGCCATGGGGAATAATCTTCTGGGGCCTGTTGCACCATCTGTATCTAAATTCCAATGCAGCTGAGTTCTAACATGACCACGTCTAATATTTTTGTCTCGTTTGTTTTGAATAGGTTCCTCTTATCTACTTTTGGGACTTCTGACGGGAAATCTAAAGAAGTTTTAAGTCAAATTTATATATGTAGACAATTGTAAAGGGTTCACAAACTTTCAAGCACCACTGTACTCCAGACTAAAGGTACCCTCAAGGGTCCCGCCCCAGTGACGGTTTAGTATCTTTTGTCTCTGGGAGTGTGCTAATCACTTCATAATGAATCAGATGTTTATTTTTACTGTGTTGGAGAGTTAAACAGTCTCTCTTCCACAATTAAATACACACACAAACATAATAGAATAAATATGTGTGGTTTTTGGATGGCATCATCAAACCACACATATTAACCACACATATCTGCAGGAACTGTGTGAGGATATTCAAGCTGCATGGGATGCATTATCACAGGACACCATTAGGAACCTCTACAGCTCCATGCCGAGACGTCTGGCGTGTTGGGTTAGCAAACACGGCGGCCCGACGCCATACTGAGAGACAGACTTCTGTATGTGTAGCTCAATAAATATTGATCATATCAGTCTAAATTTATCATCAGTTATTGATCCTGGTAACCTTTATCTTCCTTCCCAACACACCTGCAATCCCACACCTCCTTCCGGGAGCAGATATTATTTTGATGATGTGTGTAGAACAGTACAGCGGTGTAAGGTAGTCATGTGCTGGCTAGTGCTGCTCAACATATATATAATATTGTCACTTCATAGTCTTATGACTGTTTTGGTAGCGACCAAATGGAATCTCCAATTATTTATGTCAATAAAGTTAATAATTAAGGTACAGGGTGATTCAAAACAGAAGTAGTTTAGTCTAAAGCCCAAACCAAGTCCCAAATTTGTTCCGACTTTGAGCCAGTTCAGTAACATGATGGATATCAATCTTAAAGGTGCAGTAACTCGAATGATCTGTTTAAGCCTAAGAAATGAAGAGAGGTTGAAAATACTTGTATGAAGATGTATAATGAGAGAATATAGCATATGGCTTCTTTACCATCATCTCCATCATTCCCATTATACGAATCTTCTAACTCTTTATGCAACATTAATTATGCAGGATTACAAAAGGGATGACTGTGGGCCATTAAAACCTTCACCCAAACTTTGCACTGTTTTTTTTCAGGTCTACAGTTAAATTTGTATTTCTTGTATATATTTCTTGCCTCCTTGCGAAGTGAGATATATTTATATATTTATCCATAGTGACCTGTACTATGTATAGTTTATAGTTAATAGCTAATAACACTGCTGAGCTGGTACCGACCCATTTAGGTTTTTCATACTGCACAACTCTGTTTTTTATTTTGTACGTGTTTTACTGTTTTACTGTGCTGCTACTGGCTGCTAAATTTCCTTTGGGATCAACAAAGTATCTATCTATCTATCTATCTATCTATCTATCTATCTATTTATTGTATTTGCCCCAAAGAAGCCAATCTAAGGGAACTTAATGTTGGATGAAATATACATTTGAGTTTGACTTGCACATACATAAATACATACATACATATGTACATACATACAGGGACACTTGCAACCCAGCCAGAGGAGAACCTGTCTATATGTGATGCTTTGATGCCCCTATATGATATGAAGCCACCCTGTCAATGTGTGGTGCTCTGATATTGGCTGTTAAAATGTGTCTGGTGGATACAGGTCAAAAATGAAAGTAGTTTTGATATTGTCAGAGGAAATCCAGCATATCGGCCTGAACTGAATGCATTTTAAAGGTTTCCATTATTGAAGTCTTAAAAAGTGTTTGCTATCAAACCACATTTCTAAATCAAAATTCCAGCTGTGTGTGGAGCAGTAATCCCCGACTGGCCAAGCATAGCAGAGTGGGTCATACGCCTCGCACCTTGTGTTAGATAAGGTCTTCCTGTCACACTCACCAGTGGTACTGCAGCTTTACGTGTAACTCTCGTTCTGACAAAGCGGAGTGGAAACAAGAAAAACAGCCCCTAACGCTATCTGCACTAACATTTATATAAATGAACGTTTAGCATTTAAATGGAAAGCTGGATATAATGATGTTCTGGGAGTGCTTTAATTATGTAGAAATGGGGTCTTTGGTTGGGCCACAGTAAATTTGAACCACAGTGCCTACGCTGAGCTGCTGGACAACCAGGTTTTGCCTTTTGCTCATCATCTTACAGAGGAACACAACTTTCCTATCCCCGTATTCCAAGATGGCCTACATCCAGAAACTTGTCCAGTCTATGACAAATTGAATCGCAGCTGTTATTTGTGCTCATGGAGTTACTAAATGCTGTTAGGTGTTTAAAAGAGAATGAGTTCCTTACAAGCACTAAATTTCCTAAAGCTTGAGTAGACTGGGAAACCAATGTGATGAGTGCAAGATTTAGTTATTGGGATCTGGGAAATCGTTTACTTAGTTCTTGAGACGGCAGTGGAGCATTTTGTAAGATGATGCAACCTGCTGAATTCACACGCAGCGTATCTGTGGTGTTCACCCATATAGGATGAAATATGGAAATGCTCAGTCATTCCCAATCCCTCTTCACTCCTTACCTAGAAGAAACATTTCGAGTTCAGCACCAAACGTCATTTGAAGTTACTTGCAAAGAACTTCTCTACTGGTGAAAAGCGATAGCAATGTAACCAATGTTTGGCTTCAATTCTATTATTATAATATTATTATAATGTGGTTTCTGACCCGGAGTAAGCGGAGGTGGTAATAAGCTTCAACCATTGTTGTTTTTACTGATCATTTTGTTGGCTTCCTGCTCTTAACTGATCTAACCAGGCGCTGGACCAGGACATGACTGAGTTAAGATTAGAGTATGCCATCAGGGCAGTCCTACTTCTTCATACTTTCATGCTGGACTGATGGCAGACTGGACGTTGCAGTGACTCATTATCACCTCTTGGAGTACAAAGTGGTATTAAAAGGAAGGTCAGGCTGGGACTAGCTGGTTAGCATTCTAACTTCAGTAGATATCTCTGCAACAAGATACATAAATGTCTTTTATGCACCATCAAAACTGTTATTTTGGTACAGTTTGTTAATAATTTCATTTTGGACTGTTTTAAACCAAAAATCATACAAATTGCACTTTTAAAATGCAAGACATTATAGGCCCGAATAGTTCTCAAATATCGTCCACTATTTCACCATTATCAAAATGACAAAAACGATATGCCTATATTCACTGGTCACTTTCGATAGTAATTGGCTATTTTAGACTTATTAGGCATTGTAGACATCACAATCCCTGGCTAGGCTAGGCTATCACCACCACTGTAAAGAAATCAGCTGCTAAGTTTTTCTGCAGGTCACTATTTTGCATCAGTCCATTCTGAAAGACTTCTCAGTGACTGAATTATATTGTAATTGGTGAACACGTTGGTAGAATTCTCTATGAAAGGTTTTTTGGTCTGTATGCACAGCCTGGGGAAAAACCTGTAACTGGTATAGGATCTTAACATGACGTGGAGCTACATGATGTAACCTTTCTAAAAGGCTCTTCACAGACATATAACTCATTTACAAAGTGGAACCATCAGGGAACCTCAAGCGGTTCTTCTCTGGCATTGCTCAGAAGAAGTCTTTCTGGCACGTTTGTTGTTAAGATGTTATGTCGTTATAAAGGAGAATTAAGCTTTTTGTTCTTTATCTCCCTCCATTAGCGTGTAGTTCACTATGTGGCCACCAGGTAGAAGTGTTGCTCATATTAAGGTGTCCTTATGGCGTACATCTTAAAGGTCATCATTCATTCTCGTATTGTATGGATGAGTATAATTTCCATAATTATATTTGTCATGTCAACAAATACTATTGTGTATACTTTTAAAATATTTTAAGCACCTAAAAAAACCTGGATTTGGTCTTCATCAGGTCCTCCTTTCATTACTCCAGAAGGGCATTCCATTTGGCCAGGAGCTCCTTGTTCAATTTAATCATGGGAAAACATTAAAGGACAAAGACGGGCCTTAGACAGACGCCTCTTCATGAGGCTAATTGTTCCCGAAAATACAACAGAAAGTGGGCGTTCAGTCACCTTGGAAACAGTGTAAAGGCATCCTGGAGATATCAAGGTCTGATGCACAAAGCTGGAGCAATAGTCTAGTGAGCGAACAAGTCCAAAGGTCTCATTCACACAGAATCACAGTGTAGGCGGACTGTTTCTGGATCAGCGCTCCGTTTTGCAACCCAGTGATGAAAGCCTGGAAAGAACATAAGAGAGGTTGATGCTAGATCAGTGTTTCCTGAACAGAAGTCGTGGAGGAGGTTGTGGTGAACTGTGTCGTTCAAACTTGCCATCATTTCCATAAATGATTTCCTGAGCTTCAAGGGAATTTCTAGTGCCGGAGCATCTTTAAAGAAGCTCTTAGCAACACTCGTGGTCTTTAGCGATTGGGATACGCACTGACATACCAAAAGTCATGGGACAGCAGTGTGATAATGGTGTTACCTCACTGGACAGCTTGGGAACGCCTTCACCTTCATCAGTTGTGAGGCGTTATCTTGTGAGTGAGGCTGAACACTGGCCAGCGTACTCATGGAAAGGTGAGGTGAGTTATGATAGTGGTGCTTGACGGATGGTACATTCCATTTCCATAGTTGTGTGTGCATTTAATATTCCGCTATCCACAGTGTCATGTGTGTACCGGGAAAACATCATAGAAAGCATTACCACCCACAGTTGACAGTGCAGTACCTGCCCACGGGTGCTTAACGAACATGACTGGTGGTGTCTGGCTAGAACTGTGCAAACAGACATGCAACAGCTCACACCACGACACCTCACCTGGGCTCGTTAGCTTGCTAATTGGATCCTAGAGGACTGGCTAGACGTGGCGTGGTCTGATGAGTCATGGTACCAGTTGTTTCAGGCTGATGGTAGGGTTCCAATGAATGGTATGGTCTGCAGGGTCACCCAACATCAGCCCACTAAAGGTATACCACTAACATGCCTTGTTTGATGTCTGAAAATTCATGTCTCCTTGCCATGAGCACGCTGGCCAATGTTCAACCTTACTCACAAGATAACACCTTACAACTTATACAGGTGTGGGCGTTCCCAAGCCGTCCCCTGAGGTAACCCCAATTTACAGCAGTCTATCTCATGACTTTTGGAAAGTCAGTGTAATTTGCAGAATCCAAACACTGCAGATCGGAGGAAATGACCACAATGGTATGATTCAGAAACATGCCTAGGAGTTAGCAGCTGGTGTGAAATTAGCCATGTGTGAGTCATGCTATGGAGGTGGGCAGGGCCTCTCTTACTATGCATGACCAAACAGCATTGACACAGAGCAACTGGACACCGAAAGCAATCAGAGCCGTTTGTGATTGCCTTCAGACACGCCATTTATTTACAAGGTTGAGTGATTTTGTTTGAGCGAGCCAAACAAGGCTTGCAGAATATTCAGCCTATCTGTATGCGTGCGCTCATACTTTGATCTCCCACGAATAATCAATGCTGTAAGTGTACGCTGTCCTTAAAAGCTTATTTCCAACCTGTCTGGTGAGGATTCGTCGATGTGTCAAGAACACCCCAAGACAGACTCCGCGATCAATTAATGCTACCTTCCTGTAGGCCAACTTTGCCCATAATCCTTTCCTGTCTGATCGATCGGTTTGTTTTTTGGGGAGGAGAAAAAAAAAGGTTCCACAATAAGCATTAAAAAGGATTTCTGCGATATGTTGTCAATAGAGAATGCTGTCGGCTGGGCGCGGCCCAACATCCACTTGTCATTTGTGGAATTCCGAAGTGGCAGGCTGGTGTACCGACGGCATCAACTGTTGTCAATTGTTTTGAAATCCTGACACATTTGCACAGCTGACTAAGATGTGTGTATATATAATGTTTATTTATAGAGGAACACTACTACTACTACCACCACACACACACAAACACACACACACACACACACACACACACACCCATATATATATACACACACACGTGCTATAAATAATTTAGTATTTTGGTCACATGGGACTACAGTATTATAGCATAAAACATGATTGTGATAGAAACAAACACTAAAAAAGGATCAGAGTTTACAATTATAGGCGATCCTAAATAAGAGCTGTTAGTCACTGTTAGATGGAAGACTAAGATGATAGTCTATTAGAATGAACAGGAGAAGTGTTGAGTGTGTTTGAGGCAGGGGAAGAAATGTCAGATTAGTCTGTGATTGAATAGCGGGATCATTGGATGGGCCCGCGGGATGCAGGTGAAGCCCCCTCACAGCACAGGACAAGGAGAAGCTTCATGGTAGGCAAACTGGTCAGCAGGAAGGCAGTGGCACCCAGCAGAGGCAGGTGAAGCAACAGCATCAGAGCGCACAGGATGGGCGGTAGCTCCGCAGCAGACCACATGGTTTGGGCAGTAGCTCCGCAGCAGTAGCTCAGCTCTGGCAAAAAAGAACACACAGACAGATTAGTAGAGAAGCTAATTACCAAAGGCTCGACTGAACAGGTAAGAATTGCGTTATGTGTCATGTGGTAACAAGTAAATTAATAGTTAATAGTTTTATTCACACTAAGTAAATACTTTGCACGCACACTTCCTTAAACCAAAGTCAAACTAGTTCAACTGGCGTTCACATAACACAAGTCTTTTCTCAGACAACAATTCTTACCCAGACTAGAGCTGGCCTAAAACATCCAGCGAAGGTTGTTTTAAAATGATTCATGATTCATGTCACTCTTCTTCATCCAGACATATTAATAAGCGTCAACAATTGCAGCTGCACATGTTGGTAACGATTTAATTGAATATCCACAAACTTTCAAACAGTCTAACTTTCATTTTACCCCGGGAAGACTTTCCACTCGCTTGTCAGTTAATAAATTCTGGTCCACGGAGTCCTGATAAATATTACAAAGTCGTTTGCTCTGGCCAAGGGATAGAAATATAATAGATTTTTCATACGAGCAATTACCTCGTGTAATAGGTTATTGTTTTACGGCTCACTCCCAAAAGCACAAGCATTAATCTCAATCAATAGTTCATCAGCCTGACTAACACATATTATCTCTGCCTTTTGTTAGCGAGTATGCTAATTTCTCTTCTCCCAACTCAAATCATTTCCAGCCAGACAAATGTTGGATTGCTGGGTTCGCAAATATTCATTAATATTCAAACTCCGGGATGTTGACCATCCCTCGCAGTTCCCTAGATTAAACAGAATATTAACTCTGCAGCAGCAAATATTCGGTAAGGCTTGCTGCTCGGCCCGATTGTCTGCATCCTCCCCACTTCTGCTCCTTTAGCGGCCAGAATTAAACAAAAGGCTCAAATGCCAGTGAAAAAACGCTTTACCTTTAATAAACAAAAGCCATTTCAGTTCTGCTGTGATGTTTTCTGGTTAAAGAAAAGTTTGATTTTGGTTCGGCTTTATGCACCTGTACCTTTAAGGTTGAAGCCCAAAGAGAAACTAAAGAAAAGGCAAAAAGCTTCTTCACTGTGCAAGTGAACGTAAGGAGACTTCACTACAAGTCGTTTTGGAGCATTCCTATTGGTCCAATTATGGTGGAACTCTGTAAAGGACAGGTGCTGTGATGAAATTACAGTTAAAATAAACATTTCAATCAAATCAAGACTGTATTGGGCCTATTTCAAAAAGCTCTTCAGACAGCAACATTCCTTATACTGTCGATGTGAACAAAAGCTTGTATCTCCATTTTTGGTGTTTTGCTTTTCTTGCCATAATTCACCAGCTGTGTTTTATATTGTGTCAAAATTTCATCACATCAATGGGCCAATAACTTACATTAACTTACATCAAAAGATGAGAGCGTTTTTCCTTCTCCTGCATGTTAGTTTTTTGGAGATACAAGGTTTTGTTCCAGTAGTGACCATGTGCTACGTGTATATTTCAGTGAGTTGTAAATTCAAACTGGACCATGTTCACAACTTGAATTTCATTTTATAGCTGCTGGAACTAAATGCTGTGTCTCTAAAATGGTAACTTTACAAGAGAAAGGAAAAAGAGAAATAAAAAAAGAAAGGAAAAAAAACTTCTTAACTTTTATTTTGAAGTCAGTCAGAAGTCAGTTTGAATCATTTCTGTTGGTCTATTCAGCTGGTTTTGAAATTGTGTAAAAACAACAAAAATGGAGATAAAATGGAGATATATTTTTAATTTTTATTTTTTTTAAAAAGCAAAGACATTTCCTTGGTACTGGTTCCTCAGTTTTATATATATATATATATATATATATATATAT
>CM067490.1:671795-692776 GCA_034552555.1 Semaprochilodus insignis
GTATCAGGGTATGTACTGGTTCAGACTCTCATCAGTTGGAGCTGTTCAGTGTACGACTGTAGAGTCTTTAAGATCACCAACTACATCCGTTTAGACTTTTGACTGGTAGTGTATGTCACTATAGCATTGAACCTGTCATCAGTCCGACATGAGCAGATGAAGTAGTAGCCCTGGTGGAATATTCTAACCTCTTGTCAGTCATGCTGTTCTGCCCCTGATTAGGTCGTTTAAGGACAGGTAGCCCATGAAATGAACAGTAAACGCAGTGATGGCTGAACCAACTCTTGGCAAGAAACCACGTTCAGCAGCAAACAAAAGAAGTGATATTAATAAAAGAAAACAAGCATTAAAATTGCTGTTTGCTTTCCACTGCTAGAGACGTAATTGGTGAGTAAAGGGTTGAATTGATTGATGCTGAACTCACAACAATTCTTCAAACTGGTAAATAAACAGCTGTTAATGCTACCACTGAGGAGGAGTGGCTGTTCCTTTCCTTGGTGCTTACGGGTGGTCACCAGAGTTTTCTGTTGCCCCCTGTTGCTTAGAGTATGAATTTGACAGGTTGCATCGTCTTGCTACTTTAGGTACATTTTCAATTTCTCAGTATTTCTATGGAAAAAGGAAAATTAGTAAAGTAAGAGATGTTAAAATATATAAATTGATCAACCTTTATTTGTGTAGTGCTTTTTACAGCTAATGATGTCTCAAAGCAGTTTATGGAAGGATTAAAAGAATTAAAAGGAAAGGAGGGAGTCCATGTATAGATGCAAGGAGGGGGATCCGAGTCCAAGCCCCCTGGAGCAAGCCAGAGTAAGAAACCTCGAGAGGAACCCAGACTCAAGGGAGGAACCCATGTTCCTGTGGTTGACACTGGATGAAGAGAGGATGACATGGCTAATAAGATTTTATGACTCTATATAGAGAGATGGACAGACAGAGATGGGGAGATGCAAACCAACTACTAAGACTGAACTTGACTCTGAAAACCTGAAAGCAAGGCCCTTGAAACGATGGAAACTGTAATAGGGGCAAATGAAGGGTGGTCTCTGACTTATGTGCGGTATTGTGAGATGGGTCCCACCAATACACAACCACTTAGAATAGAAGCCAGTGGCCAGGTGCTGTAATCCTTTAGGGTTCATTGTTTAGGTGTTGGGGAAGCGTTGCTTAACTCCAGTAATACAGTAAGTCAGTAGAAAGACCCCATAAAATAGGAATCCCAGTGCTGTTATATGTGTGTCACCATTTTACAGAACTGCAGAAAAGGTTCTGCTCTGTGTGCATTATGCCTGTGTCCGTTATCGCTTGCTCCTCAGAACCCTGAAGTCTATAGAGATCTATGGAACAGAAGGCAGCATCCCATAATCATGGAGCCCACAGCCATGCTGCAGCCACTGAGCACAGCTGCAGCACGGCGGTTCCAGGTGCCATTTGTCTTCGGCCAAACAGGTGCTATTTGTCCTTGGTCACACAGGTGTTAGTTGTCTCTGGGTCACAGCAAGCCAAGCTGTACTGTACTGAGGGTTTGAAAGGCCTAGAAGAATCGGGGCTTTCACTTCCCTCAGGAGCACACAGCAGCAGTCTGGTTTCACTCTCATTCCGGCTCTAAAGGAATTCAAACCCATCCTCATGTTCTTTAATCACTGGGAATGAAGCACAGCGGAGCATTCAGCATTGCCCCACAATAAAAAGCAATTGCTTCCGAGTCATTTATTAATCAAGCAATCAAGTGGTTTATTGTTGGACTCATTCCAGCCCGAAACAATGAAAGACATGTGGGGTTTCTCGCTCGTGTAATTATCACCCTCGATGGGCTCGGCGGATCGTTCGGAAAACAGGGCAAAAACGTTTGAAAAGTCGGACAGGATCTGAAGTGTGAGCGGTTCCCGCCGAGGTCACCGCTCGCTTTCATCTGCTCCAAAGTTCATGCTATGTAGCTCGAGTTCTTTGAAAGGCAAACCAGCTCATGATTTCATTATGTTCTATCTTAGATAAATTAATCATTAGATTAATTATGTGCCATCAATATTCCAGTCCCATTGAGCAGTTTTCTACATTAGTATTAATCATGCAGCCATTGCTCTAAAGTCCTGAGAATACGTCCTTGTCGTATATTAGTTTCATGAATATCAATCAGCAGGACTGCGGATATCGCAAGCCAAAATTACTGATGGGATGATTATCAGCTAGGTTGTTGCTGCAGCAGGTCTGCTAAAACAAAAAGAGGTGCTGTTTTGTTGAACTCGGTGGTGACACATTTATGGTGTGCTAAGCCGGTGCCATCGACCAGGCACATCATAAAATCTGGGCTTCCGAAAGGGTTCCCTGGAACAATGCAATAAGTCTTTGGGAACCTGTCAGTGGATGGCTCTTTGGAGACTATTAGGTAAATGATGTTTGTGAGGAACCTTCACACGGTGTAAACAGTCTATATGCTCAAAACAGGCCATTGTTGTATGAACTTAATTCACTTATGCCACACATTTCCATTCAATCAAATACAGTCAAGCCATTAAGCTACACAGATGTTGTAACCTTAACATAAAGCTCACCTGTTCACCTGTGACTGGATTTACCATGTACTGGACAAGTTTCTGGATGTAACCACATCAATGTTCAGACACTCTTACATCAAAGAATTGGTCAGTTGGTCCAGATTTGGTGGATGCCTTCCCTGGCACAATTCCGAGGAGAATTCCCTGTAGACTGGGATTTTATCCACTGCTGGTAGACCCGTATGACCGTACGCTTCCATACACCTGCAGATTCAGCTACTTCCTTCACACTATGGTCTTTGACACGCCCAAATGCAGTCACTCCTTTTAGCCAATCATTAACATCTGCTCTGGAGCCATTTTCCACACATGGAACGAGACATTCCCTGCACTGTACCACCTCTTCCCAATCTATGGATCCCGTCACTCACACCCCGCAGGTATTTATAGTTACTACCTTAAACACGCAGGGTGACTCATTTTTTTGTCTAGTGCTTATATATATATGTATACATATTCAAATATATAATATTTTTTGTTTATTTCATTTCACTTAAACCAGACACTTAAAGAACACACAATTCATTTTTAATGTCAGTTTATATGTAAATATACTTTAAGTTTGTAAGATTACAAAAAAGTGGCTACTTTTTTCTTTTAGTGTTCGAAGGCTCTTAGACTCAAATTACATGAGGGTCATTAGCCAGATGGTTTCCTCCAAACAGGGGGAGGGAATATACAGCTGGAAAAAAATAATCTATCATGTTCTACAATGTTGCAAATTAAAATATAAGAAAAAAAGTATAGCATCTTACATCTGGTCCCTGTCCGACATGAACAGAACCTGTCAGGAAGCTGCTTTGTTCAAGTGATGTGGTAAAGTAATAACTGTTGTTTAAGAAAACATTAAATAAATATTTTGTTCATTTATTTCATTCCAGCCTGCTGTCTGTACTGAATGTGTCCACAGAGGAAGGTTTTAGTAAAGCTAAATAACATCTCAGTTAGTTTTAGCTAAACCACAGTCTGCCTGCTCAGTGTGCTGCTTCTGGTTTTCATTCGGCTGGTTCATCTTGCATGCAGAACTCTGTTTCTCTGTTTCTTTGCTTTTAACAGTGTAAGCATCATTCTGAGTTGATTTCATATAGCTTATGATAGGTAATCAGCCCCAGCATCTGATGGGTGACAAAAAAATCTGTCAAATGTAAACAAACCAAAAAAGGTTTGCAGACTGCGTGTAGAGCCAGCCTTCCATACAAATTAAAGGCAGTGACGTTACACATGTAACGGCTCAAGGGGAACGCTGACACAATCATCTACAGAACAAAGTTGCATTTACACAGTCTGTATTACACTTTGGTGCAAAATCAAAGGAGGTATAATGTGTACTGACTTCATATTTACTCTATAATTCTAACTATATACAGTACAGAGGAGTATATATTTAAAATTATCAAAACCATAATACGTCTTTAAACACCTACCTTTACAGTTTTTTTAGAAAATTGACTTTTAGTTTTATGCTTGCAATGGGTATATTAGCCAACATAGAGCTAACGCTGGTCAGTTATGGAGTTTATTTATGGTGGTATAAATTAATTTGACAAAAGAATATACTGAATAATGAAAGCCATTTAATGTCAAGAGCAATCATGATTGCTAATGGTAATATTGTACTGCAGATGATTGGTGGTAACAGCAACATTGTCATGGGTAGGCTCTATACTCTATATTGCCAAAAGTATTCGCTTGTCTGTGTTCACACGCATATGAACTTGAGCTACATCCCATTCTTAATCCATAGGGTGTAATATGATGTTCCACCCTTTACAGCTAGAACAGCTCCAACTCTTCTGGGAAGGCTTTCCACAAGGTTTAGGAATGTGGTTATGGGAATTTCTGACCATTCTTCCAGAAGCGCATTGGTGAGGTCAGACACTGATGTTGGACGAGAAGGCCTGGCTCGCAGTCTCTGACCTAATTCATCCCAAAGTCCAGTTCTTCCACACCAGACTTGGTCATCCATGTCTTTATAGACCTTGCTTTGTGCACTGGTGCCCAGTCATTGGTCCCCAAACTGTTCCACAAAGTTGGGAGCATGAAATTGTCCAGAATCTCTTGGTCTGCTGAAGCATTAAGAGTTCCTCCTGAACAACACTCCCACATCATAATCTCCCCTCCACCAAACTTTACACTCGGCACAATGCAGTCACACAAGTACCGTTCTCCTGGCAACCGCCAAACCCAGACTCGTCCATCGGACTGCCAGACAGAGAAGTGTGATTAGTCACTCCAGAGAACACGTTGGAATTCACTGAGCTCCTGAGAGCGACTCGTTCTTTCACAAATGTTGGCCGTGGAAGTGACTGGATGATGATGATGAAATTTGAATACGGTTCTGTGAGTACTGTAATTCTATTATGGACAATGGAAATACAGTAATTACACTTTCTGTATCACTTCTGAATGTGCCAGGTATAGCCCAGTCAATCAACTCCTTACTTTAAGCCTTCAGTTCTTTATAAGCACACCAATTAAATTTAGAGCTGTGGTCAAAAGATGTAGGGCAGAATATGTGCTTGTCTATCCAGTTCCACAGGCAGGAACTAATAAAACGTTTCTATGAATTCAGTATGTACGGGGTTCTTTCACTACAAAACCTATATAGTGTCAAAGTAAGCACCTACCTGCACCTGCACCTGCATCAAAGTTAAGACATTTTTGTGCTTGCATTGTCAGTACACTTTAGCCTGTTTACGTTGAGGTTGTTTGTATCTCTCAGCTGATTTTAACTGGGTTATGTCTTCCATTCATGCCTATGGTGATCACATGTATGGTGTTGTATTATAGGTTGTGTTTATGTGAATCCAGCATTCTGGTCAATCTCTGGACAGTCCTACTATCGTCATGTATTATGGTGTGAAAGTGTTGCCATATGTAGGGTGATGACTACACTGTTGTCAGCTATAGGCAATAACCTAATGTGTCATAGCGAAACAAACTCTCATAATGTCTCCCTCCTATGGAGAGGCTCCACTTGGACTTCGCCCACTCTCCTCCACACCTCCAAGCGGATCAAGACTGCTGCATGTAGCCCTTTGTTTTAGTCTTTGCATTGTCACTGTGTATCTTCAGCTCTGAGCCATGGTTTCTTTGTATTGGTGTCCTTGTTTTGACCCTTGCCTGTATGGACTGTGAGTATTGGAATGCCTCTCATAATACCACTCTGAGCTTGCAACCTGCTTCAGTCCATACTTCACAGAAGACTTTGGCAATCAAGACTACCAACAAGCCTGTCTTCACACCGCCAGCCTACCCCAGGTTCTACTATGGGGATCCAGAACTAGGGAGGGACTTCATGGGTAAGTGCACATGCTATTTGGCCCACTTTGTAGTGTCGTTCCAGTTTAAGGAGACTTTTGTGGCTTATGGAAGGCTTCCCAAATATTTTTTGGAGAATTGGCTGTACCAATATCAGTCCATTCCCTGTGTTGCCCCAACACAGACACAGTGCATGCAAGAGTCCCTGATAGTAGATTCAGCTATCAAGTGCAAGATTCTGCCTCTGAGGACATTGGTGCAACTTCAGTGATGCCTCCCTGCCCATGCTTATGGTCTTTAAGTTTCTGCCCACTGCTGCAGAGAGCACTGGCTTGTCGATGCCTGCACTCTTGCCACCCAGAGCTACCTCGTCTCTAGTTTCTGCTCCCAGGTCTCCTGGGCTAGCTCCATGCAAGGCTCCTGTTCTATCTTCCAGGCTGCTCCAGTTCTGCTTCTCCATGTAGCTTCTGGCTGGCTCCCTGTCATGCTCCCGGTGCCAGCTTCCCAGACTGCTTCCTGTCTGGTTTCAGTGCCTGCTTTTTGGACAGCTGAGAACCAGTTGTTGCTTCTTGTGTAGTTTTGTGAATCCCATAAAACCCTTCTGAAAGAGAACTTTGGTGACGCAGTGGGCAGTGTTGCTAGCTGGTGATTCGAGGGCTGAGAAAAAAGCGGAGCTTGGTAGACTTTGAGTCACCATCTTAGAGCGACAATGCTCACAGTGAACAAGTTCAGTTTCATTACTTTAATAAGTGCAGCATAATAAATATTCCTTCCCATTTGATTGAGTAGGCCTGTAAGTAAGCTACTGCATTATGAGACGTCCACACTTTCTACACACATCATCACAAAACTAGTTGTACCCAGAAGGAAGTGTCAGACTGCAGTGCTATTGGGAAGGAAGATAAAGGTCACCAGGAACAATAAATGATGATACATTTTGACTGATATGGGAGATATTTATTGAGCTACACATACAGCAGTAGCTAATGCAACATGCCAGACGTCTCGGCATGGAGCTGTAGAGGTTCCTAATGGTGTCCTGTGATAATCCATCCCATGCAGCTTGAATATCCTCACACAGTTCCTGCAGATGGTGCGGTAGGGGTGGAGGTGGAGTGACACCAGGCCTTCTGGACATGTGACACCAACCATTAATCTTGGTGCTGACCACGGTGCCTCTGCACATGGATTTGTTGGGCGTCTCCACCAAGACATAAAGTGGGACTCGTCACTGAAGATGACCCGCTGCCATTCTGAGTCACTCAATGGCAGTCTGGTACGACACCATTGCAGGCTTTGGTGACGGTGACGTGGTGTTAAGGACAGTCGTCGTAACAGTCTGCGTGCAAGTAGTCCTGCGTGGTGCAGCCGTCTGCCAATGGTGCTGCACTAACAGGGTGACTCATAGAGGGCATCACTGCTCGCTGGATGTCTGCAGTTGTGGCTGTTGGGTCTGTCAGGTACAGCAATAAGGCCTGGCCTTGCCTACGTCACATGCTCAGCCGAACGTGAAACTTGAATCATTTGCATGTCTCATGATGTCAAACCTACACACCAAGTTTCATTCCTGTCGGTTGATTTTTTTTTCTTTTATTTGTGCAACTTTTCTGGAGAGAAGTAAAAAAAATAAAACCTTTGTCAAACTACCAAGGTCTGGAACTCTGTGTCCTCATATCTAGTTACAGCCATGTCAAGCAAGTTGTTCTATCGGCTTTTAATACGGCCTACCGCCCCCAAAAAATGTATTTCTGCCAAGCTTCTCATTTACGAAATGGTATATTAAAGAACCGCCCACTGAGAGTTCTTCCTTTTGAATCTTGGTTTCTCTTAGTGTTCCTTCCGAATGCTCTTGGGGAGTTTTATGTGCCACTGTTTACCCTCAGCTTGCTCATTAAGAGGCTTATTAGGGGATGTCTGTGGTTAGCAGCACTGTATAAATAAAACTGAACTTCTTTGAATAAAGTCCCATTCGGATGGCCTTGTAGATTTGTAGTTATTTAAAAACTGTCTCTTACAATACAACAAAAAAGCATTATTATTTGCAGCCTGATGATCCAAATCCCAGTTCAGGGCATTCCGGGCACTGCATGTTTTAATACTTTCTCTGTAGAAGGCTATTGGAGGGCCAGATAATTGTCTGAGGCCTTGTATCAGGTGTTTTAGCATTTGCCAATTGTGGTTGCACACAAAGAAATTGGTATTTAACCCATCTGTAAAGTGAAATGCCCATACCCACACCCACAAACACTCTAGTGAACCACACTTGCCTGGAGAAGTGGGCAGCCCTATCCATAGCCCCCAGGGAGCAGTTGGGGGTTAGGTGCCTTGCTCAAGGTCACTTTAGTCATGTCCTGTCGGTTCAGGGAATTGAACCAGCAATCCTCCAGTCACAAGGATGGTTCCCTAACCTCTAGCCCACAACTGCCCTCTAAGCACAAACAGGGCTTGAACACATGATCCTTGGTTTACAAGACTGACTAAAATGTGAACTGGCATTGAAACCAACTGTGTAAGGATCTGTGGTGGAAAGTACAGTGCTGTGGTATCATAGCAATTCAATTCAAAGCATGACTGTTTGACTGCAGACTGCAATCGATATTCATTGCGTCCCTACTTTATTCCAAGTGAGTTTATACTATTTTGGCTTTGTGTTCTCCTGTTTTTTTTTTTTTTTTTTAACTGGGAAAAAAACACATCCCCCCAGCCGAAGCCTGATACAGGAGATCCATTTATAAACTGTCCTTTACCCCAGACATGACCCAGGGGAGCGTAAACCATTTCTGAAGAAATCTTTTCAGCCTTCTCGCGCTGGAAAACAAGGCATCTCGTCTCGGAATAGAAAGAGTCGACTCCAAGGTTGTCGGAAAGGTCAGCTGCTGAGCAAGGCCACAGTATTGGCCATTAGCAGTTTACTCAGGTGTTGACAGGTCCAAGCTCGTACTTGATTTGATTAAAGAAGGCCATTGTCTGTTTATAGTCTTCTCTTTTTTACGGCAGCTGGACGGAACTCGCCTCTAACCGTCTGACAGACTCAGACTCACCCAGCAGTGGCCCTTACGTAACGTTCTCCCTGGGGTGAAAACAACGTCGGCCGTGGGTAAATCCACACAAATAAAGAAAGCGCAGTCCATGACTCAGGTCCAAACCAGAAGCAAAGGCAGTTTCATCAGAACATTTCGACACTATAGGTTGAACATGAAGAAATGCTATCAGTGTTTAGGGGCAAATAGGATCCCCAGTAAAATGCAGATGTGTGTGTGTGTAGGCAGTGGCTGCATTATGATACATTTGCAGGTGGAATGGTGGGTTCATACCCTGACATACAAGTGATATCAGCATGTAAACTGGTTATGAAGTGGGGTTACCTCAGGGGACGGCTGGGGAATGCCTACACCTGTGTAAGTTGTGAGGTGCTATCTTGCGGGAGAGGTTAAACACTGTCTGGTGTGTTAATGAGAGTTGGAACGAGACATCATAGTGGCTTCCAGACGAATGGGACATCCCATTTCTGAAGTTGTGCGGGCATTTAACATTCCTCAATCCACAATGTCATGTGGGAATATGTCGTGGAAATCATTACCACCCACAGTGGACAGGGCGGTGTCCGCCCACGGTTGCTTAATGATCATGACCGGTGCCGTCTGGTTACAATTGTTCCAGTGAACAGACAAGCGACTCTGGCACAGATCACATCCACGTTCGATGCAGGAGGCCCCATGCGCATGTCCCACAGGTCAGCGCAACATTCTTTAGCTTCCATGGGACATGGGATCAGAAGACCCACCAGAGTGCCTCTGTTACACCACAACACCAGCCCCTCACCTAGGGTCATGAGGTTGCTAACTGGACACCCTATAGGACTTGTAACGTGTGGTGTGGTCCAATTTCAGGCTGATGGTAGGGTTTGTGTGTGGTGCAGACCCAAAGAAGCCATGGACCCAGGTTATCAACAAGGCACTGTGCAGGCTGGTGATGGCTCCATACTGGTGTAGAGTGTGTTCTCATGGCATGAGTTGGGTCCACTGGTCCACCTAAACATGCCATTGATCAGTGCCCACTATGCTTCATTGCTTGGTGACCAGTTGCAGCCCTTCATAGACTTCGTGTACACCCACAATGATGGGATATTCCAGCAGGGTACTGCACTGTGCCATCAGGCCCAAGAGATGCGGAATTGGTTCAAGGAGCTTCCTGGAGAGTCCCAACGAATAATGTGGCATGCACATTCGCCCAATCGAGGAGTTCCACTGTCATGCCTTGTTTGAACTTCAATAATTCATGTCACCTTGGAGGCTGGCCTGTGTTTAACCTACCTTGCGGGATAACACCTCACAACTTAGATATTCCCAAGCGGTACGCTGAGGTAACGCCACTTCTTAATCAAGATACATATTGCTATCCCATGACTTTTGGTATGTCAGTATATTGCTAACATGCATAAAATCCAACTTACATCCATCTACAGAGAAGACATTGGTGGTAGAATAGCTAATCCCGTGTCATATCAGTGCACAGTGACTTTTAGAACAAGGAACTGTCATAGCGTGCATTCTGTCCAACAAGTCATGATATTTTGGCCACACTAGAGCTACTAGAGGCAACTGTAAGTGCTCAGTGGAAGATCACACAAACAGAATTTGACCACAGAGTACTGAAGAATATACTGCGTAATAATTACCTGTACTTGACTGAACGACTTATGGACCGCCGAAACATTAATGCGATGTTCCAGGTGATATTAATCCCAAGGTCACGCACATTGCCAGAGCTGTTACATATTAGGACTCACGTTTATGTGAAGCTAGCCTCTGTTTGGTGTTTGCCTGCTCTGTATTGACCTTAAAGGTGCAGCAGATCTAATTCCATGTCTCAAACCACACAATGTACCCTACCAACCTATCTATCTACCATACCTAGCTCCCTACCTCTCTACCTACTACCTCCCTACCAATGAACCTTTCTACCTACCCACCTTCCCCACCAACCTATCTACTCACCTACCTACACTACCTACCTCCCTACAAACCAACGTACCTACCAATCTGTCTACCTGATTTAAATAGAATTTCAATGTAACATGGTTCAGTTATGTACTGTAGATGTACCATTCAGGGTGCTTTTCGGCTATTGCGGCAGCAATAAAAAATAAACACAATTTCAGTTTACTTGTTTACTTGTTTATTACCTGAAGACACTAAGTGCTCTGTTTGTTCCTGCCTGTAAGAATAATCTAGTTTCCTACTAGCTTTTGCTTTGTTTGCACTACTGTCACTTTCTTTGCCTTGGCAAACATTACGCCTACACTGCAGCAGTAGGTAAGCTGGAGTCATGATTGTTCTCTCAACTTTGTACATATCTCTGAGCTGCTGCCAAGACTTATTCTGACACGGCGCATCAATATTTGTTCCGGGAGATCCGTTTAGCGTGAGGGGGGGGCAGAAAATAATGTCTGTTCGCATACTGAGTGCGTGAAGGTAACGCAAGAGGAAAACTGTGAGCAATCACAAGGTCACCTTGTCATTTTGTCACTCACTGTGATGCCTATCACAACAATGTGACATCAACATCTTGGCATGCGTCCAGGGGTCTATTTTCAACACTGTTACCCAAATAAGAAATTGCCTGTCTGAAGGTACAGGACTAAATGATGTGAGAAAGAACAGCGGCTCCGCTAAGCAAGCCCTGGCAGAGCAGATATTGAAAAGGTGGTTATTGCTTTTATTGAGGCACTTGCACCCTCTCTCTCTCTCTCTCTCTCTCTCTCTCTGTATCTCTCTCTCTCCCTCTTCCTCTCTCTCTCTCTCTGTATCTCTCTCTCTCCCTCTTCCTCTCTCGCTGTCTCTCTCTTCCTCTCTCCTGTAGATCCATCTCCTACAGCTTAGCTAAAGTGGTTCTGGAGCACCAGATGCCTGCTGCTGTCACTCAGCCAACAGCCGCAGCCTATCAGCACGCTCAGGAGGAGGGGCTTCGCCTCGGCTCGTCTAGTGCTCTGTGTCTGTGAAAATAATCAATGGGAACTCAGTCGCTGCGCCTGTCGAAGTTGCGCTGGATTTTAAACTGCCTCTTGCTTACCGAATGCTCAGCAGAGGGTGAAAGCCGGCTGGTTTCCGCAGCATTAATTACACTCTAACAGTGGCAGGAGCAAGAGGAGTGCAGGGAGCGCGTCTTTCCGTGCGGCACAAGAGAAGGAGCAGAGGTAGTAGCGGCATCACAACACTTTGAAGAATGCATAAGCCCGTGTGCTTTTTCTTCGTGGCGTGGCTCATCGCTCTGCTCGTCTACCCAGGTAAGGTAGGCCAGTGATGCCTGAAGGGAATTCCCATGCTGGACGGTGCCGTGGTTTTAGGGGAGTTCAGCAGAGTTGACAAGTGTGTGGTGTTGCTTGTTTTCACATGAAGATTTGTTTGGTTCCTGTTTGTTGTCGTTGTTGTTGTTGTTGTTGTTGTTGTTGATCGGTGTGTTGTGTTGTGATTAAAGTTGAGTTAAAGCACTGTGAAATGTAATATATGATAAATATAAATACAAGTATCAAAGAAATTTTAATTCAAGGACACAAACATACGCTGACATAATTGAATAATAATAACACATTAATAACATAGTAATAACATGTTAATAAGGTAACACTAATAATAGATTAAAAAATGTTTTATTTCTAAAATTGATTGCTTTGTTTATAATAATGATAAGTGCCAGGATGGAGGAAGTTCTAAAGGGTGTATTTAGAACAGTTCATTTCTGTGGTTGCAGTGCTAGTGCCAAACTTGCTGATGTCTGTAGAGTAGGCAGGGGAGCGAGTGAGGGATGCTCACTCAATAATGACTCAATATTAAACCGTAGCATGGGAGTGTAAAGTCATTTAATGTGTAGTTAAAAGCTAGTCACAAATATAAATGCTAGCTTTAGTGTCATCTTCAATTATAAGATGGTATTAGACTTTATATCTTATACTGAGTTCAACACGTTACTTGTCATAAATTTGAATAAAGAGTTTTTTATTTTCCCCCAGTGAAGCTGATGTATGTAGCCCACAGTGATGTGCCTTTATTTGAATCTAACCCTTTATTTGAATAATTTTTTTTTTCAGGAGAGATTGCTAAGGAAATTGGGTATATGGTTGCATAAGAAACAGGAAAGTCAAATTAAATTAAGTGCGGGAGAAAAGAGTTTCCAAAACTGCTGTTAAAAAAATGAGGCATACAAGACCAGGTAGACCACAAAAACGGCCCCCATCAGATAAACAGTATTTAATGCTTTCAGCTTTGAGGTAGAGGAGAAAGTCAAGCTCCACTCTTGCTTCAGATCTGAAACAATTCCACAGGTGTGCATTCAGTCCATCTTTCCACTGCGAGAGGAAGTACTCCACAATGTGATTGTGAAAGGATGTGCAGCTGTCAGGAAGCCCTTACTGAGAAAATTAGCTAATTTGCAAACAAAGAAGCTGCTGGTGTTCGTACAACAGTGGACGGACCATTGAAACATGGATGAATATTCCTGCAGAAATAAAGTCTCCTAAAAGAAAGGATGGAAGCAGAAAGAAATGGGAAAATAAAGAATGAATGAATCTTCGTAATGCTAAAAATAAACTCACCGGACAAGAAAATAGTCACCTTGTGTGTTTAAGGTGGTAGTACCTTCAGGCTCCTGCAGATGGCGCTGCACGAGGATGATGGGGCTATAAATCCCTGCGGGGTGTGAGTGACGGGATCCATAGATTGGGAAGAGGTGGTACAGTGCAGAGATTGTCTCGTTCCATGTGTGGAAAATGGCTCCAGAGCAGATGTTAATGATTGGCTAAAAGGAGTGACTGCATTTGGGCGTGTCAAAGACCATAGTGTGAAGGAAGTAGCTGAATCTGCAGGTGTATGGAAGCGTACGGTCATACGGGTCTACCAGCAGTGGCTACAATCCCAGTCTACAGGGAATTCTCCTTGGAATTGTGCCAGGGAAGGCATCCACCAAATCTGGACCAACTGACCAATTCTTTGATGTAAGAGTGTCTGAACATTGATGTGGATACATCCAGAAACTTGTCCAGTACATGCCAAATCCAGTCACAGCTGTTATTGGTGCTCGTGGAGGTATTGTCACAGGTGACTCCTTTTTTTTTTTTTTTTTGTCTGGTGAGCTGACGTAGCTTGCTCTCATTGGCCGTTTTAAGAGACAACTACATAAATGAAGGGTTGTCTTTGGCTTTTGTACGGTGCTGTTTATGGGTGCTAGTTTTGGGGTTCATGTTTAAATAGATTGATAGAATAGAGTGATGTTTAAAGCCTTTTCTCCTGAAACTATGAATTGAAACTATGTGGAAGTCAGAGATGGCACAATGACACTTTTCCCTTGCCGCTATCAATACCAAAACATTGAATACCTGCTAATCCTGCTACCATTCCAAAGCCACTAAGCTAGAAAATGAGTTGGGTTTAATTGAAGCATTCCCCTTAAGATGAGCATCTAATAATCATTTCATGCTCAAACTGCTGATATTGGCATACCCATCAGTATCAACAGGCCATCGTTTATGGCTGCACACAAGCACGGAATGGCTAAATCAATACACATATTTGGTGATGGAGATTCAATGTGGAATTAAAACCTCTGCCGAACATTCACAGCTCACACCTGTACTATGTGTTCCATGATCAGACTCGCTCTAGGGTTTCAGCCGGGTTTGAGGTTTGTGTCTCAGCTGTCCTGTGAGCTGTCTGTGGTCTAGGGACTAAAGGAATGCAGCTGGCCACGCTTTCACGTTCGCGTTCCTCTGTGCTACAGCCGATACATCTGCCAATTATCAGCAAGGTTGCCCTGGGGAGTTGAATGTTTAGTGTTTACTGACACTATTTTATGAGATGCTGAACAGAGTGTACACTCCACACAGTATCTGTCTTATTAGCCCCCACCCGGGCGAGTTAATTAAAATAAGTAGCGCCGCATTTATGTGGAGTAAATACCTCGGGCAAGCCCCCTTTGGTTTAATAGCTGTGATCTTATTAATCGCAGGTGAATGCTTGTTTTGATTAAATTACCCAGAAGCCCCAGATATCCGCTAGTCCTTTAGGCATATCAGTTCATAGAATTAATCAAAGCAAAAGAAGAAAATGTGCTCATAGACACCTTCATTTTCATATACACTTTGACCATTATTGTGTTAGTTACTGACATCTCTTAATATGCAGGTGCTCAATTCTGGTCCGGGAGATCCATCACCCTGCAGAGTTTAGCTCCAACCTGAATCTAACACACCTGATCCAGGTAATCAAGTCATTTAATGGCTTCTGACTCTATGAGCCAGGTATGTTGGACCTGGACTCTCCAGGCTGGTAGATCTCCAGGAAGACCAGGATTGAGCACCCCTGTTTTAAGAGATAATGGACCTATCGGTTGCTCCGCCCACAAACCCAGTCTTTAGTAGCGGTTGTTGGAGAAGGTTTACAGAGTGTTAGCAGTGAAATCTCTCGAACTCTAAGAGATGAAATTTGCTACATAACATTGAGCTTCCAGTTTTAGATGCCACTCTATTCAGATGAGCTATGTTGCTGTACAGTGCTGTGCAAAAGTCGGAGACCACCCTTCATTCATTTCGTTTCCAGCTGAACAAGATTTCTTTTCAGGAGACTTCCTTTTCAGATTTTCAAAGGAATCTTCAGGGAGATCTTTCCACACCTCCAGAGTTCGATTTTGAGATCTGCCCTCTGGGGTGTCCAGTGTGTTCTGAGACCACCAGTGGCTTCTTTGTTCGCATTTAGTTTTTTCTTCTTTTTTTTATTTTCTTTCCTCAGTGAAGAACTTCTTGACACCTCCACATCCTTTCAGACCCCTGGCATTGAGCTGTCTTCTCACAGTAGATGTATGGACACATACTAGTGGACTGTTTCAGATCTGGAGTAAGAGTGGAGCTTGATTTTCTCCTCTCTCTCAAAGATGGAAAAATTTAAGTGCTGTTTATCAGGTGGGGCTGTTTTGGAGTTGTTAGGCGTCCCTGTTTGTCTGGATTTGTTTTGCTGTTTTCACTTATTTTCCCTTGGCTTTCCTCTTCTTATCTGGTCGGTTAGCTCACTTGGTTAGTGGTGTTAAGAATGCCAAGGTTTGATCCCCATACGGACCAGGAGAACCTCCTCTATTAAAGGGGCAGTCTTGGGTTGGAGGTTAGGGAACCAGCCTTGTGATCTGAAGGTTGCTGGTTTGATTACCTGAACTGACAGGACATGACTAAAATGCCCTTGAACAAGACACCTTACCCCTAACTGCTTCCCGGGTGCTATGGATAGGGCTGCCCACTGCTCCGGGCAAATGTGCTCACTGCCCCCTAGAGTGTGTGCGTGTGTGCGTGTGTGCGTGCATGTGTGCGTGCGTGTGTGTGCATGTGTGTCCGTGTGTGCGTTTTACTACATGGATGGGTTATATGCAGAGGACAAATTGGTCAATGGTTGTCAATTCTAATTAGGTGAGTGCATTATCTTGCATCCAGTCATCTCAGAAATATCTTGTGAAAAATAAATAATAAATAATAATATAATATAAATAATAACTTGTACTTGGGTAGAAATTAAGGGTAGTCTCTGATGATTGGACAGTACTGTAGACAGTAGATAACTCTACAAATGTAAGAAATTTCCACCATGCTAATGTTGGCTCAATTGCATGACAAAAATGCTTTTAATGGACGTATTTTTTGAAACTGAGCTGCGCTACCGTGTTATATGTGGTTTAATGAGAGGTTTGCCAGTATTCTATAAAGCTTGTCAAACCTCATGACAGCTGCTAAGAAATAATACATTGGTGTGCAGAGCCTGGACTGACTGGTTGATTGAATTGATCACTAGAGATATTCAGTCGCGTTCTCAAAATTGAATGCATGCTTGACGTGTAATGCATCATACGCCTTCCCAGGACATGTTATTGATTGGTGGTACAGGGTTTTAGAGCAATGATACTGCTCGACATATACTGACAATACCTTCATGCGTTGATCTCGTCAACTGCAAATGCCATGAGTGATTCATTATGGCTGATGGGTTTGTGCTTCTGGAGAACAATGTTTGGCTCCCTCAGCTTTTTTCGTGGCATAATGAGCCTGGAAATAACGCTGTCGCTTCAACTCGGAAAAGCATTCAGCAGAATTACAGGAAAGGGGCTGGTGTAAATATGAAGCATCTCTGGAGCAAATCTAATTGCCCCTGGCATTATAGACTGTCCTGGCACGTGTGTATATATGAGACTCATTCAGACCCGTTGTTGTGCTATCCAGTGGTTTGTGCATTAAATCGACTTATTCCCCGTTATCCCTGCGGAGGAAAAGGTTAAATTGTCTGGGTGACCTTTTGGCTTTTGATAACTTGAGTCTTCCTCCCAGAATTTGAAGCCCATGTAATATTTCTTTGGAGCATCTAAAGCCATCCCACTTTCCTGTTCCCCAGTTAATGGATTCATTAATCAAACTGACGGTGAAAGAACCTGTTAGCGCAGTCTCAGGTTGTTCCTGTTCAACGTTCCACACAGTTTGGCATGATAAACGGGCTCTTTTTCCTTCATCAAAAATGGAAATCTATGAAGGTTTATGAAGAGCAATGTTTCCCATTCCTCAGGCTCATACCATTGCAGTTCTGGTGCATGCGGTGCCTATGCAGTGTCCTTCAGGACTATTGACACCTTTGATCAAAGTGAGCAAAATATGCCCTTAGAGATTTTATTTAAAAAGATTCTGCACATGCAATAACTAATATCACATAATCCCATTTAGATTTATCTCAAAGCATTAGACATTTAAAACACAACTTTGCTGAACCCCTGAAACTACATTCTGTAAGATTTGGGGATTTGGAGACCTCGCTGGTGGAAATGTGCAATTGAATGCAGAATGCAGAGGAATGGAATTCAAAGAGAACTCTGTGTATTTATTCAGAGCTTGTAATTGAATTATATACTTTTCATAATCATCATAAACTCACCGGACAAAAGAAATGATGCCTATTAGCGTGTAATACCTCCATGAGCACAAATAACAGCTGTGATTGGATTTGGCATGGACTGGACAAGTTTCTGGATGTAGGCCACATCAACGTTCAGACACTCTTACACCAAAGAATTTGGTGGATGCCTTCCCTGGTACAATTCCGAGGAGAATTCCCTGTAGACTGGGATTTTATCCACTGCTGGTAGACCCGTATGACCGTACGCTTCCATACACCTAAAGATTCAGCTACTTCCTTCACACTATGGTCTTTGGCACGCCCAAATGCAGTCACTCCTTTTAGCCAATCATTAACATCTGCTCTGGAGCCATTTTCCATACATGGAACGAGACATTCCCTGCACTGTACCACCTCTTCCCAATCTATGGATCCCGTCACTCACACCCCGCAGGGATTTATAGACCCATCATCCTCTCTGCAGGAGCCAGAAGTTACTACCACCTTAAACACACATGGTGACCCATTTCTTTTTGTCTGAGCTTCTTTGTCAGTAAAATTATGATTTTGCATTTAAGATCTAAACATCAAGCCACGCCTTCTTTTTGAGGCTGCACATGTGACATTTAATGTACAAAGATTTATCCAAAAACATTTTGCAATTAGTTTTTGATTGTGTCCAACAATTTCCCTACAGTGAGCTCTTTTAGCACGCGTATAGCTGCAGTTCTAGTATCACACATGATTATTATTCAGCGCCGGCTCCACATCAATCATCAGCACAGCACTGTGGGGTCAGCAGGCCAAGTTACATGCAAACAAGATCAGATCATGTGTCCTGTTATTTACATTTATGACATGCACTCTGATCAGACCACCTTAAAAAGTGCTTTACCTGTTGATAGAATGTATCCTAGCTCATACGATATAAATATATACAGAGGTGCAGGCATTTCAATAGGTACTGAGTTTAATGTTCACTTATGTGTTTCATTCCGCATGTGACCACAGGCAAGTCTGCTGTTCCCCTACCATGGCACGGGTGCAGCCAGCACTTTTACAATAGGGGTGCCGGGTTAGGCCTAGTAAATATATTGGGGTGGCCAATGGAAACAATGGCTAATAATGATCTTCTGGTTGTATATGTATGTCATTAAAATAACCCAAAATAACATAAAATTGTGTTGAAATCATTCACATAGTCATATTTAGTGCAACAGTAGATTATTATTATTGTTATTATTGTTATTATTATTATTATTACGTTCAAACCCATAAAAGCTCCACTTCTCTGGTCAGTATGTGTGTCTAGGGTCAGATGGTGACTATACAGGCTGTTTCTGTTATTTTTTCTGGATGTTGAATAATCCATAGTACGTACTGAGTAATCCATAGTGGATACTGACCAATCCTTAGTACGTAGTGAATAATTCATAGTACATACTGTGTGAAGCCTTGCCAGATGTGTGACAAGGCTTCATGGAAGGCTGGCGCTGGCCACTCCTAGGCTTTCCCCCTGTACAGTGGCTGTGGTCATGTTTGTTTGCATTGTCATGAGTCACTGGATATTAAGTCTGGAGTGTTACATTGAGGTCAGGTGGCGAGATATGCAAGTTATCCTATATCCCACTGGGGCAGTATTGACATAACTCGATCTTTGTGAGGCTAAGTTTGCATTGGTGACTCGCATAGCTGTGAGTGTGTGTCTGATGCATACCAAGGAGAATACAATATCAACAGACCAAATCAGGCAAGCTTGTTTTAAGACAGAAGCATTCAGCATGGCTGACAAAGTGGTTCGTTTTCCTGGTGTGAATTACACATGTTGCAGGCATGTATTACTTGGTGTGTAGGTTTGACATTGTGAGACATGCGAATGATTCAAGTTTCACACTCAACTGCGCATGTGACTTAAGTAAGGATGTTACCTTATAGCTTAACCTGACTGACCCAACAGCCACAGTTGTAGACTTTCGGTGAGCAGTGATGCCCAGCATGAGTCATCCTGTTAGTGCAGCACCATTGGCAGACGGCTGCACCACGCAGGACTACATGCACACAGACCGTTACCACGACTGTCCTTAACACCACGTCACCGTCACCAAAGACTGCAATGGTGTCGTACCAGACTGTCATGGAGTGACTCAGAATGGCAGCGGGTCATCTTCAGTGACGAGTCCCGCTTTTGTGTTGGTGGAGACGACCAATGAATCCGTGTGTGGAGGCCCCTACCGCACCATCTGCAGGAACTGTGTGAGGATATTCAAGCTGCATGGGATGGATTATCACAGGACACCATTAGGAACCTCTACAGCTCCATACCGAGACGTCTGGCGTGTTGGGTTAGCAAACACGGCGGCCCGACGCCATACTGAGAGACAGACTTCTGTATGTGTAGCTCAATAAATATTGATCATATCAGTCTAAATTTATCATCAGTTATTGGTAACCTTTATCTTCCTTCCCAACAGCACTGTAAACCCATACCCCCTCCCCCACTGAGTGTATTTAGTTTGTGCTTCTAAAATACTGTATATTCATGTATAAACACCGGCACCACTCGGCATGCTCATTAAAAACGTAAGGCCAGTTTTATTTACATTGATTATGGCTGCAATTTTGTTGTGGGAAATGTTGTGAGAAGACCCATCAGCAGACTGACTTGATGAACAGGCCAAAGTAAAACTGATTGATGCGTCAGCGTTAGGCTGCATTCAGATGGTAGAGTGTATTCCACTCAAAACACCATTATGTCCTACGGCAGTATGCGGATTCTGCTGACTCTGCTCTTTGTACTGTGGAATGCGCTCTTTTCCTCTGCAGATCCTCATGGATCAACTTCAAGTTCAGCGGAAAAGCTCCACTTGTCATGCGTCACATTAATGAGGTAACCAATCAAAAACAGAGAAGGCGAAATTGAGTGCGGCTGTACAGTAGGAAAGTTTTGGTGTCATTTACAATTTCAAAAAATTCTGTGCTTGGAGATAAATATTGATCTACACGGTCACTGATATACAGTCCCAGTCAAAAGTTTAGACACGCCCAACTAAATGGATGTAGTTGGTGATCTTAAAGACTCTACAGTCGTACACTGAACAGCTCCAACTGATGAGAGTCTGAACCAGTACATACCCTGATACACCACATACCCTCTTGATGTACCACAGTATGATATTTCTCCATATCTCCACCTCTAATATATATTTAGTGGTGTAAAAACTTTGATCTCTTTTTCTGCACAGTGTAAAAGCTCTAG
>CM067490.1:702616-769295 GCA_034552555.1 Semaprochilodus insignis
TGTTTAAGGTGGTAGTACCTTCAGGCTCCTGCAGATGGCACTGCACGAGGATGATGGGGCTATAAATCCCTGCGGGGTGTGAGTGACGGGATTCATAGATTGGGAAGAGGTGGTACAGTGCAGGGAATGTCTCGTTCCATGTGTGGAAAATGGCTCCAGAGCAGATGTTAATGATTGGCTAAAAGGAGTGACTGCATTTGGGCGTGCCAAAGACCATAGTGTGAAGGAAGTAGCTGGTACGGTACTGGTAGTATTAGGTACGGTTCAGTCACAGTGAGCTTATGTATTAGGAATTATTTACACATGTCCATGTGATCGTATCCAACCAGTAGAATGCTGTAGAAATTCGTCCTGATAGGGTTGACCTGAGAAAAGGATTTTCTTTTCCACTTTTAAATACACTGCATTTTCTGACACGTGTAACCAAATAAGCTTCATCCGAATGTTTTTGCTGTTCCCAGCAACTCAGTATTATTCTTATTGCTACAATGAAGGGCCTGGAGAGGAACCGTACCTTGCCCCTGCCCAGAGTACTTTGCTGTAGGTTGTGCTTTGAAAGCCATGTGAAATTTGCATTTGCCAAGATTCCATATAATACATTAATTCAGTATTTACACTGTCCTGACATCTACATAGAAGATAAGTGACGTTTTTGAGGTGAAATGCTCATAAGTGTTCATATACTCCCTATGACTTCACTGTAGAAGAATAAAACGAGCTGTTTTCCTGTTTTTGGTGAGTCATGAATAATTTAATGAGCTCTGTTGTGACTGGTTGGTTTACAGTGTGACACTGCGATGACCACACAGAAGCAAAGATGATGAGACTTATATAAGGCTTTGTTGTAAATAAGCTACGTCGTCTGAATGTTTAGTTAGCTGTGCTAGTAGTTTCCTAGTAGCCTACACTAGCTACCTGCGTTCAATCTCAAGAACAACACAAAGTAAATTGAGTTGTTCCTCACTATGAAACTGTCAGTTTAAGATGATCTGCTTAAATCACACAGCATGGCTGCTACTTACAGGCTGCTGTCGGGGTTGTGATGCTAATAAAGGTGGAACTAGGGTGGCCACACGTCCGGTTTAGGCCGGACAGTCTGTTTTTTCAACTCCCAGTTCTCTGTCCGGCACAATACCTGGATGGACTCCTGTTAGTCCTCTATTTAAAATGTTCACTCGCGAACAATAGTATTTGTGCCATTGGCCCACGTCCATGTCAAAAGACATGTCTTGCATTTCATTGGTTTGCCAAGGTCATGTGACATTGTGACTTGCCTACCGGCTAACCGCAGGTCAACCCTCTAAATGCTATTCAATTAGTAAGCTCCCGTCTGAATCACAAATGTTATCCATTCCACCTGGTTAGGTGAGTAAGGAAATCACCCATGTGTTATATAGGTTAGATTATGATTTTAACCCCCTATATGATGCCCTCCTTTTGGTGGTGGGATGTCCTCCTTTTTGGGGTTATGAAAGTGGCTGCCATAGGTGGAGCTGCTCCTCTCTTCAGTCTCTTCAGTGGTAAATGCTGAGCGAAGCTGCTCCGTACTGTCCAAGGTTTGAGAAATGGTCCAGTGCAGAGCAAACCAACACCTTTAATTCAAAGTCATCTGGGATACTTTTAAGGAACTTTCGGTTCCACCTTAAATGGTGTTGCATTGGTACTTGATGAACCCGCCATGCTTGTTGGTAGTTTGGTTCCTTGGAAAGGGTATGAAAAGTGCCAACATCCACTTTATAGCTTGGTACCGTAGATTACTCCACATAATCTGGTGTTGCTGTTGCTCTGTCGTCGTTGCTTCACTGGGCTAGAGCGTGAGCCGGTATAAGTCAATTTTGGCCTGCCTTGCTGGTCCACCTTGTAGATGTAAAGTCAAAGACAATAGCTCATCTGCTGCTGCACAGTGCAGTGTTGGTCATCCTCTAGTCCTCCAGCAGCACTGCTGTGTCTGATCCACCCACATCATACCTGCTCTGTGGTGGTCCTGTGGGGGTCCTGACCGCTGAAGAACAGGGTAATACAGTATACAGAGAAACAGATGGACTACAGTCTGGACCTGTACAACTACAGTGTGTCCTATATGGTCAGTGGAGCTGATTAAACGGACAGTGAGTATAGATACAATGAAGTGTACCTAAAGAACTTACCTGTGAGAGAGTCATGGGATGGTCAATCACATTCTAAGCTACTTTTGTATTCTTGTCAGAATGATTGCTAGCATTGCATAAGATGCACATCCATGCACTGTAGTTTCATTACTGCATACTAATAGAGCTCTGACTACTTTGGTGTCTGGACTATACACATACCTGTGTCCCTTCTGAGCTTGTTTGATGTTCTTTGGTGCCAGCTGCTGTGGTGTGGCTAGCGTAAATAGCCGCAAATTGATTGTGCTTAGCTCTGTGAGCGTTTCGAACGCAACCAACAACTTGTGGAAGCTTCGTATCGGCGGTATGATAATTGAAGTGTGAGCTGTTCCTGCCAGTCTGCTGTGACGAGGCCGTGGAAGCTTCTCCTTCTCAGATGGATGCTATTTCAGTTTAAATTGGAACATGAATGGGCGTGATTTTCCTCACAAACTACTCAATCTGTGCTGCCGTCTCACTTTCTAAAACGTCCACTTGGAGAAGAATGTGTTTTCCTTCTGCTCGATTAGGGCCATCCAGGCACTCCAGCACAAGTGCTTTTAGCGTGCGGTGGGATTTTGAGAAAAAAATAAAGAATTGATGAATTAACCATTTCTAGGCACCAACCCTTAATACAATACACTCCAGATCATTGATTATTGATGTACTTACAATCCTTTCTTGTGTATAACTTTTTAAAATCTAGCATTTAGACAGTGTTACAATTCATGTATTTATTCGTCTAATTATGCTCTTTTATTGTTCAGTCAAGAACATGCTCTGCGGGGTTACTATAAAAAGGTTTTCAGGTCATTTTGTAGTACAGTGTAAATCCATTCATTCATCATATTAACCACTTATCCTTCTGGGTCATGGGGGAGGGTGCTGGAGCCTTTCCCAGGCGCTCATTGGGCAGAAGGCAGGAAACACTTTGGACAGGCCACCAGTACATTACAGGACTTGCACCTAAGGGCAAATTAGCATCTCCAGTATATTACCTAAGGGCAAGTTAGCATCTCCAGTATATCACCTAAGGGCAAGTTAGCATCTCCAGTATATCACCTAAGGGCAAGTTAGCATCTCCAGTATATCTGGCTGCATGTCTTTGGAGTGTGGAAGGAAACCCGCACAGACATGAGGAGAACATGCTAACGTCAGTCATGATAAACACATTAGATGCTCTTGTAATATCCTTCAGAACAGGGTACCATTTCATCAATGCAGGGATTCTAGATCTGTGGTTTTGAATATAAAAAACGTATATATGTTTTTTAAGAATAGGCATATTTTGATACTTTAATAGCTTGTGCAGAAAACATTATAACTGTGGTGAAGGCTAAATTAATACTGCTGTCTTTTGCAGTTCCAGTAGGAGCAAGCACACTCAAATTCCCTGTACAGCTAAAATGAATATATTTCTGTTGTATTCTCACATTTGTAGATGCAAATTACCCAGTATTTGTAATAGATGAAACCACAATATCAATTTCTGCCTATATTGTATTGCCTCAGAACAAATGTTCTTGAAAGGTTCCTGAATAGTTCTTAGCTACAACTCTTTTTTTAAATGGGAAAAAAAAAACATTATTTGATGTAAAACAGAGGTGCTCAAACTCTCAGTTTAGGATGATCTCCTTCAACCAGCAAACACTGATACCATTACACAGCATGGCTGCTACTTACCGGCTGCTGATGGTAATGAAGGTGGAGCTGCTCCTCTTTTCAGTCTCTTCAGTGTTAAACGCTGAGTGAAGCTGATCCATATTGTCCATGCTTTGAGAAACTGTCCAGAGTGAAATGTGCAGAGTAAACTAACACCTTTAATTCAAAGTCATCTTGGATACTTTAAAGGATGAGGGAGCTGAAGTTGGTGTCAGTGCTGCATTACCTGTGAATTCTCAGAAATTATGCACTAAAATGAATTAAAAAAAGCTAAAATGAATATATTTCTGCTGTATTCTCACATTTTTAGATGCAAATTACCCAATATTTGTAACTGATGAGACCAAAATATTAATTTCTGCCTATATTGCAGAAGGTTCTTAAAAGGTTCCTAAATAGTTCATAGTATTTCATAGCTTCAACATTTTTTAAAGGAAAAAAAAACATTATCTGTAGAACAGGGGTGCTCAAACTTTGTCTTATAGCGGAACTGAAAGATTAGCTGCAATGGAGGCAGCTGCTGTATAAACTACCTTCTCCTCCAGACGTCCTTCTGCTCACGAAAAAAAATTTAATTATGCAGAAGTATTGAGCCAGTTTTTTTTAGTCATTCGGCTTTCTTTTAAGGTTCTGTGGATTAACCAGCGACAAACATTCAACTGTGCGGTGCCCTTTGACATTAACCCCACAGCTGTTTACTTAACACAGGTTTTAAATTGATCACCAGTGCAAAATACAGTCCTTACCACCGTGTGAAGCCAGTTTTCCTTTTCCACCTTAAATGGTGTGATATTTACATTCTACTGTCTTCTGCAAATAGATTTTAAACAGATTTTAAGGTGGACTTCAGACCCATCCTGACTGCAGGTGAAGGTTCACAAGCCATTTTAGTTGATGTTGATGAGCAACAACTTCTTCTGTGGGGGTCCGAGAGGGTGTCCTGAACCCCTTATGTTGTGCACCTTGCATAAAAGAGTATGCGTAGCATAAACGAGAACTTCCAGTAGATCCTGGGGACCGGTTCGAAAACACCTGCTATAGAGAGTCATCCAAAAGTGCTTCTTCTGTGGCATCACTCCACAGAACTCCGCAAATCTGCCGCACGTCTACGTTAAACAACAGGCTGCCGGATGGTGCAAGCTATGCGTTGCTGCATTCCTTTCATTCAGCCCAGATTGCTATTCTGTATTCACAGCTGACGAAAGCCCTTGCGGATTCCTGTATATATCAAACGACCTTGAAATTTTCTTAATGTCAGCTCTATACGCAAACACATATAAAATGGCAAATGAGAAGAGAATGAAGCACACAGTCCCGTGTTTCAGAACCTGTCATCTCTCTCTCTAGCAGTATCTGTATCGAGCACATGTTGCTGTTGGTTAACAAAGCAGCGTGTTAGTCATTCATTAGAACCCAGCAAAAAGATTTTTCCTCCCTCCATATTTAAATTAGGCCAAATATATTTCACAACTCAAGCTGGGAGTCGAAGCAACAGGGACCGTGCTGTTTGAATCTTTGTTGGCCCAGCAGAGCAGTGCCTTATTTATTCAGCTTCCCTTTCTCTATTACACTGTTCTTTCCATGCTCGGCCCCAGTAGGGCACACGCACATGTGCTGCAGTTTGATACTATTCCTCGTCTTGAAGTCATTTTAATGAATGGAATGAGGAAAGACATGGAGTGGCTGAATGACGTGAGGAACATGAGAGACACTTGTGCATGACATGGTGATGTACAGTAGGCTGGGTAAAATACGGCATTGTTGAAAACTTTAGACCTGGTTCAGATAAGCTTATATGTACTGCATATGGTCTTATGGAAACCTCTTATACCTCAACCTATGAAGAACATATGAAGAAATGTCCTAGTAGATACTTTGAAGAGCAAACAGGAGTGCTTTAAGCTACAAGGGTTCATGTGTGGATCCACACAGCATGCTGCACATTAGTTCTAGTACTCTACGTCCTGACATCCAGATAGGGCTCTACACGCTTTGCACATGTCCTACTGTTACTGTCGACGCACATATTGGTTTTGTCTATTTGTACGGTACACTATTTTATATTCTCATAACTGCACGGGAGGAGGAGCCTGACTGTGTTTCGCTGTACTGTACAACCTTGAATTGGTATAATGACAACTGAATTGAAAGCTACGACTGATGATATTAAACCCAGTCTCAAAATAAACAAACAAGCAAACACTGATACAGTCACGCAGCATGGCTGCTACTTACAGGCTGCTGTTGGGGTTCTGATGCTAATAAAGGTGGAGCTGCTCCTCTCTTCAGTCTCTTCAGTGGTAAACGCTGACTGAAGCTGCTCCATATTGTCCAAGGTTTGAGAAACTGTCCAAAGTGAAATGTTCAGAGTAAACTAACACCTTTACTTCAAAGTCCTCTGGGATACTTTTAAAGATGTAGGAGCTGAATTTGGTCTCAGTGCTGCATTACCTGTGAATTCTCAGAAAATATGCAGTATTGGAAACAGGCGTATTTGATACTTTAATAGATTGTACAGAAGACAAAGCTTTTCAGTTGTAACTGGTGAAGTTAAGACTAAATTGATATTGCTAACTTTAGGAACATTGCAGTTACAGAAGTTGCAAGTGCACTGAAATTCCATGTAAAGCTAAAATGAATAAAAACTTTAGACCTAGTTCAGATAAGCTTGTACGTACTGTACATGGTCTTATGAAAACCTCCTAACTTATGAAGAAATGTCCTAGTAGATACAGCATTTTGAAAAGCAAGCAGGAGTGCGTTACACTACAGGGATTCATGTGTGGATCCACGTGTTATGGTACGACCTGATGCTATTAAACCCAGCAATAAACCAGGCCTAATTTTCCCCACCCTCCTCCAGCACTCCCACTATGTGCTATGTAATTTACATTGTGCTTGGTCTTGAATATCTCAATATAAACCTGACAAAATTACAAGACTACAAAAACTGGAAATATAGTTTCTTATAGAGCAATAAAATCATTTCTCAGGGTTGTCTTAGTGTGTTTATTTAAATAGTTGACTGCAAAAAAAGTTTTTTTTTTGTTTAGTGATACCTGTAGACTGATCAGATCACTGTAAACATAATAGCAATACTACCTAAAACACATATATATTCAGTCAATGGATAAGAATAGGCTGCTATATGACCATGTAATGAACATGATTTAATATAACTACATATTTTGTATAAATTGGTGTTCGGTTGGGGTGTAATAATCAGAATCAGACTTTATTGGCCAAATATCTTCACACATACAAGAAATTTGCTTTTGATTACAGTAGCACACAGTGTACAGAGCCAGACGACGTTTCACACAGTACCAAACACACATTCCTATCACACCCACGCAAGCAAGCCCCCCCAAACACTCTCCCTCACACACACACACACACACACACACACACACACACACACACACACACACACACACACACACAACATACAATACCTTACATACCTGTAAGCCTTGAGTTGTGCAGAGCTGTATATGTAGATTACAGAGTGTGGCAAGCCGGATGTAGAGGCGGATTAAATTAAGTCTTACAGAAGTGGAGTACAAGAAGAAGCACCAGTCTGAGAAGCCCCGAGTACAGAGGATGGAGTGTGATATGGTACTGTTACCTGAAGCAGCTAAACAATGACAGGATAATATTAAAATACGTTTATTTTCAGGGGTTTGCTCATTTCAGGGCCAAAATGGTAATTAGGAGATCCCGGACCCCTCCCAGTACCCCTTTATTTCACACTAAGTTAGTTACATTTTTGCTTAACTAATTTAAATATATTAGATAACCTAAGTTATCTTTAAGCTATTTCAGCCCCATGATGCTACAGTAGTGACTCTGCACTTGTTGAATGTACGGCACAAGTTTGTGCAGCTTGTTATTTTGAACCCACGTCAGGTTTTCAGTAGGGGTTTACTTTTATGCAGTGCAATGCTTGGAGCCAATAATGAGGCTACATTAACATTCTGTACTAAAGGCTCACACTTGCACATCAGAGACTCGAGACTTGGCTTGCAGTCGCACCTCAGAGACTGAAGACTTGGACTTGTGAGCATCTGTGCTTTCTTCTGAATAGTATGCCATATGATTAATAACTCAATTATGTGCCTGCGGTTTAAGGAGTTAAATTAAATGCGCCAGCAATTTTCTACCTCATCTTTCTCTGCCTCATCTGTACAATAAAGCTGATTACCATGGACGATAATATCTCTGCTTTTCTCTGGGTTTAATAAAAGAACAGAAAACCTGTTGACGTAAAGCACACTTACAATAACAGCTTCAGGACCTGCCCATTGACTTCTATTACAATAACACACTCATCATCAAAGGGACAGCTGCACAAATATTACACTCAGAGAGAATCAGCCGACAGGAATGAAACTTGGTGTGTAGATTTGACATTGTGAGACATGCAAATGATTCAAGTTTCACGCTCGGCCGTGCATGTGATATAAGCAAGAACGGGCCTCATTACTGTACCTGACTGACCCAACAGCCACGATTAGAGGACGTTCAGTGAGCAGTGATGTCCTCCATGAGTCATCCTGTTAGTGCAGCACCATTGGCAGATGGCTGCACCACGCAGGACTACATGCACACAGACTGTTACCACGACTGTCCTTAACACCACGTCACCGTCACCAAAGACTGCAATGGTGTCGTACCAGGCTGTCATGGAGTGACTCAGAACGGCAGCGGGTCATCTTCAGTGACGAGTCCCGCTTTTGTGTTGGTGGAGACGACCAATGAATCCGTGTGTGGAGGCTCCGTGGTCAGCACCAAGATGAACGGTTTCTTGTCACGCGTCACACGTCCAGAAGGCCTGGTGTCACTCCACCTCCACCCCTACCGCACCATCTGCAGGAACTGTGTGAGGATATTCAAGCTGCATGGGATGGATTATCACAGGACACCATTAGGAACCTCTACAGCTCCATGCCGAGACGTCTGGCGTGTTGGGTTAGCACAGCGACCCGACGCCATACTGAGAGACACTACTTCTGTATGTGTAGCTCAATAAATATTGATCATATCAGTCTAAATTTATCATCAGTTATTGATCCTGGTGACCTTTATCTTCCTTCCCAACACACCTGCAATCCAACACCTCCTTCTTTTCACGATGAGTGTATGTTTCTGATCAGTAACTGACCATGTGCCATCCAGATCTTCTATTGCTACCATATAATTGAAGATGCAATGTGTTCTTACAGCAGCAACTATATGGCATGTTGTTTATTTAAACATGTTTTTTCATCTCTGCCAATGACCTTGTCATAACCATAGCATTTTTCCCTGATGGCCTAATGCATGGGAGACATTACCTGCACCACAATGGTGTCAGCACTGTCAACGCTAGATTGATTGATTATGTTGGACAGGATCCAGGAGAGAGACTTCTTGCAGCTGAAATGGCTCTGAGCCAGGCACTTACAGGGAGTGGCAGGGGACTGTTAAGAGAGCAAGCTAAAGCTCAGGGGGTGGTGGTGTGTGGGGGGGGGGGAGTGGACAGAATGACCTCAACAGTCATGCCCTTCCCTCTCAGTGTAGAAGTGAAAGGAATATGACATGTTGAATGTATTATGAGTGTAGGGATGGCAGCAGACAGTATTTCAAATGAATGATGGAATGTATAGCTCTCAAATCCCAGGACTATATGAAAAAAACATTATATGAGATACGGATTGAGTGCATACAGAGGGAGCGAACTGCACCGATGGATAAAATCTCAGTTGTTGCCTTCCACCTACACAGACTTACCTGATCCCAATTAACCTCCGGCTAGACATTGAAAACTGTATAGCAGTGAGTATTTATAGAGTCTGTTAAGTTCAAGGAATGGGCGATCCGACCTACTGGGCAATTTAATTCAGTTGCTATTTGAATGTGACCCTTCACTGGCTGCACTGTAGCTCCAAAGGCACATTCAGATCGATATCAGGCATGTCCTATTCCTATGTGTTGAAGCTAACCGTACTTGTGCCCTTGTTTGACCACATTGCTATGAACTTTGTTACTGCACTTATGCACGACCATTATAATATAGCCAACACGACCTTCATAGCAAAATAGGACACAGAATAGAAGTAGATCATCCTTATATGTACCTGTATATCCAAAAGTATTCAGACACCTCTTGAACTAAGTGAATTCAGCTACTTTAAGGTACACTCACTGCTGATACAAAGGTTCAGTTGTGCTTGTACACTCATCATAGAACAGTACTGCCTGTGGAGTGTAAACACACCGGCGCATCAATATGAGCCCATGGTCACAGTTTACAACGCTAGGCATCAGCTGGAGGGGCTTAAGGCCCCCAGCATTTGGTTTTGGAGCAGTGGGCCTTAGTTCTCTGGAGTGATGTAGCTCCATCCAATAACTTTGGGATGAGTTGGAGAGATGACGTGAATTCTGTGATCCACAACTAATGATCCCACATCAGTATCTGACCTCACTAAAGCTCCTGTTCAATGAAATTTTCATAGCAATGTGTAAAGCCTTTCCAGGAAAGTTAAGGCTGTTGATATCCTTGATTTCAAAAGAAGCCTTGGACAAGCTGATGTCTGTGAACTGTCTGTAAACACCACCAAGCGCTCCTTGGACTGATTCCACCAAGAACAACTTTGGATCCCTAAGTCAATTATCATTGCATGGCTTATAAACAAATGTGTGTCAGTGTGAACCCGCACACCTCTTTAAAGTCTAAGGAACCTTAATGGGGACATCCAAGTGGCCCAACCCAAGTATTGGCCCTATCACAAAGAGATTACTCCCTGGTGATGCCACAGCCATCTCTGTTTAGGAGTCCAAGATATATAATAACTGGGTTTGTGATCTTTCCCTTACTCCATGGTCTCCTGTTAGCTAACATGGCAGTTAATGTCCTAATATAGCATATCACATCAAACAACATGTTTAAAGACGTTACTTGTAAGATGATGCAACCAAACAAATATGGGGGCAACATATCACCAGAATGTTGTGGTGTCCACCCATCATAAGAAACAAGGAAATGCACAGTCGCACCTTCTCAGTGTTGGCATTAACAGCTGTTTACGTACCAGACTAGAAGAAAAGTTGCGAGTTTAACATCAAACCTCATCCCTTTACTCAGTAAGAGTGTCTCCAGTGTCAGGAAAGCAATTCCAGTGGTTATTCTTGTTTTGCTTCAGCCAACTGATTGTTCACTTTTGCTTTCATTGGTGATCTATCCTTAAATGTTCTTGGAGCAGGACCTTTAACATGACTGACTAGCTCAGAATACGCAGTCGGGCCAGTGAAACTTCTTCATCCCGTCGTGTTGGACTGATGGCAGACTCAATGCTACAGTGACCTATTGTCGCCTCTCGAGGTTCCATGTGGTATTGTTAGGCAGGTTAGCATGCTAACTTTAGTAGATATCTCTGCAACACAACACACCACCAAAATGGTTACAACTACACATTATATCGATCATTTTAGTTCGTTCTGGAATGTTTTAACCACATTCAAGATTTAACGCAGTCACCAGGAACAGGCCAACTCCATGCCATGTAACTGTTCTACTTCACTGAAAGATATTTTCCCCTGTCTCTGCCTCCCAGCCAAGAAACACTTTATCCATTTTTAAGAGTGTTCAATTACTCTTCAATTACTCAGGACTGAAGCCCATCTGCTGTCTTGCTGAAATTGTCAGCCACCCTCTAGCTATTCATTACTGGTCAGTTTCTGACTATAGCCTTGCTGTTGACCAAGTTTTATTTTGGTGATGGACCTCAACACATTAGAGACACTGATATTGAAGAATCATTGTGGTGTATGTTGCTAGGAGAAGTGCATTAGGCAAAACAGTTTTTGCGTTCATGTGCGTTTATTTATTAACTACTTATACAAATGCGTCCAACTGGGTTACAGCAGCAAATCTGATATTAATATGCACATAATTATTAGAACAGTACTGGGTCACAACAGACCTATAAAAGGAATCACAGGGAAGAGAGACTACAGAAACTAAACGTTAAGAATACGTGTTTGCAACACAAGAGGATGAGAGCTAGTAATTATACATCACTACAACCACTGAGTACTTATGCAAATCTGGTTCAAAGGCTTGATAATTGAAGTCGAGGCACTTTGTGAACATATTGCGTTTGTGCGTGTAGTGAAGAGACGGAGGACTTTGCCTCATTGCTCTGTTGCTAGTTTTGCTCTAATGAAGGCAGTAGTGGGAAACACAAAGGACATTCGGTGGCAAGGACAATACTTGCACACATTAATCAGATTAATATGTTATATTCTGCTAAATTTCACCCTGATTTCCTCTTTTGTATTTAGTTCTTATTCAGAAAAAAGAGCCAAATTACAGCATAAAATACGCCTTAAATGCTAATTTATAATAAGCTAAAGAACTACTTTTACTTTAGCCATGTCTGCCTGTTCACAACCAAGAAAAGAAAATACAAGCTTTATCTCCTACTAGAGAATGGTTAACATTGTGCATGACAGAAGGGAAGCTGCAGTCTCTGACTAACTGTACATTAGCATATGTGAACCTACAAGCTAAGTGTTCCTAATAATGGATGTAAATGGTGATAAACATTCGTCCATGTGGTAAAATTATTTATGTAAGCCTTAACCAATATGCAGCATAACAGAACACAGTACAGTACTACACAACACCAAAGCTGGAACAAAATCTTTATCTCCAAAACTTTAACTTCAGCATTATAACTTTATAACAGACATTAACGGAAGAGAAACTGTGGACAGTTTTTTCATGAAATTATAGCACAATTTTAGTCGATTTGGCCTGGACTGGACAAGTTTCTGGATGTAGTCCACATCAATGTTCAGACACTCTTACATCAAAGAATTGGTCAGTTGGTCCAGATTTGGTGGATGCCTTCCCTGGCACAATTCCGAGGAGAATTCCCTGTAGACTGGGATTTTATCCACTGCTGGTAGACCCGTATAACCGTACGCTTCCATACACCTGCAGATTCAGCTACTTCCTTCACACTATGGTCTTTGGCACGCCCAAATACAGTCACTTCTTTTAGCCCATCATTAACATCTGCTCTGGAGCCATTTTCCACACATGGAACGAGACATTCCCTGCACTGTACCACCTCTTCCCAATCTATGGATCCCGCAGGGATTTATAGCTCGGTCACCCTCGTGCAGTGCCATCTGCAGGAGCCTGAAGGTACTACCACCTTAAACACACAAGAAAAAAATATTATTTTTTTTTTGTCGTAAATGAGCTTATATGCATATAACTTTACAGGAGATATCTTTTATTATAACCAGGTACCTGCTCTGTGGTGGCCCTGGGCAGGTCCGGAACTTTGAAGAACCAGGTAAAAGGATGCTAATACAGTATACAGAGAAACAATGGACTGCAGTCTGTAAGTGCAGTTATATGGTCAGTGGACCTGATAAGCTGGACAATGAGTGCAAATACAAAGTAACAGTACCCGAAACTTGCCAACCAGAGAAGCTGACTGAAATTCTATGCCTAGATCGTATTTAACTTCGCTAGACATGACCTCTTTATGTGAACTGTAGCTGATCTCTGTTGGTGTGCTGGAGGAGGGTGTTGTACTCCGCTATGTGACAGTCTGGCAGTAGTAGACAGGGAGAAGACAGGCTATGATTCTGCAGCACCACAGTGATTTCCCACTGACCCCTCCTCCATTGCTTCCCCACACACACACACACACACACACACACACACATACACACACACATACACACAAAGCTCTCTGTTTTCCACACAACTGAGAAATTCTACCCTCACAGCTCAACTCTAACCCACTATACTATACTATATATACTACAATATACTACTACTAGGAGTGTGATCCATGACAATACTGATCATTTGACCACAAAAATGGACAATTGGATCACAATGCAATACGACTAATTTGGTGTACTTTATTCATAATAAGAACTATTTATACAGTACATTATCCTTTTTATTGCATCTGGAAATGTTATTATTGGCACAAAAATGAGCACACTCATTACAGAATATGATAATAGTCTATTCTTTAATCTATTCTGCCGTTCCAAAATTGGTGCAGTTGATTGGCAATTTCAGACGAATGCACTATGATTCAGAAATATATCAAAATTACTAAATGAAGTCGAGATGCAGTTTAAGATTTTGTGAAACATTCAATTGTTTCCTACACTAGAAAAAAAATCTTGTCGGAACTTAATTAAGTTGCCTTGACAAAATCTGAACAATGCTTCATTATTCTAGTAATGGTCTAGCTACATTTTCTAGCTACACAATCACTCCTTAGCAAGCACCTGGCGCTTCATAGCAATGGTTTGGTCATTCGCAGACTTTTCCCTTCTAGTCTCATTTGTGCTTCACAGTTTTTATTCATTCAGATAAATACAATATACAGACTTTATAGCCACACCAAATGCAATTGTTAGAACACCGAATCTACTTTATTTAGGTTTTGCATAGATTTGTAAACTCTGTTTTTAATAGTATCACTGATCATATGAATGGCCTCAGACTACCACATGTATGATCTCCCACATGTAATTTGGATAATTATTACCTGTTCATTAGGGGTGGAATGACATGCACATTTCAAAGTACAATTGCTGTTTTTGCATCACAAAATGATACATTTTCATTACAAGAGCAATGCTATCATATCTTTCACATTTCTTTCTTTCTTTCTTCATGGTTTGGTAAAAATCAGTTCACCAGTTGCACAAGATGGTGCAGTTAAACTTAATAATCATAGGCAGTGTGTAGATAACAGCACATTAATTTTCTACATTAGACTTTAGCGGAATCGCCCAAAGATCAGTGAGGTATTTCACATCATTGAGAGATTATCATCAGTACCAAAAGAGACCAGAGCGTGTGAGTCAATGTAGGTCATGATTTACACAGTTAATTACTAAGAAAAGCTCTATTAGTGACATTTAAGTGTTGGATCCTTGCTATCCAGTAAGGTCGGTTTTAAAGGTGGCTAATGTTATAGCTTTCCCACCCACACACTCCGAGACATTACCATCATATTTACATAGGCTGCTAATGTTGAAGCTTTGCATCAAACGTGCAACCTTTAAATGCCTTAATCACACCAGGGTGTGCACATGTCCGCCACAGTTGTCCCATTACAAGGGTGTGACATCAGTATAAATGGTGAACAGCTCCGACACTTCTTGGTCATGTATGAGATACACTCAGGCCTCGCAAACCAATAGAGTTATGTACAGAATGCACACCCATTACGTTTAAGGTGACATGAGTGTAAATTACCAGTAACTCTTTACTTGAAGGGAGTCTACATAACACATTCATAACTTACATAAACTCTTTATAACAGATTCATAAATGTTTCAGTCATTCAGAAAGCATATATGTTTTACATGATATTAATATTGAGTTCTGTGTAATTTTAGTGAGAGACTCTTTCCACTTCTTATTCGCCAGCTTGTCTGTTCCACCTTAAATGGTGCAGCAATTATTATGCTTTAGGTGCCAGAACCCCATTTAAGGTGGAAATGGGAAAATCAGAACAAGTAACTGGCAAATCTATTAATCGAAGAAAATGTTACCAGTAATTAAAAGGATCATTTTAAATCTTCAGTTTGAACTAAATTAACATTAAAAACACGTGGTCATCTTAGTGCAGACCACGGTGCCTCCACACACGGATTCGTTGGTCGTCTCCACCAAGACTAAAGCGGGACTCGTCACTGAAGATGACCCGCTGCCATTCTGAGTCACTCCATGACAGTCTGGCACGACACCATTGCAGTCTTTGGTGACGGTGACGTGGTGTTAAGGACAGTCGTGGTAACGGTCTGTGTGCATGTAGTCCTGCGTGGTGCAGCCGTCTGCCAACGGTGCTGCACTAACAGGATGACTCATGGAGGACACCACTGCTCGCTGGATGTCTGCAATCATGGCTGTTGGGTCAGTCAGGTACAGCTTCCTTGTTTACGTCACATGTGCAGCTGAGCATGAAACTTGAATCATTGGCATGTCTCACAATATCAGACATACACCAAGTTTCATTCCTGTCGGTTGATTGAGCTGTCCTGTTGACGATGAGTGTATTTACCAGGGTATGACGTTTGAAACACTACGCTGTATTACTCTGCTGTACTGAGCACGCTAGGCCGCGTGATGGGTAGAATACATCACCAGAAGGTCAGTAATGCAACTATTTCGTGTTGTTTGGGAAGTTTGAGAAACTAAACCGTGACAGATGGAGCGTCGTACTTATTACATATTTAGCATCAAAAACTCCACAAAAACCACAAACAAGGATAAATCCTCACCGTCAAAGGAGTGAAGAGAGGAAGAAGTGAAATATAACCAGGACAGTGACTGACGCAACCGTGGAAAACCTGACAGCCGGGAGGGGAGGGGTGGGTGAGAGGGTTCAGTAGGTGTGCAATACACATCCTCACTGCTACTTGCTTACACACTGCTCATTCAACACGTCATAGAAACACAATTACACCACATTTTAAACCTGCCTCACAAATGATGTGTTTATAACCTCAGGAGGTGTGGGACTGCAGCGCTATCGGGAAGGAAGATGAAGGTCAGCAGGATCAATAACTGATGATAAATTTAGACTGATATGATCAATATTTATTGAGCTACACATACAGAAGTCTGTCTCTCAGTATGGCGTCGGGCCGCCGTGTTTGCTAACCCAACATGCCAGACGTCTCGGCATGGAGCTGTAGAGGTTCCTAATGGTGTCCTGTGATAATCCATCCCATGCAGCTTGAATATCCTCACACAGTTCCTGCAGATGGTGCGGTAGGGGTGGAGGTGGAGTGACACCAGGCCTTCTGGATGTTTGACACGTGACAACAAACCATTCATCTTGCTGACTCATGCAGGGCATCACTGGTCACTGAATGTCCACAATGGGTGTTGTCAGATAAGGCCCATCCTTGCTTACCTCACGTGCAGCTGAGCATGAAACTTGAATCATTAGCATGTCTCACAATGTCAAACCTACACACCAAGTTTCATTCCTGTCGGTTGATTCCATCTGGGTGGATCTATTTGTGCAACTGTTCTTTTGACGAGGAGTGTATTTACCAGGGTTTTACTTTTTGCTCACTAAGAGATCAGGATCAGACCCTAATTAAAGTGGAACCTACAGTAATTGAACCTACAGTTGTGAAGTCAGTGATTCACCACCACAGTAAACCTCCTGGTTCACTGCTGTAGGTGGGTGCATATGCAGTTCTGCATTTTTCTGTGTTCTGTGTTTTCTGTGGGTTGTAGGCCTGCCTCTTTCTTTCTCATTTTCCCAGGTAGGAAAAGTCAAGTGAGGTCAGGTGTTTCAAACCTGATGTTTTAGCAGCTGGAATGAAAAGTTTTCCCCCAAAGTTTTGACTTGATTTGCTTTTAAATGAGCAAGATTGGCTCTAAAGCACAAGCATGACAGAGATATCATTAAAGAAGTCATTTTTTCATGTTCATCGTTTTGTCACCTGTTGTGCTTGCACTGGCTTCATTAGACTCTAAATCTCTTTTCACATTAGCCCTTTGAGTACATTTACACGAACAAGCAAAACTATGTTCTACTTTTAATGCAAGTTAATGTAAAGCATTTCTGTTCCAAGACGTACTTCTGTTGGTCTATTCATCATTAAATCCTGGTACAATGTAAGGGACAGAGTTACGGTTTAGAAACACTGACCTACACAGGAATTCCACCTCTGCATTTAACGCATTCCCGCAGTGAAGCACCCACATACACTAGGCAGTGAGCACACTTAGAGCCGTGGGCAGCTCTATCGACAGTGCCCGGGGAGCAGTTGGGATTTACGTGCCTTGCTCAAGGGCAATTCAGTCATGTCCTGTTGGTTCCGGAGATCGAACCAGAGACTATTCCGGTCACAAGGCTGCTTCCCTAACCTCCAGCCCACGACTGCCCCCCTGCAGCCGGAAGGAAGGAAATAAGGAAGGAAAGAAGGAAAAAAATAAGGAAATATGGAAAGGAAGAAAGAAAATAAATAAATAAAATATGGAAGGAAAAAAGGAAGGAATTAAGGAAATAAGGAAGGAAGGAAGGAAAGAAAGGAGTACGAAATTAAGGCAAGAAGGAAGGAAGGAAATAAGGAAATGAATTAAGAAAATATGGAAGGAAGGATGGAAGGAAGGTAAGAAGGAAATAAGGAAGGACAACAATTGGACAACAATTGTGTGTGTGTGTGTGTGTGTGTGTGTGTGTATTTTTATTTATTTATTTATTTATTTGTTTATACCTAAGGCACAGCTGTGTTTACTAGGCAGTGTGGAAGGACAGTGTGAGGTGGACCCCATCTGTAGTGTTGTATTGTGTGGATTGTGATTTTGGTAAACAGCTTGATGGTGACAGCTGTTGGCTGATTTTAAAAATGTCATGATTAAACAGCGAGTTATTCGTATTGAGTTCCAGTACATATGTTATGCTGTCAGGCAGTGGCTCAGGTGAATTATAGGGCTGCTGACTTTGTGTACATTCCACACTTACTTCCAGATCAACTAAGTCTGCTGTCCAGCCGTCATTGTAGATGGCACAGTTGTTAGCTTTAACGATATATCACAGTATAATAACAGAAGTAAATAGCCTATGACTACAGCCTCCATGCAACACCAAAAAAACACATCTGTACATTGTATTTAAATATATATTCATATGCAGTACCAGTCAAAAGTTTAGACACGGCTCCTCATAGCAGGTTCTCCTTCTGCTGATCTTAAAGCTTTACTGTAGAATAAAAGTGAAGACACCAAACTATAAAATAGCACTCGTGGAATTATACAGTCCACCTTAAAACCCTCCAGAATGGAGCTTTACAGGAGGATGAACCAGCTTTCTCAACCTGCAGTGGAGCTGATAGAACAAGGTTTATTTCTAAGCAGGTTTGGAGCAATTCTATTGGTCGGTCCCTCATGAATATTCACTAAACTGAAAGGAGAACTAGAGCTTTTACACTGTGCAGAAAAAGAGATCAAAGTTTTTACACCACTAAATATATATTAGAGGTGGAGATATGGAGAAATATCATACTGTGGTACATCAAGAGGACATGTGGGGTATCAGGGTATGTACTGGTTCAGACTCTCATCAGTTGGAGCTGTTCAGTGTACGACGGTAGAGTCTTTAAGATCACCAACACCATCCAGTTAGCTGGGTGTGTCCTTTGATTGGTCATATCAGTGTATATAAAACGCATATCAAAACTTTTTTCCAAGTAATTTTGATAAATTTCTGTTCAATGTTCATTCATCATTAAATTTAAACCCAATCTAAACAGCGGCTGCTGTGTTCAAATGATGCCTAAAAGTTAAAGTCTTTAATACAGTTAATACAATATTTCCTGGCTAATTACATAGTAATTACATAAATTTCATTCCATTATTGTACATCATCAAAGGTTAGTAGAATTCAAAATACTGCAATTAAGGCAGTCTGTTGCCCTGATGTTAGTCGGTTAATGTTATTCAATCTAATTAATTCCCAAGGCACTGTAATTAAAACGTTAGACGAAAAACAAGTCAATATAACAAGAGTCACTGCTAAAATATTTTGTGGCAACTGATTACTTTAGACCAGTCAAGTCCCACTAATCAATAAGTTGCAGTGGCTTGATAAAGATATTTGCCACATCCTAAATTCTTATATTACTAAATATTTGTCACATTAAATGGTTTCAACAATGGGAAGCACAAAAAACATAGTTTTCAAATAATCATTTCATTTAAAGAAGCAGTTTGTAAGATGAGACAACCTGTCAAATTCATACTACAAATCCATAGAGGGCAACATGTCACCAGAAACAGTCCGCCCCTATCGCAAGAAGCTTACCATGAGTTGTCTCCAGCGGTGGAAAGCATCGCCCATGTTAGCTCTCGTCTACCTGTATTGATATCTGTTGAACATGGGTTTTTGATAGTAGCATGCAGCAACAGTCACTGTGTTTGCTCCTCCTTTCATTGGCTACCTGCCCTTAAATGATCTGTAACACTTTACTTGAAGGGTGTATATATCATGCATTCGTAACAGCTTACATAAACTCTTTATAAATCATTCATGAATGTTTAAACCAACATTCATACAGTGAACATGTTTTACATATATTAATATGGAGTACTAAGTAGTTTTGCCTGTCCAGAAGAGATATTTCACTGAAATTAAGAATTAAAATGCCATTAAAATGCCAAAATAATAAATGAGGACTTGTATTTTGAAAAAAAAAAAAGTCTTTCAGTAAAATGACAGTGCTCCATATTAGCATTATGTTAATAAGAATCTTGATTTAAACATTCATGAATATGTTATGAAGTGTTTATGTAAGATGTTATGAATGTGTTATGTAGACACTCCAAGTAAAGTGTTACCAAATGATCTAACTGGGAGCGGCACCATCTACATGATTGACATGAGGTTAGAATACGCCATCGGGGCAGCAGTTCTGTCCTTTCCGTGGGGGCTTGCACAAATTGACAGATAGCTAGCCAGTGAGATCTGGAAGGTTCGGATGAAGACAAGCGCCAGAGTAAAGCTTACTGCTCTTTACTTGTATGTCTTGAGCAACATGAGCTCTCAGAATTCCCTTTTTTCTTGTGAAACTGAAATAAGAATATGAAATGTATCTCTTCTACATCTTGTACTGGCGTATGTAAAGCAACATATATTACAACTGTTCAATCTATACAGACTGATAATTCTCCGCTGTGTATATAAACAGTGGAGTGACACTGAAAGTGTAGCAAGGGCTGACTAAACAGCGCATCATAAGAGCCAAACAGCATGCACTACGATGTTAAACTACAACATAAGACAGACATAACATGACAGACCGGCAGTATAACACACAGCAAAGCTTCTCCAAGGATCAACATTAAATGATTGCTATGGATTGTGGATGGCTCTGTTGTTGGAGTTGCTCTCTGAATGCTGTCTGCAATATGGCTGAATTAAACCATGACCTCTAGTCCTATGACTGTAATCGTCCAATAGGAGAACAATTAACAGAAGCCTCACCGCAGTGGTTAAAATTGTCATGAGTGGGCGCTGAATTACTATGAATTACTACGAATTCAGTGCAACATGACTGTGCTACTTCCTCATCCTCTCAGTGTCTCACTATCACCTCTTGTGGTACAAAGAGGTATTACAAGACAGGACAGGCAGGAGCTAGCTGATTATCTATGCTAACTTCAATAGATATCTCTGCAACACGATACAGAAACGTCCTTGACACATCATCAAAATGGTTATTTCTATACATTCTGTTGATAGTTGAGTTAATTTAAGTTAAATTGAAGTTAACTAAAAACCTTACAAATGACACCTGAACTAAGGAAAGAGGTTTAATTATCCTCTAAGCTTAATTACAGGCTGTGCCACATTTAGCAGCAGCAGCTGGTAACCAAACTCTTCCAGCAACTGGAGATCAGTCTTCCACATAACTGTATCTATCTATCTATCTATCTATCTATCTATCTATCTATCTATCTTTCTATCTATCTATCTATCCTTCTGTCTTGTATATAGTATGTTTGGTAGAATTAAGTAGTAATAATGGCTCGATAATTCAGTTCAGTAATTTGATAATGCCTCTCACTGTGGTTCACAGGAGTTCAGTAGGAGTTCCAGTTCAATGTGGTTCAATAACTTTCTTTCTCTTTATCTCAGTGTAATGTCTGTTGTTTATTAGGGACATTTGGCCACTTCACATTGCTGGAGAGGCTCTATTTGAGTGATGCTTAGACTCACTAGGGCTGGCAGTAATAAAGCCTGGGTGGGTCTAGTCTAATTGATTCCATTTCTATCCATGACATTGGGTAATTGGTTGATTGAGTACCTAAGGACAGTTGGAGTTAACTTGGAATAACTATGTAGTTTGAAGCTCCGAATTAATTAAATGTGTCAAATATGGAAAAAAGGAAGAAATTGGCAGAAATTACAGCAAACGTTTTACTGTACTGTACATGATATGTATGAACACATGACAAAACATGTAAGGTCCAGGCTTCACTGATGACAGTACTATATGAATATTGGTATGCAAAAACACTTACTGGACTACTCCATATGTAACAAACTACTGGCCCCACTGCTTTTATGAAGCTTTACATATTCAAGCCAGTTGTTTACTTTTCACCCTTTATTTTAATCAACCTTTACCTTTTCACTCTGAAATACACTGAGGGTGACCCTCATTTTCAGTGCAGCTGAGCATTTACTTATAAGGGACTGAAAAGGAATTAAAATTTTACATTTTGTAAATTGCAAATCTGTAAAATTGAATTGAAAGAAAGACTATGTAGAACAAATTGACAATAAACCCAAACAAGATAAATGGTTAAATAATTAAATTAAGATTTAATAAAGGGGACAAAACATAAATAAAACCAATATAATAAACTAATTCATAAGATTGCAACATAAAGAGATAAATAGGCAACTAAAATGAACTAAGATTAAAAAGAAAAATAAATGAGTATAAAAAGAAATTCAATAAAAAAGAAAATGAGAAAATAAATATGAAGAAATGACATTTTGGGGAAAAGTTTAACAAATGATATTGGTGTAAAAGTAATAATTGATAATTGTTCTACAGACAAATGACATTCTGTAAATGGCTAGTTAAAATTCGCTGTATGTATTGGTAGAACATAGAATGGTAGGTGGAGTGAGTGGCTGACTGAAAGAGAAGAAGCGTGGGAAGAAGAAAAAGGGAGCAGCAGCAGAAGTATGGCAGAGCCTGTCTAGTAGCAGTTACAAGTAGCTTGTGAGCAGCGTTCAGCAATGAAACGTGAACTCTATGAACAAGTCTCCTTCATTTCTTGGTTCAACCACGCTACCCATCGCCAGCTCAACTAATCCACAGCCCAAGTCTGGGGACGGAGCCACAGACCAACGACTCAACCCCTATTCCACTCTTCCACTAGCAGTACAGGCTGACCGGGAAAACTGTAGCCCAAAACTCAGTCATGGTTAGTATACAGTAATAAAAATTAAATCCCTCCAAAACTGACCTTAAAACTGACCGCGAAGAGAACGTATACAAGAGCCCAGAAGTCATCGTATTTAAAGATAACTGATCAAACGTAAGCGCCGACTAACAGAAATCAACAAAGCGCTAAGGATCTCCGTAAGCTCAGCCTTTTCCCCGGCTTTCGACTGATATGACATAGAGGGTAAAACTCATAACGTTCAAGTATCCATAAATCTATCATAGACAGTTATGTTTATCTTATACCACAAACAGGACTCAAAAAGAAGAAGTGAACACTTCACTAAAAGTTTTCTAATAGTCTAATTTTTACATTTCACAGTTGGAGGGTTCTGTTTCTATATAAATGAGTGAAAAATACTTTGCGATAATGAAGAAGCTTTTTTTTCTGAACACACCAAACGCTTTATCAAATTCAAATTACAGTAAAATCTTATATTTACAAATACAAACATGACCTTGACTGAAAGTTTAGCAACAGCCTGTTTTACAGAGTTCTTATAATGAGCTACGAGTGAGAGATAATTACTTTTTTACCACCAGAGAAAATAATAATTATTATTATTATAATTATGACAACTAATAATACAGATATATCATCATCATTTTATGTAATGACGGGGAGTTTTAATATCCTCCGTCACTAGACACAATATAATCATGGTATTTGTGAAATGATGGCCTCGAGTGGATGAGAGGGTGAGGGACCAGAGCTGCCGTTCACTGGTCCCCGGATTGAGAGAAGGAGACACTTCCTTACGGCCAACGCGTGCTCCACTGTAGGATCTGTGGTAGGGCTCGGCAATATTGTCTATATGTTATCATTATTGTGACTACATTAGGCTTTTTGGTTGTCATTAGTACTTCTGGAATACTGAACAACTGCATGTATAAATCTATAATAATTAGACCTGCCGTAATCAATGTAAAGGGGCAAATAAGCTGCTTAGTAAAAGTAACTAAATTAATTTCAGCCAAATGTGTCAGGTTTTTATTTTAATTCAATTTTTTAGTCATTTTATTATTCCTCATATTCTGTCTTAAATAGGTACTTTTTGCAAACAATGCATTTTTTTAAACCTCAGAAAAAATATGATATATATAGATGGATGGATGGATGGATGCATGGATGGATGGATGGATAGATAGATATTGTCGCTGTCCAATAAAAAAACATTGATTTTTACTTTTATGCAACATTTGATCACACAAGCCACTACAAAATTTCATGATGGATGGACCAACAGAAATGTCCCTAAATTGCTTGTCTGGTTCCAGGTACATAGGTTTTTGTCCTCTCCTGTAAATATTCATTTATTATACATAATAAATAAAATTGTGTTCTAAAATCTACAAACATATGCCATAATTATATTATCAATTTGTATATTTATGTTTATGTGTTTACCATATTTTGCTATGACAAACTATTGTAATATTGTTATAGTTTAAAACATAAAACATTCCATCGCTAACTAAATTAACAGAAAGATAATCTAGTTATTAATAATTAGATCCTTTAAGGACTTTTCCAGTGAAAGGAAAAGTAAAGGCAATAATGGCTGAAACCTGCTGTCTTCAAGAATCTGCGTTCTGCTGCTAAAAATGGACGTCAGTTTGTCACCCCTTGATAAACAGGCCAATAGAAGTGCTGGGAAACTGCTTTCAATTAAACCATTTACTGTACAGCCGCCATTTTTGGACAGTGGTGATATGTAAGGTTCAAAGCAATGGACTGAATTTTGGGCCCACATACTGACCATTCATGGGGCAAAAACAAAGAAAGTACTGGCTGTAAATGAAAGCCCACCTGCTATATGCAGAGAGGCGTTCCTGCTGGTTGCGGTGCCAGCGCTGTTTCGGGCCATGCAGGCATACACTGCTTCGTGTCACTGGCTGTTCCTCCCAGGGACCACACTGAGGAAGAAGAGGCTGCTCTCAGGGAGGCGATGGGCCATGATTACACTTCCATCTTCTCCGGCTCCAGGGGGACGCCATTGCGGAGCCACTGGATGGAGGGTTTGGGGTTGCCCTGTGCAGGGTGGCAGGGTTCACACAGTGTAAACAGCAGCTGCTGTGTTCAAATGATGCACAAAAGTAAAAACCGACCAAAATAAGGGATATGAGTTTTTCAGTGGACAGAGAACTGAGGAGAGGGGGTGGAGGCATTTTGCACTGCCTGCCTGGTGATATGTTGCCCTATATTGCTTGGAGTATGAATTAGAAAGGTGGTGTCATCTTACAAATGGCTCCTTTATGTGTATCTTCTGTAGAACTTACTTTCACTGCAAAGTCTTCAGATTTTATGATACCACTGCCTCATTTATTGTAAACATGTCTTCGAACATCACAACGCTATTTTTCAGTCTTATCATCTGCTCTCAATCTAAAGAGCGATTGAGTTGTCCACAGATTTTGGGGTGGAATCGATGCTTTCGGCTACACGTTGGCAGAGAACAGCTGCCATGAGCGGAGGAGAAGTCAGGAGAGAGTAATGCGGGCAGGTTTTAAGCTGGTGGAAGAGATGGGCACAGTATGGAGCCCAGTTCTCCGTCTAGAGTGCTCAATGCCAGCATCAATTACATCCTCAAATTAAACAGCGGGACAGAGAGCATGCAAATATCTCTGACTGCCAAGCCGCCCACCACATGACTGAGTGAAACAAGGAGCCACACGTACACACGGAAACACACACGTGGAGCCAGATGGAGCAGAGGGTCAGTTATTTCAGGCATCGTGGGGTGGGTGAGGAGCACGTGACCTCTGAAATATCACACATATCCATCCATATCGCCTCGACTGATCCATCACTTGCTCCCTTGGTGACTTCGAAATGACCACATTTGAGAGGGACAAAATGAGTCAATCATCTTTCATTTGCCTGTTTAACCCTATTATCCTGCACGAACGTGGAATAGCAAATACGTTGAGACTGCCCCACAACAATGTAGAGCGAATGCCGATGACTTGTTCTTCTTCACCAGTTGGATACGTTCACCCCGTCATTTTTGGACTTCTTGTTACCAAGGTAACCATGCAAGCCACATGCATGCCATAATGTGGTTAATTCCTTTATGTGGAAGAATGGACATACCGCTTGGACGTGATAACAGTGACGGTTTGCCCAAAAATCCCATTTATGTAGTTTGTGAAATTATTGTACAGCATAAAATGTAGCATACACTCATCATCAAAAGAATAGCTATACCCAGAAGGAATCTACCGACAGGAATGAACCTTGGTGGGTAGGTTTGACATCAAGAGACCTGGCAATGAGTCAAGTTTCATGCTCGCTGTACCTGACTGACCCAACAGCCACAAATGTGGATATTCAGCAAGCAGTGGTGTCCTCCATGAGCCATCCTGTGAGTGCAGCACCATTGGCAGACGGCTGCACCACGCAGGACTACGTGTACACAGACCGTTACCACGACTTAACACCACGTCATCGTCACCAAAGGCTGCAATGGTGTTGTGCCAGACTGACTCAGAATTGCACCGGGTCATCTTCAGTGACAAGTCCCACTTTTGTCTTGGTGGAGACAAACAACAAATCTGTGTGTGGAGGCTCCGTGGTCAGCACCAGTTGCCGTGAACTGTGTGAGAATATTCAAGCTGCATGTCTAAATTTTTCATAATTTATTGTTCCTGGTAACCATTATCTTCCTTCCCAACAGACCTGCAATCTTTTTGATGATGAGTGTAGAAACAGCTCACTGTTTGAGCTAATTAGGCTGAAGTACATCCTCCACATGGCAGAGATTGCTGTAATAAAGTCTTACAACTGAGACTCCTACACCCTAACCCTAAACCTAACCCTCAAGGGTATGGCTTCAGTACCATCAATTATGGAACACACACCCTCTCTTGTCTCCAGGCTATTTATTTTCATATTTATCAATTGTCCTCTTTTGAAACATTTAGTTATGCAAAGGTACAAATATGCACCTTTCCCCTGGGGAAAAAGAAACTTATTTAAGAAACATTGTTGTACATTTGATGGCACATTCTATTTTTTTAACTTATAGATTAATCAAAATTATTGTACAGATGTCATGTAAATAAAATAGAATTTGTTAACATTTATATTGGAAATATTTGATTTTTATCAATTTTTTTATGATAGCTGTTGCCATGTAATATTTTAGATAGATAGATAGATAGATAGATAGATAGATGTAGAAGACACACAATCAACCAATCCTTTCCGTATTTACCACATTATTTCTGTACTTGACATAAAAATCTGTGAAGCGTAGCCACATTCTCCACCAACACAGCGCATCCATCTAATCCATCTAAGCTGGCCACATCTATTGTGACTCACTTCTATTCTGATTGCCTACCTGCACATCCATTTGAATGCTCTTGCATGTCTTTTGCAAGCAGTTGCCTGCTCTATGTGCTGTGACTGAGTCTTTCATAGCAATATAGACGGTGGAAATTTTACAGGTCCATGCACAATGATGTACATTGTCACTATAGCCAGTTTCCCTTAGACTCATTAAGAATGCCACACTTTTAAAGACTTCAGAACAGTATGAGAGATTTTGAATTTCAATCTCCACAGATTTTTAAACTGCAAGCCAAAAACTACTAAAGTTTTGGACTGAATATGCATTGAATATATATGCAGCACACTGTAACGTTTGCACTCATGTCACATGTCACAAGAATTAATGTGCACTAGAAAGAAGTCCATAGTAGAGATATGTAAAAATAATCTTTGTTCAAATGTTCAAGCAAAAAATGCCATATATTAGGTTGTGCCCCGTGTCCCCGATTCGATCAGCCACAGCATTGCTGGGTTCTTAAGTTTTATTTGAGGCTAATGTAGCTAATAAGTAATGCTAATAAATCTGACAATGTTCTACCTATTAGCATCATACTATACTGAGATGTTCGGTAATCTCAAATAGACTTGTTTTTGACTTTGCTGATATTGTGACATACTATTGTGCTCCTGTTTCCTCCCACAGTCCAGAAACATACAGTCGGGTGAATTAGAGATGCTAAATAGCCCCCTAGGAGTAAGTGTGTGAATGTGTATGTCTGTTTGGTCTCCCTGTGATGGACTGGCATGTCCAGGGTGCTTTCTGCCTTCGGCCCAGTAAGCACTTGGACAGGCTCCAGCACGACTCCCAGAAGGATGAAGTGGTTTAGAGGAGTGAGAGAATTACCTAGATTTATAGCAGTCATGTGTACAGCCATGTGTACCAACTGAGTGCAATACCACCGAGTTAAGATGTGACAACATGTAATGAGAGCGACCCTAGACGGCACCGAGTGTGCATCTCTCCGAGGCTGAATCTGTTAGAAAAGAGCAGATGGGATGGTTGAGGGAGTGGGGTAACAGAAGAGAGGCGCCTTTTTGCGAACAGCCCGCAGACAGCAGGTGGCCTGTAACCAACGAGGCAGCTCCCATACTGACATCTCCGTCTCCAAGCGCCTTCTTACCCAAAAGCTCAGGGCTGAATCTATAAGGGAGCGGCTGGTAGAGTAATGGAGCGGTGCCACGCAGCACAGCGAAGGTCGCGTCTGTTTTTAAAAGCCAGTTAAACAGGCACCTCTGCGTTTTAACATGTCAAACATGACAAGGCAAATAATGACGCTTTCATAGCGAGTTGCCGTCGCTGGTGCTGGACCTGTTTGTTTTCCATTTGATTCCTAATTAAAGTTTCATTCGGATGTCTGTGTTCTTTCGCAACATGATTAAATTTGGAGCACCGCTTCAGGCGCTGCGAGAGACACAAATGACATTAGATGTCATAAGGCTACTGTTTATCTGTATTGAAGTTGTTCTTTCCCGTATTGCTCACTTCTAGCGAGCTAATTATATTTAATGTACTCCGGCCATCAGTGAATGAACAGGAGCAGGTCATGCCTGAGGGATTGCGGAGGTTGGATGAAAGAAAGACACTGATTGCGGTGTGTACATATCATATGCTGTGTTTCTACTTTTGAGGTTGTTTTTCTGTTGCTAGTAAAATGTATTTGCATGGTAAAGTGCACAGCGTTTATGCACGGCGTAAGTGGTTTATGAAATTGCATGCTGTTATGCAGAAGTCAGCAAATTTAAGCTGTATTGCTTGAGAGCACAATGAAGCATAAAATAAAGTGTTTTCCTGTATTGGAGCTGACATATCTGTCCCCAAGCAACTCCCCCCCCCCCCATTTTCTCAAAAAAGAGAGGACCACATTGGACAGTTACACTGGTACGCATGCCGTTTGATATGCTAAGCTCATTTTCATGCCATTTTCATACAGTTTCTTTGGAGGACGTGAACAGAAATGACATTCGTCTTTATTCGTCCCTATGCGAGAAACGTATCATGCTTCAAGGTCATGTTGTCTTAAAAGAGCACTTCATAAGGTTCAGGCTCCAAACAGTAGGGGGCAACATACCACCAGAAAATGGAGTCACTGCTCCTCCCTCTTCAATTCTTACCAGTCTAGAAGAGACTTTGCGAGGTCAGCAACCTCCCTTTCCATGCCCAACGAGTCTCTCTCCACAACACTCCTTTTGTGCTGAATGTGGTTTCTTGCCGAGAGCAGGTAGTAGGGGTTATTGTAAAGGCCGCTTGCCAAGAGCTTTAGCTGTTAGTCCAGTTACTGTTTCACTGGATGCCTGTCCTCCAACCATCTGACCGGGAGCAGCACCTTCAGCATTGGTTGACATGAAGTTAGAGTACGTCATTGGAACAGTGCTACTCCTTCATCCTCTCATGTCCTATTGATGGAAGACTCTACGCTACAGTGACTCACTGTTGCCTCTTGAGTTATGAAGTGGTATTATGAGACAGGACGAGCCGGGGCTAGCTGTTTAGCGTGCTAACTTAAGTGGAAACACGATACATAAACGTCTTTAACGTGCCATCAAAATGGTTATTATCTTAATTCCTACATATTGCATATGTGTTGAAGCATAACACAGACTAGGAACAACTACAGTTCAATGTGACTATGGATTGGTGTAGCATATTTTGTAGCGCCACGGAACAGGAACACGGTATGCTGGTCAATAATACTGCTGTTTAGCGACATTAATGAATTAAGATTTCAGCAGCATAGGCTTGCTGTGAATAGCGACATCAGACATCTCTGCTATTCGTGAAACCACCACTCACCATTCACTTTACAAAGACTTGTAAACTGACCATCAGCAACTGGCTTTGTTTATGACAACCTTACAGGCTGACCTCACATACAGTGTGACCTCACACTGAGCCTCACGCAGCAGGACTTCATGCATTGCTGGCTAACTTCAAGCTAATTTCGATCAAACTCTGGATGTTCTATTTCATGATGGTGGACCAGTTTGTACCAGGATATAGCACCATAGAAATTTAAGCTTCTCCAGTGCAGGTTAAATTTGGGATTTCAGATCATTAACAGCTCTTGGACCACCAGGGGAACCACTCTGGTCCTATTCAGGCCATCAAAACCTGTAATCACAGTGGTTGAACTACAGACATCAAACTTAAGCTCCCTGGACAAACATTTAGTCCCTCTGTGATGTTCTGGGGTGTTTTAATTATGGGGAAATGGGTCTCTTGGATGAGGTGACAGCTGGACAACCAGGTTTTGCCTTTTGCTCGTCATCTTACGGAGTAACACAACATTCCAATCCCGGCATTTCAAGATGATAGTTCTCGTGTTCTCTGGGCTGCAAATGTGACTGATTGGCATGATGAACATTCAGGAGCGTTCACACATCTGGACTGGCCCACAGAATTCCCAGATTTGAATCCTCTTGAAAATCTGTGGGACTACCTGGAATACCAAGTAAAACGGCAGGGAAGGCATCCACCAAATCAGCTCCCAATTCTTTGATGCAAGAGTTCAAACTGAACTCTGAACATTGATGTGGCCTACATCCAGAAACTTGTCCAGTCCATGTCAAATCCAATCACAGCTGTTATTGGTGCTGAGGAAGGCAAATCTCCCACCTCCCATCCTCACCACATTTTACAGAGGAACCATCGAGAGCATCCTGAGCAGCTGCATCACTGCCTGGTTTGGGAACTGCACTGTATCGGATCGCAAGTCCCTGCAGCGAGTAGTGAGGACGGCTGAGAAGATCATCGGTATCTCTCTCCCCACCATCACAGACAGTTACACTACACGCTGCATCCGCAAAGCAAACAGCATTGTGGATGACCACACACACCCCTCACACACACTCTTCACCCTCCTACCGTCTGGAAAGAGGTACAGAAGCATCCGGGCCCTCACATCCAGACTGTGCAACAGCTTCTTTCCCCAAGCCATCAGACTCCTTAACAACCAGAGTTGTTGAATCTGGTCTGAATAATTGCACACATTTCAGACTGGACTGAACACACACACACACACACACACACACACACACACACACACACACACACACACACACACACACACACACAATCTCATCCTTTAAATCTGTCTACACATAAACTTAAGGGTGTAAAATGTTTACATTTATACCAAATATTGACATAACTGCTGCTAAAAACAACGTTCAATGTTCATCTTAAAAAAATGGACATAACTGCACTTTACTGCTCCCTCCTTGTATTTATTGTTTACTGTTTTGTATATTGTAAATTGTCTTGTAAATCTATTGTATTTATTGTTCTGTGTAGCACCTTGGTCCTGGAGGAACGCTGTTTCGTTTCACTGTGTACTGTACACCACTGTATATGGTTGAAATGACAATAAAAAACTACTTGACTTGACTTGACTTGACTTGCTCGTGGAGGTATTGCACGCGATTAGGTCCGTTTCAGTCACAGGTGACTAATTTTTGTCTGATGAGCTTATAAAGCTTTATTACTTCATTAAGCACCAAGACGGTGGCAGATTTGCTTCAATCCAATGCTTTACTGTCTACATATTTCCTATTATCAATTGAAAAATAAGCCTTTTGATTTCTGCTTGCACACCGCAGGCTGTTTCTTCACACTTTCATGTGCATGAGGATTCACTAAAACTACTGGCGCGAGTCATTTTTGACCATATGCCATCATTTATCCCAGGAGAATGTCCATGCCATCCCTACAAGTTTCGCATGAATTTCCCATTTCCATGTGACTCCCAGGGTGAACTTCAAGAGCCTTCAAGTTTCTGGGCCTTGAACCCTCGCTAAAACCACCGAAACCTCAGAGACCGCCAACACGGCTAAAGCAGCGCTAAAGCCTGTGTAAGGAGCATGCTCCACTCTGAACAGACATGCTGTTTCCTTTAGGGACGTTAAGAGGTCCTTTAGCGGGACTGCTGAACTGTACAGGAATATGAATGACTGTGCAGCTGAGCTGAGCCCAAGCGCGGCAGTCTAATTCAGCTCAGCTCAGGTTAGCGAAAGGGCCTAAATTATTCATATGCTGTGCGTCTCGGGGAGCTTATTCATTTTCTTAGAGGGGTCCAGGGCTATTAGATTCTAATATAGGTAATGCCTGTAGACAGCGCTCGCTTTATTGCAGATAACTTGGTGAGTTTGTCTCCCTTAATTTAATGGGATCTGATAAGGTCCATACCTGGAATAAAATGCGTCGGACAAAAATTGCTTGTCAGCGTGCTTTTAGCACAGGAGCTGTGGACAAACATTTGTCTGCTCGGATGTTTGCCATCATTCTCTCAGAGAATCATCCAGCGGAAATGAAATGTTTCTTTTAAATGACTGGATGGGAAAACAGTGTTTGCCTTTTTCCTGCATGGATAACTCACCAAAGAAAGAATGGACGGTCCTGGTACTTATTGAATCAGAGCCTTAAACTTGTATTTCATTGTGTCAGACCCGAACCTGCCGCTGGAAAGCTGTTAATTAGGCTTTTCTTAGAAGGCAGGACATCTCGTTGACTGAAAGCTGAATAAAGAAGTCTGCAATTTGGTGTCAGAATGTATGAGTAGAAGCAATTACCTAGACAGGGCATGTGTGGAGGACCAGGACCCTTGAGATGCATTAATCACTTCTCTGAGGTTTCGAACATTAAAGAACAAATCGTTGATGTCGCATGAAAAGCTTCTTCACTTTAGTCATTTTTAAAAACTTTTTCATCATTTGAAAACTCTTAACCCATTTTGAATTGTGGATTTCATGATGAATGGTTAAAAACATGGTTCAAAAATTGATTTAAAAAATGTTAACAAAATGCTAACTATTGTCCCCATCAACTAGTTGTCCTGTATTCTTTGAAACAGTACAGGCCCTAAAATACCTGTAAGTTTTGCTAGAAAAGTGCATTTCCTGAGAAAAATACAGAGTGATTGTGTAGCCTAAGCTTGCTGCTAGCCGGTTGCCAAAGTGCTGGTAAAAATGAATGGGAGTCAATGGGAGAAATTAAAGATGTATAAACGACACATACAGGAGTGCAGATCGCTATGGCCGTGCATTAGAGTTTGGGGATCTGCTCTGGGTGAGTACATGCAGTATATAATGTTTATACATTATACAATATTTAAACTACCTGATGAATTACAGCTGCCATAAACACTGGAGCCTAACCTGCATCACCACCATGTACTGAGAATAGCTGACAAATTTCATTTGTTCATTCAAATGTACTACAACTCCCATGAGCACTAGGACTTGACAGAACACTACTTGGATATTTGTACGCTACTCTTTAGGTTCTTTTGTATGGAGCCCATTTCCATTTAAAGAAAAAAAGACCATATGCTAAGTCATAATTATGAGATGCTAAGTCATAATTATGAGACAGTAAGTCATAATTGTGAGACAGTAAGTCATAATTGCGAGACAGTAAGTCATAATTGTGAGACAGTAAGTCATAATTGAGAGACAGTAAGTCATAATTGTGAGACAGTAAGTCATAATTGAGATGCTAAGTCATAATCACGAGATGCCAAGTCATAATTGTGACACAATAAGTCATAATTGTGAGAGAGTAAGTCATAATTGAGATGCTAAGTCATAATTGTGAGACAGTAAGTCATAATTACGAGACAGTAAGTCATAATTGTGAGACAGTAAGTCATAATTGTGAGACAATAAGTCAGAATTGTGAGAGAGTAAGTCATAATCGAGATGCTAAGTCATAATTGAGATGCCAAGTCATAATTGTGAGACAGTAAGTCATAATTGTGAGACAGTAAGTCATAATTGTGAGACAGTAAGTCATAATTGTGAGACAGTAAGTCATAATTATGACATACTGTATGGCCTTTTTTTCTGTAAGTGGAGGAAACCGTCTTCCATACTTTTGCACTTGCGTGACTGTGATGTTGTGTATTCGCAGAGAATTAATTTCTCCCTACAATATTGCCAATATTTTCACGTGGTGCAGCCCTGCTGAGAAGTTAATAAAGGCTGCCAAGTCTTTTGAACACAATCATTTCACAAGCAGCATTGTGGCTCGTGTTAAGAATCCTTGCGTAGATTATGGTATAAAAGAACCAGCGATGTTAGTGTGTTTAGCCTAAGTGACGTTGTTGATAGTCCCGCTATCGTGCTAGCATCTGATGGTGTGAAACCAGCATGCCCGTCGCGGCAACTCTTACTGGGCCTCTAAGAACCCAAATTTCATTAAATCAGAGTGCTGTGAGAAAAGCACCCTGAAATGAACACCAACTGCACTAGTGATGTGTTTGAAATTCATTTGCATGTTTAGTGATTAGCATTTAGCGTTAGGGGACACTGTATAATTTCAATCTTTCTACTGGAACTTGGCAAATCATTCCTGAGTTGGTTTAAATGCTCTGTCATTGTGTTGGCCAATCACTTGCACAGCCAAACATCCCCTCCCAAAAGTGGGCAGCCACGCGAGTAGGAGTTTCTGCAGCTGCCGATACAGTCCGTAATCAGCGGCAGAAAGCTGAGAGCTCGCAGCAATCAACTGTAATTGGAGCATGCTTCAGGGGACGGCCTCTTTCCGAGCAAATAATCCTGATTTTACATTCCATTTACATTCCTTAGATGGATAAATTGTAACCTCTGATAATTCTGATTTGGATGGTATCAGAACTGATCGGTCTGAAAGGAGAGATTGCACAGCTGTGTTTATGCGGGGGGCGTGGGGTCTATGATATCAAATACTCGGCTTTCTCCAGAGAATGAGAAGCGAGGGTGGGGTGGCTTGTCTGGGAATTAGAGTATCACATTGTGTGGTTATCGGAAAATGAATTTGGTTTAAAAAGTGCAAGCACTTTTGTGAAGGAACCGTTTGTTTCATTTGTTCAAGGAACCAGTAACTCTAGAACCCTTAAAAATAACTTCTTGGACTGTGGAGTCAGGCCATAGGAGCACTTTCAGAACCCTGAAGAACCTTTTAATACATAGTTCTTTAAAGAATCCTGGTCATAAATTAGATGTGTGATAATGAAGAGTCTTAATATTTAAAGTCTGTTTAAAGGTTAAAGAACATCCAGGTCATGTGTAGTTGTAAACAAACCTTTGGCGCTCCCTGATTGAGGCTTGTAATTCCTTTAGGTCATCTTGGCCTGTGTAAATCGGAATGACATTGTCATCACTGGACTTATCAACCAAGAAACCATCCACATCCACATGATGCTAATTATCACAGGCACCCACCTGTATCAGTAGAACTGGTGGAGAATGAATGTGTGTAGATGATCTGGTCAGAGGTACGGCTTCCCTGGCTTACAATGCTAGTAGGAGACATTTATGGGAGCTAGCAGATTTAGCAACTGGGCGGCCAACACTATACACCTTCCAATCAAATCCAGATTTCTTGATTTTCTAGGTGAATATAATTATTACTATTTTGTGTTTGACTTATGGAACGATTGAGTGGTTATGTTCCGGGATCAATCGATTTTCAGCCCAAGTATGTGAACAGTGAACTGCTGACGTTTCTGACTTATAGTTGTGGTTATGATGGTCTTCTCATTAATGACATACGTTCTATCATATACCAAATCAAAATTTGATTTAGTACTTAGAAGACGTTGGTTATGATTGTTGTTTTGCTGTATGCTCATTTGTCAATCCAAATGACATTACAACACTTAGTTACTCAATTTATTACATTGACATTTGATTTTCATTCTACTCTCGTCATTAAAAGAACAGTTGCACAAATATTTGCACACAGAGGGAATCAGCCAATAGGAATAAAACTTGGTGTGTAGGTTTGACATTGTGAGACGTGCAAATTATTCATGCTCGGCTGCACATGTGATGCAAGCAAGGACGGGCCTTGCTACTGTACCTGACTGACCCAACAGCCACAATTGTGGACATTCAGAGAGCGGTGATGCCCCCCATGAGTCATCCTGTTAGTGCAGCACCATTGGCAGAGCATTATGACGACTGCCCTTAACACCATGTCAACATCGCCAAAGACTGCAATGGTGTTGTGCCAGATTGCAATGGAGTGACTCAGGTTGGCAGCAGGTCATCTTCAGTGACCAACGAATCCGTGTGTGGACACAGTTTGTTGTCACACGTCCAGAAGGCCTGGTGTCACTCCACCTCCACCCCTACCGCACCATCTGCAGGAACTGTGTGAGGATATTCAAGTTGCATGGGATGGATTATCACAGGACACCATTAGGAACCTCTACAGCTCCATACTGAGACGTCTGGTGTGTTGCATTAGCAAACACGGCGGCCCGACGCCATACTGAGAGACAGACTTCTGTATGTGTAGATCAATAAATATTGATCATATCAGTCTAAATTTATCATCAGTTATTGATCCTGGTGACCTTCATCTTCCTTCCCAACAGACCTGCAGTCCCACACCTCCTTCCGGGTGCAGCTGTTCTTGTGATCCCATTGGTTTACCCATCTTAAACATGTCAAATGTTAAAACAAAACGAAACAGCAATTAATAACAACTGCTAGTTTCAATGAGCTACGAGCGAACGTGCTTCAGTTATTGCTGGTGATAACTATGACTGATGCTGTAACTGAACCTGGACAATCATACTGATTTGTAAGCACCGCTGTATATGACATGGGCAGCCAATTATATAGATTCCTTATCAATCAGCGTAAAGTGGGCAGGCTAAGTATTAAATCAGGCCACAGTAAAGTTCAGTGTAGGTTACTTGTGCGACCCTTCTTTTCGATTAATCCCCAGCCCAGATGTTTGGGGATGATAGCATCAAGGTGCTTCTTCTTCCTGCAGATAGTGTCAGGGAGCAGACATGGTGGAACGATGAGGACCCTCCGGATAGCCCTCCAGGTGCTGCTTCAGCCATGCTTTGTATTTCAGAGCGTATGACGCTGTGGCAGCAGGATTTGTTGTAATTGATTATCAAAGAGTTTCCGGGCCTGTTGTCTGGGGACTCTCGGTGAAAGTTAACGAACAGACCACATACACGTATCTTGGCAGGCTAATTAAAGTAATTCATTCATTAATGCCATTGAAAATGTATGTGCCAAAATGATGCTGTTTGATGTTCATTGCCAAGTTGTCTCATCTGAGTTGGAGCTCTCTGATGAAGTTGAGGTTTATTTATTTCATCCTAGCCTGCGTTTCTCCACCTCTTGTTCTGTTTATACACCTCGTTGATGGGGGTAAAAATCTTTTTACGTCAAATGCAACACTGTTGATGGCAGAATGCCTTTCCTGTAATATAATATTTCCTGTAATATTTCCTTTGTAATATAATATTTGATTTATGTGATCTATACCACACATACTTTATTTTGTTAAATCCATAAGATGATAGAATGTACTATCCTCAATTACATAATTTTTTAATTAATGTACAATCTACAGTAATCTACAAATACCATATATTCTGTTTAACCCTTACCTGTCTAGAGTTCCTATGTGTTCAGTAATTGTTATGTAACTATTCGTATGTAATTAAAGAGTTAAAAACAAAGTTATTAGATTTATAGCTACATAGTCAATTGAAACCTTGGAAGAGTTAGCCATATGACCTATAGCCCATGTTTTGTTCAGTTTAACCCCTAGAACTCATTTTGCTCTACAGTCTATGTCTATTACATATTTTTTGTCTGTAATTACATGTTTTATTACATTGTTATTACATGGTTGTTATTACATACTTAATAGTCATTACACAGTTATTAGGTTTATGCAGTCTAAAGCACACATACTTAGCCAATGAACACCTTAGTTCGTCTTTACTGTACAGCACTACTTACATGCAGTTACACGGTAAATCATAATTATAGTCATACAATCTACAGCACATGTTTTATTCAGTTTAAAACACAGAAGCTTTGGTCATTTTACTATACATTAAACGTATATTACATAATACTGAAATTACATTTCCCTACAGTTGTGTTATGATTTTGTTCTACAACATGTGCTATTCTCTTTGACCTTTGGAGATGCAGAGTTGCTATAAAATTTATCTTATTGAATTATTTACATGTAATTATGTGGTTCTTTACATAATCATTTATTTTGTATGATCTACAGCACATTTATTCTGTTTAACCCTTAAAAGTCTAGAGCATTCAATTATTGTTGCGTAACTATTTGCATGTAATTACACAGTTAATAACACAATTATTAGATTTATAGCTGCAAACATAGGCAATTGAAAACTTAGTCATATGACCTACAGCCCATGTCTTTGTTTTTTGTTTAACCCCAGAAGCTTAGCAATTTTCATATAATGTCTGTTTTTACAGAATTTTTGTCTGTAATTACATAGTTTATTAAAAGTTATTTTATTATAATCTACAGAAGATTTTATTTTTTCTGAGCTTTTGTCATTTTGCTCTACAGTCTATGTATAGTACATAGTTATTTATGTAATTACACAGTTATTACACAGTTAGGTTTACATAAGCGACAGAACACATACTTGGTCGATAGATGCCTTAAAGTTTGTATTTACAATACAAACCTATTTACATACAATTGCATAGTTAATTATGATTATTATAGCCGTATGATCTACAGCATGTTTTGTTTTTAGAAATATTATTAATGTAACACTTATTAGCTTTTTTGAAGCCTTAGACGCTTTTGTTACTTTGCTGTAAATTCAATGTATGTTACATAATAGTTTGTCCGCAATTACAAGGTTTATTACACAGTTATATTATGACATTATATGACAATTTTAAATTTACATGGATTTAATCATCATAATAATTATTATACATAATACATTATACATAATTATTTAATTATTATGATCTACAGCACATTTATTCCATGTAACCCTTAAGAAGTCTAGAGTTGCTATATGTTCAGTTATTACTGCATAATTATTTGCTTGTAATTACATAGTTAATTACCCAGTTTGTGAGTTTATGTGATCTACAGGACACATATGTACTCAATGGGCGCCTTAGAAGAGGTCATCTTTCTAAAACGAAACATGTACATGCAACTATGTAGTAAATTATATAGTTATTAAAGTCATATGATCTACAGCACATTTTATTGGGTGTAACAATTGGAAGCTAATGTCATTCCTATTCAGTCAATGTATATTACATAATTATTTATCTGCAATTACATGGTTTATCACACAGTTATGTTATTATGATGATTTACAACAGGTCTTATTCTGTTTCACCCCTACAGGTCCATAGTTACTATACATTCAATTTATCTTATAGTGTGTTTTGCATGTACCTCATCACCTAATTATTTAATCTATGATATGATCTACATCACATTCATTCTGTTGATCTCTTAAGAAATCTAGAGTTGTATATGTGGTACGTGTGCAGTTGTAGATGTATTTGTTTAGTTATTACTGCATAATTATTTGCATGTTAATTACACAGTTATTGCATTTATATTATCTACACCACACGCCCAACACACATTAGTCAACTGAGTCAATTAGAAATGTCATTTTGGCTATAAATTCAATTTATATCACAGAACCACTTGCATGTAAGTACATAGTTAAGGTAATTCTATAGTTATATGTTCTTCTTACATTTTATTTATCTTGCATAATTAGCTGCATTTAATTATTAATTAGATAATTATTGGATTCTTTTGATCTACCACACGTTTAACCCCTGGAAGACCAGATTTGGATGGTTGTAAAGCCTGCAATTTATTATACATTCAATTTATATTGCACAATTATGTTACATAATTAAAAGGTTAGGCATGTGATAAATTAGACTTCAACAGGAAGTCTGCACTTCTAATGTCATTATGTGAATGTTAAACAATTTCATGAATGTAATGCAAGCTTTTTGCCGTACTAAATGAGGCTGCATGCACAAAACAGCTAGTACAATAACCCGTACTGATGCTTTACTCTCTAGGAAACAGGGAATAGAAATACTTTCTGCTAGCAGTATCTGTATGTTTCAAATTAGCCTCTGGGTATCGATCCCTTTGTGCTCCTGACATAATAAGTGCTTTCGACAACTTAATTAGATGTGTTGATGAATGAAGACCTCTGTTAGCTGTGGCAGTGCAGCAGTTTATGAGGAAGGGTTTTGGCAGAGCTGGTGACAGGCCTGAACCACCTCTGCCTTTCAGTTCTGCACTCAAGTCCCCATCCATCACTTCCCACTGACCTGGCCTTTATTGCAGGGAATATAGCACTGTTAATCATATCTACATTCATTAAAAGCAGACACATAATCAATTACACTGGCCAGAGATGCCGTCCACTGATTTCTGCTCTCTGAGGATCAGAGAGAGAGAGAGAGAGACCATGAGGGCATACTGTGGGTTGTGGTAGGGTTATGCCGAAGCATGTGTGGTGTTTTAATTTGAGGTTTATATTCACGATCAGGCAGTCTGGCTCTTTTCCCTGTGCTATACTGACATCTTCTGGCTTCTTCTCTCTGTCAACATGCGGCTGATTGTGATTTTAGGAGATTTTAAAGGCTCACTATGGAAAAAAATCATGTATAATTTCTTGCTATATAAAATATGCAGCATAACACTGCACATCAGTCGATATGCCTGTCAGTTTAAAGGGCCAATATAGTGGAAAACTGAAACGTATTCAATGAGTTAGTGTTTATTGTTTATCAAAAAAAAAAAAAAAAAAAGGTAAGTTTAGGTTCATATGTAAAGACAATTAAAATCTTTTTTTTAATTAATAATTTCTGTGATGTCATAACTTACATTCATTTACATACGTCCGCCTATTTGGCCTATTTGAAGCTCCGCTTGTGCATAAAGGAGTGTTTTAGCCGGTTAGCCAGACTGCTTTTGTAAATAAAGTGCAAGTTTATTTACATATATCAGTCTTAAAGGTGCAGTAATATATATGGTGTGTGTGTATATATATGTGTGTATTTATTTTATACTGCTGTGGTTAAATTCTGGTGGTACCACTTTAGAATAAGGCTACCTTCATAAAGAGTTTATGGATGGTTTAAAAAGAGTTTACTAATGGTCATTAATTAGGTCATAAACACGTTAATAAGCAGTTACAACACATAAATAAGACCTGTTGTTAGTCTAACAGCGAACTCATATACTTTTATTCCGTTAAAGGTCAGATTTTGATGTTTACTGATCATACTTCATCATTTCCATCAGTCTGCATAAACACTGTCAGCTTTTTTTTATGGAGGAGCTCATCTGTGCCCTTTTCATTAATGTGTTATAACTGCTTATTAATACTTTAAAGTGTTTATGACCTAACTAATAACTGATAATATCCTATTTTTAAACCATTTATAAGTCCTTCATATAGGTAGCCTTATTCTAAAGTGGTACCATTCTGACAAAGCCTGTTTTGTAAAATGATTATTACAGGGAAATGTGTGTATATGTAGATATACGTGTGTGTGTGTATGTGTGTGTATATGTATATAACTATTATTATAACTATTCTTTAATTTTATTTTTTAACAATTTTATTAACAACCTTTTACATTATAAAGCCAAGCTATGCTTTAATTATGTTTTTAGGATCCTTTTATTATCATGCCATGCTTGTTGCCATGGCCCACAGTGGTGGTAATAAGAACCAGATCTCTGAAGAGTTGAATGCCTCTGAAAGCTTCTCCTCAAAGGTTGTTATATCAAATGACTGATGAGTATATGTGCTGCCTGATGCCTGATAGATTGTTTTACAATACTTCTTAGGCAAAAACACCCCCATAAAACTTTTCCATGATCAGTGTATTTTACTGTTATCAGTGTATCATAGAAAGGCTCAGAACACATGTGTCAGTCCATTGGTGGTTATGGATAGAAGATCATTTGGCTATATTTGTTTTGTAGAACCATTGTGGCCCCTGGGTCCCATCACCACCACTGTAATCTAAGACTACACGTTTCTTTACAATGAACCAATTTACATCGGACCCCTCGGAATGGCTGTGCTTACCTCTCAATGGTTTAATAATGCAGAAATTTTGGAATCAATGGAATTCCAATTTAAGTTGGAGTGGGCGCTTGGCCAACATGACTATAATTCTGCAGGAATCTGCCATTAAAACTACATGCTGTTGTATTTTGTAGGATTTATGTGTCCTAGGTAAATTTCAGCCAGTATTGTTTTCACATTTGGAGTTAATTATTAGTTAGCATATGGTGGCTACCTATATGATATGTGTGCATAAGGCTTTGCTTGACCTGTTAGCTAATTTGTAGTCTGCATAGTCTCATCCAATATCAATAAAACATTAATTAAGCATTTGCAGTGACTCAGACCCAGGCTCGCTGTGGCTTTAGCTGAGGTCTATAGACTTTGATTGAGTGCTTCCATTAATGTGTCTGCTTTCTGGAGGTGTGTTTGTGTGTGTGTGTGTGTTTGTGTGTGTGGGTTACATTGTGTATATGTGTGGGTGGGTGTGTTTATCAGACGGCATTCAGACCTCATTATATCTAAATTGTTTTGCCGTAATTACTTTGCATTTCCAATGCTGTGGTTGCTTTCACTCGGGTTTTATTACCTTCTTCCTTTTTGGCCTTAAAGCTTTTTTACCTCCGGCAAATCCTAGAAAGGTTACGAGGGGATCATGCTTAGATGTCTGTCAAAAGTTTAGGCAGTCTGTGAGGACAGCACCAGATCCTGACAGTGCATTTCTGGCCTTATAGAACATTTGAGGTGATGGAGGTGTTGAGCCTTCAAGCTCAGGACTAAACCGTTCCTTCCAGAAAGAGACCAGTAACTACAACTGCATTTGCTACCGTTGGCATTGGGAACAGGCTGATTTTAGCCAGCAAAAAAATAGGAATTAAAACATAACATTGGTTGGAATATGGTTGGAATAAAGATAAACAGATGTAATTATCATGCAATTACTATGTAATTATTTTGTAATTATTATGTAATTACGATGTAATTATTACAAAACAATGCCAATATATAGTTATCTGATATATTGCTCTTTTTCTTTTTCTTGTTCTTCTTGGTTTAGCGATTGTTGTCCACTAACTAGTCCCGGAGTTTGTTCAGTCTGATCAGCAATGGTGTACTTGTATACAGCTTGTATAGGAATGAATGGGATGGAAAGTACACGCCTGTCTACTGTATTTCTGCTCGACCAACAGGGCTTGAGTATGAATTCAATGTTGGTCTGACCCGCACTCATCTGTTTCTCTTTTGTTCCATCCCTTGTTTCTCTGATAGAGAAACATTCATTTTTGGCCCTTCCCAAACCCTATTGATTCCTTTAACTGCATGTACCCCGTTCAGGGCAGATCCCCAAACTCTAATCCACAACTATATTGACCTGTACTCCTCTATGTGTTGTTTATTCATCCCTCATTCCTCCCATACTACAACTACAGCCTACCGGGAAGTGGGAACCACATAAGTTGTGCAAGTATCCCATGTTTCCTTAATGTAAGTCAATGGAACCAGATGTATTTCCAAGCAAATTTGGGCCAATTCTGTTGGTCCATTCATAATGAGATTTTCACACGGTGTAAACAGCAGTTCAAACAGCAGTTCAAAAGCGACAATATTAGGGGGGTGTTTTACATACTCAGGGCCAACTCCAGCCATCTGGGGGGGACCTAAGCAGGATATTTGCCCAATCAACTCAGCCCATGAAATTGCCAGCTGGTGCGCTCTAAAATGGCAATGGCAATGACTACTGAGGGTACAGTTAAATTCACAGGTAACCTTTTCAGCACTCTTGATCTAGGGCTCTATTTCATCATGCAGTATTTCCTGCTTACACAGCTAACTACAAGTTTAGTTACACCTGGCCCTGTCGGCAGTGCTGGCAGTATTGCTTTTATAAGTGCCTTATTTTCTGCATGTTTTGGTAGCATTTACTTCTTTTTACTTCTTTGGCAGCTCCTCCTCGTGTTTCACACGATTGCCTGTTCATTATAAACGTCATGTGGGCGCACATAAGGATTAATCGCTAAACCTGGATTAACAGAGAAAGTCATTAAAAGCTGCTGTAAAGGGAGTTAACTGTGTCAGTGTTTGTTGTCGGGTTTTGTGAAGCTGAGAATCATTAGATTTAAACACTGAAGGAGAACAGGTTCCATTAGCTAGAACCAAGTCCAACAGGTCAAAACAAGCTCAAAACAAAGTGAGCACTGTATCCTGATTGGTGGGCTCGCTTCACTCTTCTTTCGTTTGGACATAAGCCAGAATAGACAGATTTGGCCATAATGTAATGGAGTAAACAGTCAGATATCACACTTACCGAGTTACCGTACACCGACACGCTACTTACAGTACACTAACGCGTCACACTTACCGAGTTACCGTACACCGACACGCTACTTACAGTACACTAACACGTCACACTTACCGGGTTACCGTACACCGACACGCTACTTACAGCACACTAACGTTTCACACTTACCGAGTTACCACACACCGACACCCTACTTACAGCGCACTAACGCAACACACTTACTGAGTTACCGTACGCCGACACGCTACTTACAGCACACTAACGCATCACACTTACCGGGTTACCGTACACCGACACGCTACTTACAGCGCACTAACGCATCACACTTACTGATTTACCGTACGCCGACACGCTACTTACAGCACACTAACGCATCACACTTACCGAGTTACCGTACACCGACACGCTACTTACAGCACACTAACTGTACACACACTGTCCACTACCATGTTGTCCGTAACATTACTGTTATATAACTGTTCGTCCTCATCTTCTTTTTTTTTTTTATGTTTACACTTTTTGGGTCTAAATGCATATATTTTGAGACCATCTGCTTTTTCCCCCCTCACTCGAACATCTTTAGCAATAATTGGGATTAGATTTCCATGGAGAGGTAGTGTCATTTCTGCCTCACTTTTAAGTGAATGCAATGTGTGACTGGCTTTGTCTTTTGTTTCGGAGTTTACAGCCAAATCAGTCGAGATTACTGCCTAAAATCGAATGGTTTTTCAGTATTTTTATGTCTTTTAATATTTTAAGAGTTGTACGCTTGAGGAGGACAGTACCTATCAGCTCCGTTTTAGCCACAGGGAACACAGGTAAAGGCTTCTTTGAGTGCCTCCATACTTAAGCGACTCCTTTTCCACAGAATATGGCAGCATTTTTATAGACATGTCAATTCGCATGGGATTAATATAACCTTGGGTTATTTCGACCGCTCACTTTATAGAAGGTGCCAGAAGCTTTACTGATGCGGGAGCGCTCATTCCATAAAAATGACTGACATAAAGTCATGCCAGTAAAAATGACATCATCCCAACTCCCCATGTAAAACTAATCCAGTTTGATGAGGGCTTTTTTTGGGGGGGGGGCCTCCATGGCAGCCAATGAGGCCTAAGCAGCTGCTTATTGGGTAGATGCCGGTACTGCACAGACATTTGGCAGATTAAAAGGAGAAAAAAACATGGAATAATGAAGGGAGGAACATAATAAGTATAGATGCTTTCAGACAGGTGTACTGCATGATACAGTTAAGCAATTAACATTCTATCATGCTGAGCAGGTCCAATCAACCTTGATCAAGATGCGTTTGGATCAAGATGTCAAGAGAATAAAGATCTAAGTGACTTTGAAGAAGAGCTTAATAGATATGGTGACATCTGCATTTACATGATCAGACTGTCCATCCACAACTACACTACCAGTCAACAGTTTAGACACACCCATCTAAACGGATGTAGTTGGTGATCTTAAAGACTCTACAGTCGTACACTGAACAGCTCCAACTGATGAGTCTGAACCAGTACATACCCTGATACCCCACATATCCTCTTGATGTACCACAGTATGATATTTCTCCATATCTCCACCTCTAATATATATTTAGTGGTGTAAAAACTTTGATCTCTTTTTCTGCACAGTGTAAAAGCTCTAGTTCTCCTTTCAGTTTAGTGAATATTCATGATGGACCGACCAATCGTGGGGCAGTCGTGGGCTGAATTTCCCTCTGGGATCAATAAAGTATCTATCTATCTATCTAATAGAATTGCTCCAAACCTGCTTAGTAATAAACCTTGTTCTATCAGCTCCACTGCAGGTTAAGAGAGCTGGTACATCCTCCTGTAAAGGTCCATTCTGGAGGTGTTTAAGGTGGACTGTATAATTCCATGAGTGATATTTTATAGTTTGGTGTCTTCACTTTTATTCTACAGTAAAGCTTTAAGATACACAGAAGGAGAACATTCTATAAGTAGCCATGGCTTGTAGTCTAAACAAAAGAAGCATCATGCGAGCCCACCAATCAGGGTACAGCGGTCACTTTGGTTTGAGCTTGTTTTGACCTGTTGGACAGAGCTTGGTTCTAGCTAATGGAACCTGTTCTCCTTCAGTGTTCTGTGCTGATGATGATTGTAATAGACGTGAGTGTCAGACTAATTACTGATCTTCTATTAAAGACTGGTGGACTGAGAGACACTCGAGTCTCTTCACCTACACTGAGCTGATTAAGAGTCTTGTTCCAGAAATGATAATAGGACATTAGAGCCGTAATAAATCATGCTCCTGTTACTCTCCATACTTCAGTACATTTGAAGGTAAATACTTTAGTAGTTACTCCAGTGGAGGTCTGAAGGGAGGAACTGACACTGAAGGAATATTTTACCTTGGGTGTCTCTACTTTAGCTCAACTACATGGTTTGTGTGCTTCGTCCACCAGGGGTTAGCTGTTAGCGTAGCTCTTTTCAAAACAAGCCAGTAAATATCAGTGCTTTATTGGCAGGGCTTTGTCTGACACATCCATGCAAACCAAACATTGTTTGCCCAACAAGATATATGGTTGGATCTCTAATTTGTAGTTTTTAATTGCTGTCTTTGACTAGATCATGTGAAATACATGTTATAAATATGTTGTCTCACAAATTGCCGTGGACATGGTATATTAATTGGTATTCCAGACAAGAGAAAGAACGGAAAACATGAACTATAGGTTGTCAGCACCAAACATAATGAAAACATCATTCAAGCACAGGTAGGCAGCGAGGCAGAGAACATATAATTTTCATTTGATTGTGCAACCCGCCTCCTCCACCCGAGTCAATCATATCCACACGCACACACTCACTCACTCACAGCTTATTGTAGTTTATAGCGAGGATAACCTCAGCCCACGTCCTTTTCCTTCAGGAACTGTCTCCCAGTAGTCTCTCTAAGCCCGCCAACCTCAAGGCTAAACTTCCACCACCTCTGCAATTAGGTTCCAAGGACTGGCTGCTCGTGATCCCTTTCTGCCCTCGGCCATGGCCTGCCGTTGTTGGGTGTTATTCCCCATGGCTCTAAGCTCCCGCTTGTTCCTTCTCTGCCTGTCTAGCACCAGAAGTTGGAGGATGGGCCCAACTGTTAGAAAAAGTCATCCATAAGCCCTCCTTTAAATATTCAGGCATGTGTTTCTCAGTGTTCTGAGACCTAAAGCATAGGAAAACCACATACATCATTATCATTATCATCATTTTTCAGATATGAGGTAAACCACATAAGCAAATCTTTTGAGATTGCTTAGTCAATGTGGTTTTAGACAAGGGTTTGAGTGTTTAGATCAGGTTTAAATTTGTAAATAATGAGGCTTAGAACCACTAAATACTGAGGAGTCTGGCAGGTCGATGGAGTCAACAAACGCGTTAACACGGTTCTTTAGCATCTCTCATGGTTTGTGGGTTGGCAGGCACTACAAATACCCAAATGCATGTGCGCAAGCACTGAAAAAGTGAGTTTTTCATAATACACGGCGCTCGTCACCAACTTCTACATAATCCCGCCAGAAAAAAAGGTGTCGCCTTGCGTGTTTGAGGTACTTCAGACTCCTGCCAGTGGCGCTGCACAAGGATGATGGGGCTATAAATCCCTGCGGGTGTGAGTGACAGGATCCATAGATTGGGAAGAGGTGCTACAGTGCAGGGAATGTCTCGTTCCATGTGTGGAAAATGGCTCCAGAGCAGATGTTAATGATTGGCTAAAAGGAGTGACTGCATTTGGGCGTGTCAAAGACCATAGTGTGAAGGAAGTAGCTGAATCTGCAGGTGTATGGAAGCTTCCGGTCATACGGGTCTACCAGCAGTGGATAAAATCCCAGTCTACAGGGGATTCTCCTCGGAATTGTGTCAGGGAAGGCATCCACCAAATCTGGACCAACTGACCAATTCTTTGTTGCAAGAGTGTCTGAACATTGATGTGGCTACATCCAGAAACTTGTCCAGTCCATGCCAAATGGAATCACAGCTGTTTTCATGCTTGTTGAGGTATTACATGCAGTACATAAGGAACTGTTTGCCCAGTGATTTTATCATCACCGCCGTTTCTGTTGCATCTTACTTTATTCCATAACTTGAAAAACCCAACTGGTTTTTACAGTTTGTTCAAATATGACGATGAATTAATGGATCTATACAAACGGTCCAAAATGACTTGGTTAAACATCTTGTTACATTAGCCTCATTTTAAGTTAACCTGCTGTAAGGTTACCATTATGTAGACACAAGCTTTTGGTCCAACCACAACATTATGTTCATCATGGTCACAAGAGAAGGTTAACAGACGCAAGCTACTCAAAATTTAATTAGTCTTTATGTGGCTGGAGGGTACCCTGCGGTAGCCAATCAAAAGGCTCAAAATTCCAGGTCCAGAAAAACCAAACTTTTAGCTCTGCATCTCCAGAATGGCAACTTTAAAAGCAAAAGGCAAAAGCCGTCTGCACTTTTAATGGACGTCAATATAATGAGATTTTTTTTTTCCCCTGCCAAGTAATTTCAGACCATTTCTGTTGGTCCATTCATCATGCAACTGTGACATGATGTAAAGGACAGCTGCTGTGCTCAAATGATGCAGAAAAATAGAAATGGAAAGAACTGGAGATAAAGCAACGATGCGCAGTTTGCACAAGGCTAATTAATGTTTATAAGCTTTCTTTATTTGTAAGCCACATTAGCCTTGTAGATCCAGTGGAGAAACTAAAGAACCCAACTCCAGACATCAGCCACGTCTCGGCTGACTGACTGCATTTCAGATAAGGGGGAGTAGCATGCGATTTTTGGTTGAGCCGTAGCTCTAAGCTCAAAATAACAATAAGCCTGAGACTGTAAAGGGTTACAAAGTCGTGAGAGGAGCCTAAACGCTGCAAACCCCTTAAATTTGTTGCTGTTTACCTCATTGGTTTCAGCAGATGTGAGTTTTTAAACGGATGCCCTTTGCCGAGCAAAACTGTAGGGCTTGCTGTATTGGTCCAAGACTTGCTTTATTTACCGCCTCCTGAACACAGCAATTCATTCTGCCTCCGGAGCGGAGAGCAGCAGCTGGGGTGGCCTGTCTGGCCTGCCGTTTTGATTTCTGTTTCCCATTTCCAGTTTATCACAGATTGATAAGGTCACCTCACGCTGTCACCTGCTCTAACAAACTCCATTTACCTTCTGCCGCAATGTTATTATCAATATGAGATGTTGTCCGGCAGACAGTGTGCCCGTAGAGGGAAAGACATCATTTGGCAGCCCCTTCCTGTACGTGTCACCATCTTATCCTCTTCTCGCTCTGGAAATGCTCAATTCTAGATCCCTCCCATGTGACTTGTAATACGTCTTATTTCTGGCAGAGGTTTGTTTCTATCTGGAATGTAACAAGCCAAGGGAAACATGCACAAAACACTGGAGGTCCATTAGAATTTCTCAGCTCAGAAATGCTTTGTGGGTGTGTTGTTATTAGTCTAGCCGAATTTCTCTATTGCCTCTATTTGCATGACTAATATATTGCAATACCCATATTACCTCCACCATAACAAACCCTTGCATCTTGGAAATTGAGAATTACATAGGAGAATTGCATGTTAATGTGATGAGAGTAATTTTGGATCATGTCTATTGGTCTATACATCATGAAACCTTTACATGATACAGGGACACCTGGGGTTTTCACTTATTGCAGTATACATGCTGAAATATACATAGTAGCACGTAACACCTCCACCAGCACCAATAACAGCTGTGATTGGATTTGGCACGGACTGGACAAGTTTCTGGATGTAGGCTGCGTCAATGTTCAGACACTCCTGCATCACAGAATTGGTCAGTTGGTCCAGATTTGGTGGATGCCTTCCCTGGCACAATTCCGAGGAGAATTCCCTGTAGACTGGGATTTTATCCACTGCTGGTAGACCCGTATGACTGTACACTTCCATACACCTGCAGATTCAGCTACTTCCTTCACACTATGGTCTTTGGCACACCCAAATGCAGTCACTCCTTTTAGCCAATCATTAACATCTGCTCTGGAGCCATTTTCCACACATGGAACGAGACATTCCCTGCACTGTACCACCTCTTCCCAATCTATGGATCCCGTCACTCACACCCCGCAGGGATTTATAGCCCCATCATCTTCGTGCAGTGCCATCTGCAGGAACCTGAAGTTACTGCCACCTTAACCATGCAAGGTGACCATATTTCTGTCCAGTGAGCTTAGATAAATTAATAAAGACAATATTTCTGTAAAAGTTATATGGTTTTGCTCCTACATGACTCCTACAGTTTAAGCTATTATGAGACCTGCTACTGGATCCGTTGCTGACCTTGCTGGTATGAATAGAATCAGTTCCCCTACTACACTGACTGCAGTCATTTTAACTGAAGACAGTTGAGACAGGTGGTGCTTGTTGGCTCTCCAGTAAATATGTCAATAAATAAATACTTGAGCTTAATATAATTATGCTGTGCTATTCTATTCAGTCAGATAATAGTTTATTCACCATATGTGGAGTTTGCCACTTCACTATGAACACTGTCATAAACTACTTTCACACTTGCAGGTGACAGAGCGACAAGCAGCCAGTCATTTCCTATGTGAGTTGAAGTTGAGGAAGACTAATCAAGTTAAAACTTTCTCAACTTTGTGCAAATTAGTTATGACATTGTAAACGACGGCCTGAAAAAATTCTTCAGACCCATCACAGACACGGGGGTCCGAGGCACCCAGCTTCTGCTCTCTGAAGTTTTTGTTCCCATCAGCATTTGGTTCCAGTTCACAGCAGTGTGGTGGTGAATGTGGAAGAGAAGCTCTTTCCCCAGTGTGTACAACACATTTTTGTACTTATACATTGAAGAGAACCTTATTTGTATTGGTCCATATATCATGAAATATTTGCATGCTGCAAAGAGCAGATGGGCTTTTTAAGTATTATAATACAAAAGCTCACCAGACAAAAAATTAGTCACCTGTGACCGAATGGATCATATTTTAGTGTGGAAGAAAGTAGCTGATATTGATGGTGACTCTAGTGACAGCTAGCTAGGTTAGCTAGCATGCTAACTGCCCAGTAAGGCTAGGTATGAATGTAAGCAGTTAGGTTCCCATACAAACTTGTTCATCAATAATAATATATGCTTTCAACACTAGCTAGCTTTCCTGGAGCTTGTACACAACCACATGCAACAAGGTGAAACGCTAGTGGGGTAGAATTAACAGACTATTACAACTCTGAAGTGAGTGGGCGGGGCTAAACTGCTTTACATGGAATGGGTAAATTGACTGCAGGCTATGTTGGCAATTCAGATTCCATATATGGACTGTAGGAGCTGGGCAGTAAATGGCATGTTTGGAAAGTTTAAGGGGCATTTTCACGCTTGTCATGAGTACTTCAGTCAACACCCAGGACTAAGTCTGGGCTCATTTCAGGGAGGGGCTCATTACGGCTGGTTTGCTTTCACAAACAAAGCAAATCAATTTCACAATTCAATGACAATATGCCACTTCTCCACATGTAGACTTGCAGAATGGTGGGCACTAGTTTCATCTTCTTGCTGCTTTTTATTAACATCACTACTTGTCCATTCCCGTCATCATGACTTGAAAAGGGATGTAACGCAATGAGTCGAAGCTCTGGACTGCTCCGGGGCTTGAAAACAGCTTTCACACTTGACCTAGCATACTGAACTCGCTGAGCAAGCGGTCCTGTGTCCAGAAACTAGCTCTAGTGTGAAACACCCTAATGGTGTTTATATACAGCATCTAATAATCATGGTATGGGCCCGGTAGACTCTTTCTGGTCCCCTTGTGCCCACTTGGATTGGAAATGAATTTTTATGTTGTTTTAATTAATATAATCAAACGAGATCTTTTTCAGCCACTGTTATCAGATTAACTAGGACGTTAAGTAGGACACTGCTGGCTCTCTGAGGAGGAAATACTGTATTGAGCTGCTAGTGAGCAATGAAGGACGACAGGGGAGAGGTCAGAACCCCCTGCTGTGGAATAGAATTTACGCCTCTTCAAAAAGACGGCCAGGTTGAGATAGAACAGACAGCTTGACTGCAGCTTTCTTTATATCGATTTTGTACAATTGCCACAATAAAAAACACTTTTATAATAACAGCTTGCTTGTTGACCTGCCAAGATGGAAATCCTACATGCCCGAGTTTTGTCAATCAGTTTTCATTTCAATATATTTTGCTTATATATTTGTACGATATTACTGAATAAATATGTTGTTGCTGTCCACAAAAAAACATGTATCTTCCTTTTTGTGGATTTTATTGATTTTTTTATTGACTTTTATGCATCATTTGAACACAGCAGCTGCTGTTTGCACTGTGTGAACATTTCATGATGAATGGACCAACAGAAATGGCCTGGAACTGCTTGCAAATCTGTTTGGTTCCGTTGACTTACATTATAATTAAAGTAGCTTTTTGTCCTCTCCTGTAAAGTTGCCACTTTGGAGATCCTCGTTTTGCTTTGGACAGTGAAGATATAGTTTAACTGTGTGAACCCTAAAAGGCAGAACATGCATTTTGTAGCTGTTGTAAAAAGGGCTTTCATTGGTATAACATAGTCCAGGTCAGCTACAGCCAAATCAGCCAATTAAATAAAGAGGGCATACAAGCCATTGGCTGCTGCATTGCCATTGCATTCTAACCTGGCTGTTTGTACATTTGCAGTTTTGTGAAGTGAGGCGTGGATAGGCAAACATTGCCCTGCTCTGTTTAAAGGCAGAGAGATATATCATTAAACTGGAATGTAATTACACAGATCACTTATTAAAGAACTCGCAGCAGCACCCGTACTCTGCTCAATTCGGGTTGAACTTATCCATGCGTAAATATCGTTTAACAGTGTGTTAAAACACTGTGGTCTACAGGGAACCATTATTGCCTGGGTCGCGGACCCAGCTTGGCCAGCTGTGAGGTAATTCTATGTAAATCATAAACTGTGAGATTGCCATCGTGCTTCTCTAACTAGCGGAGTGGGCCATTTGAATTTCATACCCGTCATTTGCAGCCTTTCATCTGACCGCGCTTGCGATGTGAATGGGCTAATTGTCAGAAGTGGAGCCAAGGTTGCTCTCCATACCTAATTTGAGGCGCATAATGTATTTCATAACTGGCATTATCAGTGTGCTGGGGCTACACCTGTGGCAGCTCCCTGAATTAGGAGACCACTGTGCTGAGCGCTACGTGTGGGTATGCATGTGCAGATGTGGAGTCAACATGAGGAGCTGGAGAATACTCTCTGTGATGGCCTTTCCCTCAAAACGATCAATGCTAACGCATCGATAGTAATGATTGCGTGGATGTTATTGACTTATACGAGCTTTGATGAGGAAAGATAAATGTTGTCTTAGTGTTTTAAAGGCGGTATATATTGTTGACTGTGTACTGTGTCAATAAAGCAAGCAGCAGTGGCCTTTAAAGGCAATAGATCTCCATTTGTCGATTTTTACTTTTATGCATCAGTTGAACAGCTGGTGATCACACTGTGTGAAAAGTTCATGATAAATGGAGCAATAGAAATGGCCCTAAATTGCTTGCAATAGTTCCATTGACTTACATCGAGTATGTTACGTTGAATGGGGTTTTAACTGTCTCCTGTAAATTTGCCATTTTGTTTTTCTTTGGACAGTGACAATATATAGATACACTCATCGTCAAAAGAACAGCTGCTCCCAGAAGGAGGTGTGGGATTGCAGGTGTGTTGGGAAGGAAGATAAAGGTTACCAGGATCAATAACTGATGATAAATTTAGACTGATATGATCAATATTTATTGAGCTACACATACAGAAGTCTGTCTCTCAGTATGGCGTCGGGCCGCCGTGTTTGCTAACCCAACATGCCAGATGTCTCGGTATGGAGCTGTAGAGGTTCCTAATGGTGTCCTGTGATAATCCATCCCATGCAGCTTGAATACCCTCACACAGTCCCTGCAGATGGTGCGGTAGGGGTGGAGGTGGAGTGACACCAGGCCTTCTGGACATGTGACACATGACAACAATACCATGGTCTCTCCACACACGGATTCGTTGGTCGTTTCCACCAAGACTAAAGCGGGCCTCGTCACTGAAGATGACCCGCTGCCATTCTGAGTCACTCCTTGACAGTCTGGCACGGTTTGGTGATGTTGACGTGGTGTTAAGGTCATCACTGCTCGCTGAATGTCTGCCATTGTGGCTGTTGGGTCGGTCAGGTACAGCGATAAGACCCATCCTTGCTTACGTCACATGCACAGTTGAGCCTGAATCATTTGAAGATGATGATGGCACTTTTCATACCCTTCTCAAGAAACTGAACTGGGCACAGCTGATATTCATGTTTAGTTACTTCCTGTTCGCTGGCTTCTTAATCAATTGCTCCGTTCCACCTTAAATCCTATGGCTTGTACAGGTGCCAGAATTGACAGAATTGTCAGCCTGTATGCTTTCTCCCTGTGATGCAAAATATCAAAAACCTGAATAACAATTTCAGTACCTGAATACTGGCACTAGGTACATGAGCAAGTGTGCAAACCCTAATTTATAAAGATATTTTCTGCTGTTTTGCTTCTTTTCAAAGCACATGGAGATTATTGCACCAATGTACTATATAACCTCACTTCTGGACATTTAGACATTTTGGACATATGAAATAACCTTTTTATAAGCTACTTATAAGCCAAATCTATTAATATAGACAGATGCTTTGTAGATAGCACTGTGAGTTGAAATCCACCTCCAGTTTTGCTTCTGGATCTCTGTGTAAAACTAGTTCTGTATAACATCCCAGCTCATTCTGGTGCATGGTGTGCGAGACAATGCACTCACAAACCACTGGGGGGCAAAAAAGCACCACTTAGTTGTTTTGCAAGGCTTTACAATGACCTATTTTCCTGGGCAGAGGCAGTAGGCGCTGACTTGTGTTGAAGTGCATTGCCTGTTTGTGTAGCTACACAATCTGCATTTCCATAGACAGTATGGCGTGTCTGCATGTCAGCATACCTTTTAACAGCAGGTGCGGTTTCGAGCGCTCTCTGTGTGCGCTGGAGGAAGATGAAGAGGAAGAAAAGGAAAAAGAAAAAGAAGCAGATTGCTTTGCCACCTCTGCCGGAGCCAGCAAAGTCAGGCAGAGCCGCATAGAGCAGCAGCTTCGCCGGTTGTGAGAGTGCAGTCTCTGACCTCAAGCTAGCCTCGGTACCCAGGAGTAGAAGCACCTACTGCAAAACACAGAGAGTGCTACTTGCTACTCGCTAATGCCCCTGGTCGCTGCTCATAAACCGTTTGTGTACACTTAACTGGATTTAAACTGTGGTTATAGGGCCATAAATAATCCACCTCAAGTACCCTCGACTACTTCAAAGAGATGCGGCTAGCAGATTAGCATGTGCTTTCACTGGGGCGAGGAAAAAAATGCAGCAAAAAATATACAAACTATTAATAGCTGCAGCAAAAAGAAGCCCGACGCCTTTGTGGCTTTGAGGTTATTTATTTCTTAAGGTCTGTTTATCCCCAAAGGCATAAAAGACTGTCCCTCCAGACTTAGCAGGTTAGCGTCCTCTGAGCTAATTGTTTGTGTCCTAAATCAGATCCAGGCTGAATGTAGAGCACCTTGGAAAGGAGGGGGAGGAGGGGTAGGGGGTGGGGGACATTGAAATGGATTCTGGCGACGCAGAGGGAGATGGGTTAAATCTTCAGAGAGGGAGAGAGATGGGAGAGAGGGACAGAGAGGGAGAGAGATGCTGTGGATGTGAGCATTAACTGGGGCGAGCTGAGACCACCCAGCGGTGGCGGGATTAGACTGAGGAAATGGAGGCAGCCCCGAGCGAGGGGGGAAATTAGCTGGAGGTCTGCAGAGGAGACAGAGCTAAGGTCACAGCGAGACTGGCTATGCTCTGGGTGCGCCCGAGGGGAGCACACGGCACATCTGAATAGAGGTTATTTGATATGCTAAGTTCCGTCTTTAGAACTGGAAAATGTTCCTGAAATCTGGGAACTTTTTTGTGCCATTGTCCTCCAGTGAATTGATGCTATTGTTTTTTTCCCTTTACCGAGACGGAGCTTTTTCAGACTTACCACCTCCACAAAATTCTTAACCAAGTGAATAAAAGCATTCATTGAGAGAATGTGTGATTAGCATAGATAATCACAACCTTATCGTGCCGCTATGAGCTCGGACTTTTTTGGCTACAGCCATCCTGATGAATTCTCAGCTCCTTTCAGCTGTGTTCATGAGTGGTATGAGGACTGATATTAAAGGGACCCAAATCACAGAAAAGCACATTTTTCCCATGTTTTTGACAAAATAACAATGTTATCATTGATATGTAAGGTATTCCGCAAGGCGTTTATTTAACCGTTAAATACAAATTTTAATTAATATTTCTCCAGTATTTAGTGTGTCCACCCTTTCCCTTTATCCCAGACTCCACTCTTGCTTTCAGTTCTTCAAAGCAATCTGCAGGGATTTCCAAACATGTTAAGTGATGTCAAGGTCTGAATTCTGGGGTGGTCCGTCCATTCTTCTGAAAAAAAAAAACAGCTTCAGGTTTTAATCTTTTCCTTCCGCAGTAACATCTGGACAGAAATTGGAAGGATGGAAACAACTGTGGATTGCTTCAGATCTGAAGCAAGAGTGGAACTGTCCAATGAAAAACAAGTATCTCCAAAATGGCAACTTTACAGGAGAGGGCAAAAACCTTATCTTATCTGAATGTAAGTCAATGGAACCAGACCAAGAACCTTTTCCAAGCAGTTTTGGGCCATTTCTGTTGGTCCATTCCATTTCCACACAGTGTAAACAGCAGCTGCAGTGTTCCAACAATAATGGAGATACATGTTTTCCATTGCACAGCGAATGTTAAAGTATGGTAAAGTATTGTATTGGCATTGCAAAGGGAAATAAGAAGGTCAGGTTGACAAGTTCATGCTATGGGGAGTTTTCAGACTCGCCTCAATTCAATCAGCCAATCACAACAGAGCACTTTTACATACATACATACTTTATTAGGTACATATACTTTGTAGCTACACTCATTGTCCATTTTATCAGCTCCACTGACCATATAGGAACACTTTGTAGTTTTACTCAGGACCACCACAGAGCAGGTATGATGTAGGTGGTGGATCATTCTCAGCACTGCAGTGACGCTGACGTGGTGGTGTGTTAGTGTCTGTTGTGCTGCTGTGAGTGGATCAGACTGATAATCGTTCATCTACCAAAACTGACCAGCCAACAGCGTCCTGTGGGCAGCGTGCTGTGGGCAGCGTCCTGTGGGCAGCGTCCTGTGGGCAGCGTCCTGTGCCAACTGATGAAGGACTAGAGGATGACCCACACAAGCTGTGCAGCTGCAGATGAGCTATCATCTCTGACTGTACATCTACAAGGTGGACCAGCAAGGTAGGAGTGTCTAATAGAGTGGACAGTGAGTGGACACAGTGTTTAAACACTCCAGCAGCACTGCTGTGTCTGATCCACTCACACCAGCACCACACACACTAGCACACCAGCACCACACACACTAACACACCACCACCACGTAAGGGTCACTGCAGTGCTGAGAATGATCCACCACCCACATCATACCTGCTCTGTGGTGGTCCTGTGGGGGTCCTGACCATTGAAGAACAGGGTAATACAATATACAGAGAAACAGATGGACTACAGTCTGGACCTGTACAACTACAGAGTGTCCTATAGGATAGGTAGAGCTGATGAATTGGACGATGCCTGGAGATACAAGGCAGCTGTTCCTAATAAAGTGCTCAGTGTGTGTGTATTGGTCTTAGCGGCATAGGTAAAACTTCTTGTTTGTTCTAATCTTATGGATAAAGAGAGATTGGAAAATGGTAACACACAGAAAAAACTGACTACACGTGGTAAATAAATCCAGACAAAGCTCCAACAAAGGAGGATTCAGGGAAAATGCAGGATGAGGATAAGGCTGAATCTGTTATAGAGATGTTGCTATACAGTCAGTGCAAGGAGAGCATTTGGTAGAGGCCAGGACCATGTGTGGTCTGACAGGAGGAGGATATCAAGGAGAATGCCAGAAATGATGTGTTATATATGTATTTCACACTTCCTCCAATACTGGACGTGATATCCCCACCTCGTCGCCTGGATCAGTTTACCACAAGCGCCGTAGAGGCAGCAAACATATCATTAAAACCCACAGTCCTTGAGAGAGAGTCTTTCTGCCTGCTGAAGCACAGAGCTTAGGGGACTTTTCAAGGCCTCAGCCTACTTCTCATCTGCGAAGAGAGAGAAAAGTAGGAGAGCTAAATGAGACTCCGCGTGGTGCCTGTCCACGGCTTCAGTGAGTGTTAGCAACCGTGATTCTCCTTTCGAATTGAGTAATGGGGAAAAAAACAAGGGACTTGTGGTTTAAAGAGATGATTTATGCTTCCATTTTGTATCCTGGCACTGAGACACGCTTTGATATCTATAAAGGCTTTTATGCTAGTTTGGTATTTCCACACTAGGGTAGATTCGCGCAATAAAGAAACACACTTTGCAACTTCTTAATTGCATTTGCAGTGCTGTAAAATACTTCCCCAGCCAGCTGGGACCAAATTAACTGGAAGCAAACATTTAAAAATAGATCGTTTTAAAACGCGTTCACTGTTTACGCTGAACCATTATGGCGCCCGAATGTACGGCGAGCGTGTGTGTGTTTGTGGGGGGGTGACGTTCTCATGAAAACCTTAAAACAGATGCAAATGTCCAATTAAACCATGAAAATGCAACAACTATGATTCAAGAAAACAATCATTTTCGACATTCAGCTCAGCTAGGTGGAGGGTTTTAGAGGAGGCCCTCTAAAGATATGCTACAATTACATAGAAGCACAGGTGATGTACTCCAGCAATCAAAGGCTTAGACAACAAATTGGCATAACAAAATGTATATTAGAGGTGTATATCCATTCATCCATCTTCTTATACCGCTTTACCCAACTTCCTCTGGCTCATTCTTGGGGATCCCAGGCCAGCTTGAAGATATAGTCCCTCAATCAGATCTTGGTTCGACCTCTAGGTCTCGTCCCAGTTGGCCGGGCTCTCGTTAAACCTCCAACGGGAGGCACACGGGGGGCATCTGGATCAGATGTCTGAACCACCTCAACTGGCTCCTTTTAATGTGGAGTAGTAGCAGCTCTACTTTGAGCTCCTCCTGGATGACTAAAATCTTTACCCTATCAAGCACAGTGTGGCCCGCCACCCTACGAAGACAGCTCATATCTGCTGATTTAATATCATATATATGTGTGATATATCAGGATATGTTTTGTTTCAGATATCTCATTAGTGGGAACTATTAAGTGTACGCCTGTAGAGTCTTTAAGATAACCGAAATATCGTCTCTAAGCTTTTGACTGTTAGTGTAAGATGCAAATCTTGTGATCTTGAAATAACCTCAATTAAGTTCTAGACTCATTCAGTAGTGATGATAATCCCCTAAATGATGTACACCTTGTTTAAGTTGGGGTCAGCCATGATATCACCCCTGGACCAGAGAGGGGTTAAGAACCTTGCTCAAGGGCCCAACTACGGCAGTTAGTAGACCTGGCTATTTGAGCCCACAACCCTGGAAGCCACTGCTCAGAGCTCTAACCACTAAGCCACCCCTACATGGTTTATGGTACCTGGGACCCAGCAAATGTGTGACAATGTGTTGTTTACTTCAGGACATTCTTGTTGTCACATTCGAAGTACAATTCTGCGTAATGTTTCTTGCACCCTACTATTACCATTACCATGCTTTAATGATTGCGAAAGCCATGATTGTAATTTAAGACTCTCTGTAGGTGTTGCTGATTAAGCCTAATTTATGCTCCGAGACAACAACATTGCTACGTATGGAACCACATAAACATCAGAGAATTGTCGGGATTTATTTACATTTAGATTACTGCATTTAGCTGCTGTTCTTTTCCAGGGTGACTGAATGGTAACGCAGAACAGGCCCTGCTAAGAATTGTAATGTGACCTCAAATTAAGCTTGGCACAAGACGACGCTTTCAAGTTGAACACTTCTTCTAAATTTATGCAGATCTCAATTACATAGGATTAAGGAATTATTAAGGAAGGCCTCAAATCGGTGTGGTTTGGTCAGGGACTTGGGGAGCATAGGTTAACTGGGAAAGTGATGCCTTTAGAGAGATCTGGTACAGAGAAGATTTGCTGATCATGTAGAACAGCTCCACAACTCTTGACGAGGCAGGAACAATGACTTCAGTTTGAGCTTGTTTGGCACAAGACAGCACCGTCAAGTTCAAAACCTCTTCTTAAACTATCTAGACTTCAAGTAGAGTTCTTTAATTGATAGACCAGAGCAGAGGCTGTTTTCTAGATGCTTTCTGTTGGTCCAAATTGGCGTGGTTTGGTCAGGGACTTGGGGAGCATAGGTTAACAAGGAAAGAGATGCCTGTAGAGCAAAAACCTGGAAGATCTGGTACAGGTTTTATTTTGCTCAGAGAAGATTTGCTGATCCTGCAGAACAACTCCACAACTTTTGACCTGGCAGAAACAATGACTTCAGTTTGAGCCTGTTCCACAGAAGACAGCACTGTCAAGGTCAAAACCTCTTCTAAGTCTATGTAGATCTCAGGAAAAGAGTCATTTAGCTGATAGACCCGACCAGAAACTGTTTTCTAGATGCTTTCTGCTGGTCCACTGTTTTAAGGAAGGCCTCAAATTGATTCGGTTTGGTCAGGGACTTGGGGAGCCTAGGTTATCAGGGAAAGTGATGCATGTAGAGCAAGAACCTGCAAGATCTGGTTCAGGTTGTGTTTTGCTTAGAGGGGATTTGCTGATCAGGCAGAATGACTCCACTACTCTTGACAGGGCAGGAACAATGACCAGAGAGTTCATGAATAACAATGATGAAGTCTTGCAATCCTGGAGCTTTTTGCTGGTAGGTAGATCAATTTAGTCTATTTTCAGGCAGTGGGCCTCTGTTCAGGAAGAGATACCTGATAGGCAATCTGATCTCTTTGGGAAGACTTGGGAAGGATAATGGATGAAAGGGGACATGAAGATGTGTGTCATCTGCGTGGCCAGAAACCGCCGACCCAATCACAGAATCCATTGTGTTTGTTCTTGTGCACATCATGACCTTAAGTGCCAGGGGTTATTCTGTTAAGTGGTACAGAGAAGTCTGTTTATGGACTGTTTGTTCTAGTGTTTTTCATGGAAACTGGATCTGATGCAGGTTTGTAGTTTGTGATCCCAGAAATGCCAAGGATGGACATCGTGACTGTTACATGTTGCAGTTGTTCTCTTAAAATAAAATCATACTGGCAAATAGAGTTCTTTGGAGAACCGCCAGAGAAGAACTGCATTTTGTTCCCTAAAGCAGTGGTTCTCAAATGGGTCCACAGAGACCCCCAGATGGTGCCCATTTGTGCTCAATCCCAATACACAACACAATTCACAAAAATATGGTCTTTCTTGGATCCCTGAGGACTAGTTTGCCCTCAAAAACCCTACAGTGGGCTGTTCTTTAAAGAACTGTGTTGTAGTGAGATGTGTGAGTGTGAAGAACCTTTGTAAAGTAAAAAGAACTTCCATCTAATGTAAAAGGTCGACGGCAGCCAAAGGTTTTTCCTAGCCAAGGCCTATTTAAGGAGATTTATTTTTATGATAGCGGTGTTAGACATAGGAATAGTATGGTTTCATTTTTATTGATTATTCTTTTACAGGTTTGTCATATTTTTATACTTCTTTGACATTGTAATGAATGGAAAGAAGCCAGCCACTTTATTTTAAGTGTCTTTAATAACTGTGTAGTTACACGTTAACAACAATGTAATGTAGTGTAATGTAGTCACAGTTACAAATGAATTACAGTGGTACAGCTCATACAAGTACGTATGATGTCATTTTCACGTTTTAATGATGCTTGCAAACACATTTACACATTTGTAATAGAGTGAGGTAATTCAGTTTGTATGAATTGTTCTTTATATGTAACTAACTATGCATCTAATAAATAATTACATTAACATAGTACAGCAGAAAGAACAATAACTAGACGAGTAATATGATAACTAGTAATAAACAGACTCAAGCTGCGTTAGAGTAATTACATAATTACAATGAAGGATGATATATATGTGTGTGTATTTTCATAATCCATTTGTAACATTAAATGTTATTCTTAACATGGAACTACATTATAGACAATATAGCACATACATTTAATATGTATTATAACTATGTGGCTAATTGCTCCTAATTTTAACTAGACTTCTAAGTGTAATTATCTAAAAGAAATAAAATAAAGTGCTGCTGCTATCAAGATAGATACACTTATGCAGTTACACAGGTAAAAACTGAATATACACATTTATTTACATATGCTATAATACAGGGATCCATCTGTGTCTGTGTATATTTATCCCCAGTAATTTACATTACTGCATGTATTGTTAATGTGTAACTACACAGTTGTTAGCACCACTTCATATAAAGTGGGACACACCTTTAAATAGTACAGCAAAATGACCAATAATAGACCAATAATAACTCAACTCAGGATACATTGAACACTGAATGCTACTGTTAATGTGCAACTACGCTGTTATTAGAGACAGTATAGCACATACATAAAAATGGAAATATAACTGTGTAACTAATTGTGTAATTACATTTAAATAGTAGCACAAAATAACAATACTGAGACAACTAATAACAAGACTTCAGCTTTTTATTAGTTGTAATTGCATAAAAGAAAATGTGCTACACGTACACCAGTATAAACTGAAGTTGATTTACACATTTATTTACATATCCTTTGCCAATGATTACATTTAAATAGCAAAGCAAATAACTAGACCTATACTATAACTATAACTATAACTACAATGAGATATATATATATATATATATACATATAGCCCCAGTAAATCCATTGTTATTGCATGCATTGTTATTGTGTAATGTGTACACAGTGATTAGAACACTTCATATAAAATGGAACCCACATATTACATTTATAGAGCACAGCAACAAGACAATAACTAGACCAATATTAACTAGACTCAAGATACATCTGAGTAATTATATAAGTAAAATTGAGGCTGATATGCATATGAATTTCCATAATCCATCTGTAACATTGAATGTTTTTGTTAACGTGCAACTACACTGTTATTAGAGACAGTATAGCAAAATGTAATTTCATTATGTAATTACCGTGTAATTACACCTAAATGATGCAGCACAATTCCTATAGCTAGTTTAATACCTATGGGTTAAATCATCAGGGCAGTGATTTGGATGAGCGTAGCTGGAATTACCTGCTGTTCTAGAATTGGAGTCGAAGTGACTTTCTTTAATGTAGTTGTGTATCTGAGTCGTTCCGCTGGCTCTTCTTCACCGTGGATGGATGACATTGTCTCCTCCCCCCTAGAGTGATATGTTTATTTATTCTCCGCAACAGATGTAAATAATAACAACCCTCCTGCGCCGCACAGGTGCGCCACACCGTGCTGTACATGAGGGAGCATACCAAATGAAGATATGCGCTGTACTTGTGTACAGACGGGTAAGCGGTAAATAATGTCATCTCCTGAAACCTCTCCACACAAACACTGTAGCACAGGCACTGAAATAACAGCCCTGCGGGATGCCGTGGTATGCAGTGCCCAGAGCAGCTCTAGAGCTTGTGTTGACTTTCTGGAGAGCTGAGAAACTGATTTGAAAGCACTGAACTCTTCTTTTGGGGCAGCTCCCTTGAGTGTGCGCTGACATTTGCAGGGTTTGGGATGTTCGATTTCCTTCCCATTAAACTATAGCAGAAATTAGGCCGTTTTCATAATCATCTTCATCATTTAATGTGGCCGACTGTGACTCATCTCTGCCACTCTGCTCTATAAACCCTCCTAATCACCAGCATTTCAGTGATATTTACGCCTTTTTTTCGGGGCTGGTTTTTTGGTTGAAAGGTCAGTGTTTTAGTAGCGAATCTCATTAGTTCTTCCGGAGTCGACAGTCGGATTACAAGCAGTATTTCCCAGTCCAGAAGACCTGCAGTGCTCAGTTTAGCATTCGCCCTGCTTACACTCATTGTGAAAACATGAAGGATTTGGTGATGATCTGATGGGCTGAGTCATGAGCTGTTTAAGAAGCAGGGGAACCACTAATATGCGCGTAGCAGTACTCCAAAAAATGCTGGATTATACATGGATGGCCCACATTTTCCCAGAAGACATAAACCGTATCTGTGAAAGCTTAAAAACCGCTTACATATACTTGCACTACTGTTTAAAAGCACAATCTCGTGGCGTAAAGGTGAATTGAACAGTTACAGGTGCTGATCAGTGCTGACATTGCTGCAGGATGATATGATGTAGGAGCATTATTCCTAAATAAGTACTGTCATAAATGTCATAAAGCCCCCCCAGAAATGAGTCATCTTGCGTGTTTAAGGTGGTAGTACCTTCAGGCTCCTGCAGATGGCACTGCACAAGGATGATGGGGCTATAAATACCTGCAGGGCGTATGACGGGATTCATAGATTGAGAAGAGGTGTGCCACGCTTTCGGTTTTCTCCTCTACCTCCGATCTCCCGAACTCCATCTCCCCGAACCCACCACCCGATGATGTCAGCGTCACATGTCCTCAACCCTCCAATCATGTCCCGTTTTCCGTTCCTCTTCCGCTTTCCATTCCTCTTCTAATCACACACACCTGTTTGCCATTTCATCTGTTTGTTTATATACCCCTGTTTTTCTCGGCCATTTTGTGAAGTATTTCCACTCCTGTCGCATACCGAGCGTTTTCTCCGTTGTTCTCCCTGTTTGCTGTTTCTGGTTTGTACTCTGGTTTTCTCTTTTGGATTTTCCCTTTGGTTTGCTGGTTTGGATTGTTTAGTTTTTGAATTTTGCCTGTCTTCCTGGTTTACGTCTCTGCCTTACCCCTCTATTATGTCGCCTGGCTCCTGCTGTTGAACTTTACTGCTAACCTGTTTAATAAACCTTGCTCTGTTTTTAGCTCAGGGTGTGTCTACCTAAATTTGTTAATCCTTACAAGGTGGTACAGTGCAGTGAATGTCTCTGAATGAATGAATAAAATCCCAGTCTACAGGGAATTCTCTTCGGAATTGTGCCAGGGAAGGCATCCACCAAATCTAGCCCAACTGCGCAACTCTTTGATGCAAGAGTGGCCGAACATTGATGTGGCCCACATCCAGAAACTTGCCCAGTCCATGCCAAATGTAAACTAGGACTACGCTTGAATCCAACATATTTGTATTATCACAAATGACATTGATTACTTTTATAAGGTCTTCAGAAAGGTTTAGGCTGGAGATTTTGTTCAAAACTGGATTACAAAGGGACATGGCAGCACCAAAACCCTCAGCAGAACAGAACAACGCTACCCTTTTGGGGAATAAAATTAAAGTAAGTCTAGCATTTAGTGTTCCTGAGATTTATTCTATTACATATGATGTTCTTTAGGTAACAAAGTTACTCAAACCAAGTAGAGATAGCCAGGGTAAACTCCTCATCCAGTGTCAGTGTCAAGTTCCTCCCTTTAGACCTCCACTGGAGTAACAGTACTAAAGTATTTCCCTTCAAATGTACTGAAGTATGGAGAGTAACAGGAGCATGATTTATTATGGCTCTAATGTTCTATTATCATTTCTGGAACAAGACTCTTAATCAGCTCAGTGTAGGTGAAGAGACTCGAGTGTCTCTCAGTCCACCAGTCTCTAATAGAAGATCAGTAATTAGTCTGACACTGACGTCTATTACAATCATCATCAGTACAGAACACTGAAGGAGAACAGGTTCCATTAGCTAGAACCAAGCTCTGTCCAACAGATTAAAACAAGGTCAAACCAAAGTGACCGCTGTACCCTGATTGGTGGGCTCACTTCACACTTATTTCGTTTGGACATTGTTTTAATGCACACATAAGCCAAAAAGAAGGACAGATTGGCCACAATGTAGTGGAGTAAAAAGTTTGATATTGGACCTTCGATTGGACTTATACCTGCTGTCAGAATCTGACCAAATGGGCTGTAGGTCAAACATTGAAATACACAAGTTCAGCAGTGCATCTACTTTTTGTGTGTTGTATATACTGAAGTTTAGAAACCTTAACATGGTTAGCAGCAGCATAAAGCATTTTGTTAGCAGTAGGTGTGCAGGAAACGGTAGTTACCATGTGTATACAAGCTGTAGAATGCTTCCCAGCCAATCCGTTTGGGTTCCCCGACCTGTCTCAGTTTTCTGAGCCCCCTCTCCCCAACCCCAGTCTGCAACCCCCCAGTCTTCAACCCCCCAGTCTTCAACCCTCAGTACACAACCCCCAGTCTACAACCCCCCAGTCTACTACCCCTCCAGTCTTCAACTCCAGT
>CM067490.1:769548-815523 GCA_034552555.1 Semaprochilodus insignis
GGCCCGACGCCATACTGAGAGACAGACTTCTGTATGTGTAGCTCAATAAATATTGATCATATCAGTCTAAATTTATCATCAGTTATTGATCCTGGTGACCTTTATCTTCCTTCCCAACAGCACCGCAATCCCACACCTCCTTCTGGGTGCAGCTGTTCTTTTGATGATGAGTGTATATCGTCACTGTCCAAAAAAAAAACAAGTATCTCTGAAATGATAACATTACAGGAGAGTATGAAAACCTAATTTAGCATAAAGGTAAAAATCAACAAAAAGGGAGATACATAGTTTTCATTGGACACAGACGATATAGAAGTTTACCAATTTTGGTTTTACTGCTACAGTCGTGTGCAAATGTATTAATATCCCCGGTCACGTTGCATGTTTTGTTGAAGTGAGAATGGCCTTTTTCTGTAAATTGTATTGCACATTTTATATTTATTTACATACATATTTATATTTATGTACACAAATAAATAAATAATTTTAGCATGATAGGTGACATAACCTCAACTCAAAACCTAATCCTAACTCTAACCCTGGCCATAACAAGAACTATAGCTCTAACCTCTACCCAAAACCTAATATCTACCGTAACCTTGCCCCTAATCCTAATCCTAACCTAACCTTGACTGAAAATTAATCCTAACCCTCAATCTGGCCCTAATTCTAATTCTAACATTAATTTTAACCCAATCCCAAAACCCAAACCTAACCAAAACCTACAGTTGTCCAGTTGAATTTACAGGATGATGTCAGCAGCTTGTCTACATGAGCTTGTTAAGGTTTCATTGTTACTACAGTATTGATTTGTTGTTGTTGTTGTTGTTGTTGTGATAGTGGGAGTCTAATGAGCTTCTAATTCATTTTAGAAGGACCTCTCCAAATAAAGTGTCACCTTTATTCCTCCCAAGTGTTTTCTAGATCATCATCATCAAGTATCACATGATTTCATTCCATCTATCAAATTGTGCAGTGCAGTATGAGCCTGAAGAGCCAAGGGTAACTGAGCCACCAGTGAACATACTCAAACCTCAACATGTTGGAGTATCCAGTAGACAGATAACCAAGACTGATTGTTGTTGAGCTGCGCCCATGAATGGATGAATGAATGAATGAATGAATGAATGAATGAAGGAAGAGATGAACAGCTTTAAATAGTGTGACATCCAGTTACCTTGATTGACCTTTTTGTGGGGGAAGACAAGCAAGAACAGAAGCACTACAGTACTGGTTCTGAGCTGGAAATGCTCTATTTGGATACAAGGGTTTTGATATGGCAGAAGCAGATATCGAGCGCGGTCTGGGGAATGGCAGCTCTGGCACTAATTAAGAAAGCAACTGCTGTAAGAACGTAATGAAGTTGAAGTCTCGTTAAGGGTTTGACACTGCGGTAGGCCTCCATAGTTGCTCTGGCTTTTGTTGACAGCTCATCCAACTATAGCTACAGGCTGGCGTACCCCATCCTTCACTTTAGGAGCAACCTCTGTCCTTGTCTGGCGTGTTCCAGAACACACTCGCTTTGAACGTGTGTCTGACAGATGTTGCGTCAAGAAGTTCATTCACATAACAGCGGCACGGATGAAAAGTGAACAAATAAAAGGACAGTGTCTTTTTAAAGTGTCTCTGGTGAGTTGATTCATTACCGTCGGCCTAAATGTCAATATCCCTCCCTCCCTCTCGTTCATGTTCTCTCTCTCTCTCTCTCTCTCTCTCTCTCTCTCTCTCGCCCTAATTCTCTTGTTCTTTCACTCTCATATTTCAAGAGCACTTCTGACGCTCTCTCTTCAATAAAAACGTGGGCAAAGGTTTTGCGGCTCGCAGAGTAAACAATATTGCTAACGTTCGCTCCATTCATGCCGTGCCCAGAGTAGCGTTTTTGGAAATATAGACGAGGTTTTGGCACAATGCCAGCAATTCAAATAGCAAATAGCGTGGTCATTTGCAGTGTAAGCAGCTCAAAAGGATTTTAGAGCTCAGTAACGTCCCACAACCCCCCCGTCACCCCCAAACCCAAAAAAAGTAATTTGGCTGTTGGAGAGGAAGAAAATCTGTTCATCTGACGGAGATAAAGATAAGCGTTTCGAAGTCGGCGGGTGAGGCTCGGTTTCAGTCAAGGAACTCTGAGCTGGTGTTGCAGATTTGAATCATTAGTGCACCACCGCTTTCATTTAAAACTCAGCTGGACAGTGTGCTGTAAATGCTCCGCGGGTTCTTGGAGTCAGGCCACAGGCACATAGAGCTACATGTCTTCTCGCTGCAGGATGACATTTACTATCTATAAACTGCGTGACCTTAAGCTTTCCATAAGTCTTTGTTTGAAAGTCCGGGGATGTTAGGAATATGCAAAGAAACAAGTAATGCTAGGTTGGGAGGGGGTGCGGCGGGAGGGGGTTATGTCTTTATTTTATTGTAGCTTTTAGATAAATAAATAAATAAATAAATAAATACATAAATACATCTTTTCTGTTCTGTACATCATTTGAAAAGACCAGCTGCATTTTACATTGCATGTACAGTATATGAAGAACTGAGCAGTATGAAATTTGGAGATACACTACGAGTCAAAAGTTTATACTCTCATACTCATAGAACGTTCTAAAAACCAAGCTATAAAAAATCAACCTATAAATACCACTCATGGAATTATACAGTCCACCTTAAAAAACTCCAAAAGTTGAACTTTACAGGAAGATGAAACAGCTTTCTTAACCTGCAGTGGAGGTTGATATAAGATTCACAGGACGAAAAATGAGTCACCTGTGACTGAAATGTACCTAATAGCTTGTAATACCTCCACAAGCACCAATCAACAGCTGTGATTGGATTTGGCATGGACTGGACAAGTTTCTGGATGTAGACCACATCAGTGTTCAGAAGCTGGTCAGTTGGTCCAGATTTGGTGGATGCCTTCCCTGGCACAATTCCGAGTAGACTGGGATTTTATCCACTGCTGGTAGACCCGTATGACCGTACGCTTCCATACACCTGCAGGTTCAGCTACTTCATTCACACTACGGTCTTTGGCACGCCCAAATGCAGTCACTCCTTTTAGCCAATCATTAACATCTGCTCTGGAGCCATTTTCCACACATGGAATGAGACATTCCCTGCACTGTACCACCTCTTCCCAATCTATGGATCCCGTCACTCACACCCCACAGGGATTTATAGACCCATCATCCTCGTACAGCGCCATCTGCAGGAGCCTGGAAGTACTACCCCCTTAAACACTCAAGGTGACTAAATTTTTGTCTGGTGAAAAGCTCAAATGTTGTGGAACCAGCCTTGTGACTGAGAGATCACTGGTTTGATCTACTCAACCGGCAGGACATGACTGAAGTGCCCTTGAGCAAGGCACCCAACCCCCTACTGCTCTGTGGGAGCTATGGATAGGGATGCTCACTGCTCCCTATTCCCAATAATGATGCCAATAATGATCCCAATAATGATCCCAATATTGTTCCAATGCCATTGTGCATCCCTGGCTATTTTACCTGTGCGCTGATAACCATGCCTTACTTGTAATGCAGTCCGTGAGAATAAGTCCTGTGTGAGTGTGTGTAGGTGCCCTGAACAAGTGATCAAGGATAATGAGAAGGGAAGCTTTATCTAGGTGAATAATGTGCTCTGGCTCCTCGTGAATAAATATTAGGGATGCGCCTGTTTGACTTGGCTGAACTCTGCTTGTCCTATAGGTCCCGTAGAGGAGAAGCATTTAGAGTTAGTGCTCCCCAACAGATACTACTTCCAGACGTGGCTCTGGAGTGCATCTCTCTTTTCTTCGCTCTCCTGTAGTGGTCCTGGTTCGCTATTGATGTTTCTGAAAGCTTCCCATGGTGCGCTTTCTCTTTTAACGTCTGAAGCATGTGAGTGTTGTATGACTGTTACCCTGCCTCTAATGGAGGAAGGAGAAAAAGACACCTCCACATGTCCTCTTGGCTTAATGGACTGGCCAAACAAATTGGCTGGCTCAGCACTTGGATGAAGGCTTTTGGTCTTAGTGTCTGAGAGCGGAGCTGGAGTTTGATGCCGCTTAGACGATGCATGGTGTTTAACTTGTGTCACGTCAAACGGGGCTTTTTAGTCGATGTGTAAGTGAAGACTGGCACTTGAGCTTTTATTAAAGAGGGATACAGTAATTCTGCCACACTCTACATCAGCATGCTCTCTGAGAGACTGCCTTAGCTGTCTTTGTTGCCCTTTGTTACTGTCAAGCAATTAAATTCTGTAAACGAGGCTGTATAAGAAAAATATATTGGTAGAGAGAAAGAGAGATAGAGAGAGAAACATACAGTATATACACCCACCATTAATTTCATCTCCTTCTTTCTACACTTGCCGTCCATTTAATCAGCTCCACTTACCATATAGGTGCACTTTATAGCTCTACAAGTACAAACTGTAGCCCATCAGTTCCTCTGCATACTTTGTTACCCCCCTTATACCCTGTGCAGGTATTATGTGGGTGGTGGATCGTTCTCAACACTGCAGTGACACTGACATGGTGGTGGTGGTGTGTGGATCAGACACAGCAATGTCCACTCACTGTCCACTCTATTAGACACTCCTACCTTGCTGGTCCACCTTGTAGATGTACAGTCAGAGATGATAGCTCATCTGCTGCTGCACGGTGCAGTGTTGGTCATTCTGCAGTCCTTCATCAGTGGTCACAGGACGCTGCCCAGAGGACGCTGCACACGGGGCACTTCCCACAGAACGCTGTTGGAGGCTGGATAGTTTTGGTTGGTGGACAATGAACGATGCGGTGCTGTGTCTGATCCACTCACACCAGCACAACACACACTAACGCACCACCACCACGTCAGTGTCACTGCAGTGCTGAGAATGATCCACCACCCACATCATACCTGCTCTGTGGTGGTCCTGTGGGGGTCCTGACCATTGAAGAACAGGGTAATACAGTACACAGAGAAACAGATGGACTACAGTCTGTAATTGTAGATCTACAGTCTGCCCCTATATGGTATGTGGGGCTCATGAAATTGTGGAGGTGTACTTAATGAAGTGACCGGTCAGTGCAGGGCGAGAAACAGAGCAGAGAGAGAGCAGAGAAAGAGAAATAAAGAGGGGGAGAAGGAGGGGCAGATTATCTCAGCAGTTGTCAGAGAGGGAGAGAGCAGAGAAAGAGGGGGAGAGAGAGAGAGGGTGCTTGTGACATAATCACTGAGGAGCATGACTTATCTGTGGCACACGCCCGTGTTTCCTGATGAAGCAGCGGCCTCGACGTGCCAGCCACCGCTCCTCAAAAGAGGCTTTACCGCTTTACAACCAGAGCCGCAGAGGTTGTCGGCCTCAGCAAAAGCCTGCCTCCCCCCAACCACGAGCCCAGCCACCACAGAAGAACAACAAACTAGCAGGCAGAAGGGGAGGGGAGGGACAGAGGGATGGATGAAGGGACAGAAAGAGAGAGGAAAAGAGAAGACAGAGAGAAAGAGAGCTGGTGTTTTCTGCTGGGTCTGCTTGGGTCTGCTGAATAGTCATGATGACTCATCTCCAGGACTAAAAATTCCTGCTGCTAAAAAAGCCCGCCGGTTGAGCATGCAGCTAAAACGGCACGGAAGCAGCAGGAATCATGGAGAACGCCCATAGCTGCAGAATCCTTATGGCCGTGGTGTTTTGTTCAAAGCGACAGTTGTAACTTCAAATGATCCACTCGTTTTATTATGTTTCCCTCCTTTGCGTGCTGTCATGCTCCTTTTGAAGTCCTACTGTAAGGCTCTCGCGACTGCTGTCTAAACCTGTGCTCCACAACATGCTCTTTGTGTGAATTTGTTTATTTGTTTGTTTTGAGCGACAGATCGCTCACTAGACGAGATTCCGAACGCCTCCGGTATTGTCTCAGAGCGTTTAGAAGGACTGGGAGATGAAAAGCGCCAGAGGCCTGAAAGCATTCTTCACGGCTCCTGAAAACAACAGAGTGGATCCAAACGACCTTGAGCTGTTTTTTTTTTTTTTCTTTTTTCATCAGGCGCCAAAGAGCCGCAGTGTATCGCCATCTTGAGTGTGTGATTCCTGCAGATAGAGACGTCTAATCTGGGGTTCGAGGAAGATCTGTAGTAAACATATTGCGTGACAGATAACATCATAGGTACAGCGAGGGTCCTTCGGCTTTTACTCCAGCTCATGTTTTCCAGAAATCTCACAATCGTCTGATCTCATTTTCCTGTAAGTGGTCGAAACTTGCGCATAACATTCCTTGCTTCTTCTTCAGAAGTGCGAGGAGAAAAGAAGGGAAGCGAGAGGTATGGTCAATGCTGGGCATTAAGGCTTCTCAGGGACCAGATATCTGCAGCAGATAAAAGGTAGAATGTTCTCCTTCTGTTTATCTTAAAACTTTACTGTAGAATGAAAGTGAAGACATCAAACTATAAACTAGCACTCATGGAATTATACAGTCCACCTTAAAACCCTCCAGAATGGACCTTTACAGGAGGATGAACCAGCTCTCTTAACCTGCAGTGCAGCTGATAGAACAAGGTTTATTACTAAGCGGGTTTGGAGCAATTCTATTGGTCGGTCCCTCATGAATATTCACTAGACTGAAAGGAGAACTAGAGCTTTTACATTGTGCAGAAAAAGAGATCAAAGTTTTTACACCACTAAATATATATTAGAGGTGGAGATATGGAGAAATATCATACTGTCCAATACTGACCAATCAAAAGTTTAGACACACCCAACAAAATGGATGTTGTTGGTTATTCTAAAGACTCTATAGGCTCAAACTTCCAACTGATGAGATGAAACAATACACATCCTGATATACCACATATCTCCACCTCTGATATATACTTAGTTGCACAGTGTAAAAGCTCTAGTTCTCCTTTCAGTTTAGTGAATATTCATGAGGGACCAACCAATAGAATTGCTCCAAACCTGCTTAGAAATAAACCTTGTTCTATCAGCTCCACTGCAGGTTAAGAAAGCTGGTTCATCCTCCTGTAAAGGTCCATTCTGGAGGTGTTTAAGGTGGACTGTATAATTCCATGTGTGCTATCTTATAGCTTGATGTGTTCACCCTGAAGGAAAACCTTCTATGGGTAGCTGTGCCTAAACTTTTGACTGGTAGTGCACAACATGTTTACTTCAGATGGCAATTCATTGACATTAATTGATTCCTGTATAAATTATATTTTACATAAGTCAGAGCATACATGGTCCCAGGAACACATGCAAAACTAATTATGTTGATAATCTTACAGTACTGTGCAAAAGTCCTTCATTCAAAAGTGACCTGCATTCATCCTGTCAAAGCAGCCATTACATATTTCAGGGACATTTTGATATTCAACATAAAATTACTCCAAAGCCACCAAAACTAGGTTCAGTAGCAACCCGTTTTTGGTGCATCCAGCCTTTACCTTATTACAGCCTCCATTCACTTCAGAAGACTTGCTAGCAGGGATATTTCTCCATACCTCCAAAGTTCAGTCCTAGATGTTGGTTGAATTTACAATCCAAGTAATCCCAAAGAAATTTAGTCACAGTAAGGTCTCCAACAATTGGCTGGCCAGTCAATAGTTCTGGGAACTCCAGAAGCTTCTTTGTTTGATTGGCAAGTGTTCTTCAGCTTCTTGATGGCTACACATCTTTTCAGACCCATAGCATCTTATGACAGTGGATGGACAGAAATATCTTATATTGAAAAATATATTCCAGAAATATGAATAACTTGCACTGTGGCATCTGGAAATTAATGGTGGGCTCTGATTTTAAACAGTACTGTAGGTGACGTTTGTAGGTTTATGATTTACTGACTTAAGCTCAACTGTTGCTGCAATTTGTCAGCCCTCATCCATCAACGGAAAAGGAGCACCGCAGGACCACTGCTGACCAGGTATTATTTGGGTGGTGAAGCATTCTCAGCACAGCAGTGACACTGACATTGGCCATTATTTGGCCAGAGGCCTGTTGTTGACCAGATATTATCCTCAGCATAGTTGTTGCACTAATGTGGCTCTGGCATAAACATTGACTATGTTGTTTTTGTTTTCATGCACAGATATTCGTAGTCATTCTCCAGCCCTCAGTCAGTGGTCCGATTTACCACAGGTCCTTTGATGAATGAATATCTTTGTTTAGCAGAGAGTTCTTGAGCAGTGACAATGGATCATTACCATAAAGGTATTGGTGGTCATATGGTGGTGGCCCTAATATGGTGGGCCAATATGTTTTTACGTCAGCCGATGTGCAGTCAGTTCTTCTGAACCTAGAAAGTGATTTATGGCTCTAATGTCCTGTTATCATTTAATCAGCTGAGTGTAGGTGAAGAGACTCGAGTGTCTCTCAGTCCACCAGTCTTTAATAGAAGATCAGTAATTAGTCTGACACTCACGTCTATTACAATCATCACCAGCACAGAACACTGAAGGAGAACAGGTTCCATTAGCTAGAACCAACCAAGCTCTGTCCAACAGGGCAAAACACTAACGCATTACACATACTGAGTTACCGTACACCGACACACTACTTACAGTACAGAAACCAAGAGTGGACTTTTAAACCCAACTTGAGCCACACGTAAATTTGAGATGTATTGTCTGGGTGTGGACAAATATTTCAGATATTTACAGGCTGTAGCTCAGTAGCCTTCCTGTGCTTTGCTGCACTCTAGCTGGCAGTTTCTCTTCCTTGCAGTTCATTTGTACCTTCAACTGCAGACAAAAGAGCATGGTTTGGCTAACCGTTACCTCCTTTAAAAGGATCTCAAATGACCATAGCTACTCCTCTGATATAGCACCTCAGACTCCTTTGATATGGCTGCAGAGAATGAAGATTAATCATCAGCTGCCGTTTGAAATTGGACACAGGTGGTGTGTATGTGTGCATGTGTATGTGAAAGAGAGAGAGAGAGAGAGTGAGAGTGAGATAATTAGCTCTGTTCTCGTTTACTCTTCCATATGGAAGCCGTTCTTTCTATTATTCCTTTGGATCTCAAGTCTTGTGGCAGCGCACATGAAAAATGGATCCAGATGAAAGCACAAAGAGGGTTTTTTGGCTATAAAAGATTTTTTTTCCCTGCAAAAACTCCCGGTATGAGAATCACAATAGGATAACACTGCAACTTATACCCAGTTGGCCAAATGAGTCAATACCTCCTAATTACATTGCTGTCCTATGAAACTCCTTTTATTGGCAAAGCGCATGATATAACACTCATTTATTTTTAATAATAGCAGAAATTCTGGAGAATCATTACACGGAGCAAGTCATCAAAAAAAAAAAAAAAAGAAACAAACATTGTTTTTATTGTATTTTGATCTGATTCAGCAATATGCTTTATCGTTTTCACAGGACTTTTGAAACAGCATGTATATCCTCAGAAACAGAGGCACTATGAAAAGTATTTGCACCCTCGTAATTTTCTTCTACTGCATAAATGTCGATTTTAGATATTTAAAGAAAACATAATGTCTCAGATCATTTTCAACCCCCTTCTAAATTAGTGCCTTATTTATTTGAGAGGAGCAAAGTTACCCATCATGCAATTCCCCTCCATTGTGAATAAAGTAATTGGTTAGCAAATTTACCCAACTTTAATAGATAATGAGATACCGCTGATTGAGCACAGTTAGGCCTGAATGGAGGAGAAATGAGAGCTGTTGAAAGATCAGTTCGGAACGGGTTACAAAAGGAGTCCTATCAATCCACAGTGAGAGCTATTATCTATTGTGAGAATCCGAGGAGCGTTGGTGAATCTTCCCTGGAATGTCCTGGCTGGCAAAATTTCCCCAAGGGCACAGAGGCAAATCATATAGAAAGTCAATAAAGGTTACAAGACAACGTCCAAGGAACTGTAGGTCAGCATTTAGGACTCCGCGGAAAGAAGGGGATTGGGCAAAATTGGCATTTATAAAAAAGAAGTAGAGAAAAACATCGCTAACCAATAGAAACATCGGTTCTCGTCTCACACTGGGAACACAATAACCTCATTAAAGTTCCAGGGAGTGCAGAGCACAATATTACACGTGTTGGTATGTTTTAAACTTGAGTATCATATTAAACATCCAGCGAAGCTTGACCGAAAAATATATGATATAAATATGATAAATATGATATGAACACGGCTTAAAACTGCTGATCAGACCTACCTGAGAACTGTGTGGGCGTGGCTAATGAGCAGTTTGATTGACACCTCTTTGTCCAACACTCCTAGCCTGCTTTGTCACTCATATGAACTGAAGTCACTACCCAGCTTGTATGTTACAGTAACTGGAGGAAAAAAGTCTGGACAGATGTATAGATGGACGAACAGATGAACGAACAAATTAACATTTACATTGGCACATATGGCATTTAGCAGACGTTCTACTCCAGATCGACTTACAACCGCGCTTAGTGTTCCGTCGGAGAATGTTTCCCAGCTAGTACAAGAAGGTTAGAGTCTAAAACTCCCCATGAGCTCAGACACTGCCCGAACGTGTTTAAGACATATATAAAGCATAAGTGCACTACCTAGCAATCCCCAACCCAGCGCTCAGACCTGGAGAGGAGAAAGGTTCTGGTCAGTATAAGAGCCAAAACAAAGAATTTTAATATACACATCTACTAGTGCTCACTCACAGTGCTTTACAAAGAGATGGGTCTTCAGTCTGCATTTGAAGACTGCAAGACTCAGCTGTTCGGACAGCCAGTGGGAGTTCATTCCACCATCTGGGAGTCAGGACAGAGAAGAGTCTGGACGCTTGTCTTCCATTCATTTCAAGCGATGGTGGGTCAAGTCTGGTTGTACCTGAAGCTCGAACACGAATGTTCAAGGCGACATGGAAAGGAACTGACAAACAGACATGCAGAAGGACGGCAGAATGAGGCAGCACATGAATGAACAGACGAACAAGCAATGTTGGAGTATGGATAAATGAACGGGTTCAGTCAGATACAGACAGGTGGTCTAGGTTGCTAGTGTTTTGTTATGCTGGTTAGATTTAGCTCGCTACGTTTTTCTGATTCTAAATCTGTTTTGTGTGGGCGGGGCCTGAGACATCAGTCTTGTGATTGGTGAAGAAATGCTTAATGTAGAATCACCCAAGATTAGGACCCCCCAGTTAACACTGAGAGGAGAGAGATATGGTGAAACGCAGCTCACGTTTAGGTATTCATAGGCCATACTTTGTACATGCATATTGTGTATCAAGATGAAGTAAATTAGAAATAGAACACCTTCGATTCCAATAGGTTCCCTAAGCCTCTAAGTTGCTCTGATAATGTTCAAGTCTTGAACAGTCTTGAAGTGACTTCTCACCTGAAGGGTCACACAACATTCAAGCATGGCGGTGGTAGTGTTGCCTCTGGAACTTGACCACTTGCTATTGCTAAGGGAAATGCATTTTGAATACTTAAGGGGCTCTGCACTTAAGGAGCTCTCCACTCATCTGTCTATGAGCTGAGCTACAACATAGAGAGAAGAAAAAAGAGAAAGGCAAAGAAAGAATAGTGCTTTGAAGTGGCCTTGTTGAAGTTCTGAATTGAACACAATAGGGCTGTTTTGGCTGGGCCTCAAACAAACAGCTGATGCTCAAAAGAAACCCACTGAAATGTCTGAATTAGAGTGGTTCTACAAAGAAGAGTGGCCTTATAGTATCCCTCCATGCAACCGGAAAAGCTGATATCACACCACAAGACATGTTACAGGTTTTGCTGCTAAACATCATGCAATTACTTTTTCACATTGTCTAAAACTACATTTCAAATCACCTACTATGATACAAATGCAGTTATGCAGCAAATAAGGAAGGGGCCAATACTTTTTCACAGCCCTGCAAACCATTCTTAGCTTGGACATACACTTCTAGGGAATTGGTTGAGAATGGTTGAGAACTTTTACCATATGGGGTTGTCTTGAAAAACGGTTTTTCGCGCACCAAAGAACTATCCGCTGAAAGGCTCTTTGGGGAACCAAATGTTGTTCTTTTATGGCATCACTCCAAGGACTCTTTATTTTTGAGAGTGTGCCATTAAAGATTTATTTGTTTTCTCACTTACCCAATGCCACTAGCACCATCCTTAGAAGGCGAAGCTCACAGGTCCTCTGATGCGTAAGAAGCTGGCTACTGCATCTTTAAAACAACAAGCCTGTGGAAGCCTCACTGGCTAGCACGTGACGGGGATACTGCCTGTCCTTGCCCTCCCACTGAGAGTGTGTGTCCAGTGGCTTCCTCAGGGAACCATGTGGACAAAGATGACCTATATAACATCAGCGACATGAACCTGTATTCCAACTGTAGCAAACACCTCTGTTAGGCAGGCCTTTTCCAAGAGCTGGCTCTCAGGAGGCAAGTAGGAATGGCTAGGCTAGAACAGCAAGTATGAGGTTTGGTGAATCATAGTCCTGATATGGAACATGGTACGTGAATGAGTGAAATCCCATAGCAATAGCAGCATGTCATTGGAGTCGAGTCAGTACCTCCACCAATAACTCCATTTATATTTATTTTATTTATTGTTTTCGAATTTTTAAATCTTTTTTTATGCCGTACTTAACACTGCATTGCGTTCACATGATTTAATGGATGGACCATTAGAAATGGCCCAGAATCACTTAGAATGAAGGATAAACATTGAGAACACTGAGAACATTTCTGCCTCCTCCTCTGACCTTACTATTTCAGAGAGGTTTTCTGGTAATGCTTTCTTTAAAGTACCCTACGTTCTTGGTATTGACCAGCAAAGTGAAGAGCCTGGTTTATATCCCAGTATAATATAAAATCGGGAAGACCTAAAGACCCTTATGAGGAAGGTTTAAGAACAGGGTGAAAAGATGGACCTTCAGCTCAACCCAAAGAAGTCTAAGGTTGACAACAAGAAAGACTGCTAACTTTTCTATTGATGGAGAAGGTGTGGAAACTGTGGACAGTTTTTTTTATTTTTTTATCGTTTCTCAGATCAATTATTAACAACAGAGGATGCAACACTCCAGGAAAACGAAATAGATTGGCACTCGGCAGAACAAGGATGAAGGAGCTTGGAAAAATCTTCAAACGCAATGATTTGTCGGTATGAAGAAAGATCAAAATTGTCCAGACGTCTCTGTGGTTCTTTAAGGAAGTGAAAGCCGGACAATTAACTGTCGAGACAGAAAAAATATGGATGCCTTTGAACTTTGCTGCTGGCAAAGATTTCTGAGAGTTTCTCTGCAAAAAAAAACAAACTTATCGTCGCCGTCCAAAGAAAAACAAGTATCTCCAAAATGGCAGCTTTACAGGAGAGGGCGAAAACCTAATTTAACTTTAATGTAAGTCAGTGGGACCAGACTTTCTTCTGAGCAGTTTTGGATCATTTCTGTTGGTCCATTCATCATGAAATTTCCACACAGTGTAAACATAAGCCGCTGTGTTCAAATGATGCCTAAAAGTAAAAATCGACAAAAATGCAGATACATGTTTTTATTTGGACAGCAACGACATGCTCTCTCAAATCTAGTCTCACTTCTCACTCAAAGCTCAGCTCTTTCTTTGGGCATATTCTGAGCAGAATTGATTCATGAGCAAAGACCATTATGCTAGGAAGTGTTGAATGTAAAACGAGCCATTCTGAAACGGAGGACAGAACATCCTGAAGAAACGCTATCCGTACGGTCATCAGGACTTTCACAGCACTAGGTAATTATGTTGATATTGTGATGGTACATTCCTGAAATGTCTGCACTCAAATGTCCAACATGTTCTAGATGTTAACTTCGTGAGTATGAGTATTTGGCAAAAAGTAAAAAGTATTGACTACTTATATGAAATAAGAAGACTGCATGTGAACAAAGTACAGTTAACAATTTACTGCACTGTTCATAAGGCTATGGGGCCTACATAAGCTTGTCATGACCATGGACATAACTCTACATTAATGCTTATGAAAACTTATTCTAATAGGCGTCAGCTTTCATACAGCCTACTTCAGCTAACTTTGATAAAACTGGCAAATGTAAGCTTAGAGGATGATGTCCGTTGAAATAAGCATTTATAGACCTTTATGTAGGGTTATGTAGGATGTGTAGATGTCATGTGAACTTATAAATAGTGCCCCACTGTTGATTACCTATAAATGAAACTGCTCTTTACATTTGTCCAGTTTAAAGCTAGAACCTTCTCGGGATGTCAGTGTAACTTACCGTTATGTTACAACACTTTGGTGGTTGTACCTCAGACTTACTTGGTTAATACCTAGAACCTAGGAGACGGTGAAATAAAGCATTATTACAGCATTAAAATGGTGTGTGCCTACTAATCTTTATCAGTCATGCATGGATTAAGTCTAGTCTTGGACTAAATTGCAGTGCCAGCAGTGATTCACCATTGAAAATCCTTTTTACTCCAGGCTTAGGCTTACCATTTATTTATTTTTGTAATGATTTGTTTATTTTAAAAATAAATGGTTCTTGGCTTGAATATACAGCCCTAGGAGAAAAAAATAATAATTGATATAAAAGCATTACATTAGCCAAAGGTTGTTTAACCCCTTAAAGTCCCAGACTTATCGCAGCCCAGTGCTTATTATTCAGCTACTGCAAGGTAACCACAAGGAAGAAAAAAATGACTGAGTTATTATTAAATTCCCCAAATGAGGAATGGAAGCTTGGAGCTCCTGGTCCTTCAAGGGATTCAGTTTTCAAGGGGTTCTTCTGTTTTGCATATCTCATTTTCAGAAATGGTTCCACCCAGTGAAGGTTTTTTTGGGCAGTGGATCCCAAATGGTCTTTTTTGCACCAACCCAACTAACAATGAATAAGGATTGGGGAAAAATGTTGAGAACCACTGCTTTAGGGACCCGAGAGTGGGCAGTCGTGGGCTGGAGGTTAGGGAACCAGCCTTGTGACCGGGGGGTTGCCGGTTCGATTCCCTGAACCGACAGTAACGACTGAGGTGCCCTTGAGCAAGGCACCTAACCCCCAACTGCTCCCCGGGCGCCGTGGATAGGGCTGCCCACCGCTCCAGGCAAGTCTGCGCACTGCCCCCTAGTGTGTGTGTATTCACTAGTGTGTGTGTGTATGTGGGTGTTTCACTTCACGGATGGGTTAAATGCGGAAGTGTGACAAATGGCACAAATGGCACAAAATGGCTCAAAAACTCTCTACTCAGAGAATGATTGGCCTCACCGATTTGGTTCTTCTTTGGCATTCTGTAGTCGGCATTATGTCCGTATTAGGAATCTAAGATGGATTTCTTTGTGACCAGGACGAATGGCACTTGGGAAAACTTCTGCTATCATGTCCTGCGGGAAACTAATATGTCCCAAAGCCAACTGGTTTCCCATACAAGCTATATCAAATGTGATAGTTAAGAGGCTTTGGTAGATTAACCTGTAATTTGAGTAGCAGATGGTATATAATAGTGCTGAAGTTTAACAGTACACTTAATGTCATTTCAGTGCATATGAGTGTTGGCTTGCTTCTAGCATGTTGGCATATATTCTTACTGATAAATGACTTTATAATGTTGTTGTAGAGGTTCCTAATGTTGTCCTGTGATAATCCATCCCATGCAGCTTGAATATCCTCACACATGTCAACTGCCTACTTACCAACCTAGATGGTTCTTGGCTTGGATGTAAAGTTCTAGAAAGAACCTTTTTTTGGTGGGTTACGATGGGTTTCCTGATCCCATGACTCATTTCCAAAAATATAAATATACATTAAAAGGTTCTTTAGGAACCAAAATTGTTCCTTTATATGACACCAGGCCTGGAACAACTGTGAAAATCAGCCATTTCAGCTAATTCCTGCCCATTTACTCTTTTGTTGATGCTGTTTATTGCTGAGCACATGTCATATAAGCTAGTAAACAAACTGGCAAACAGACAGCTAGATCGAAAACCATAACCATCCCTCCAAATAACCCTTTTTGGCAGCCCTATTTTCAACAGTGAAGGAAGCTGGTTCTGGGACACCAGGTTGGCTTGAGACTGAATTCAGTGCTGAGCATATCTGAAAACCTTAAATTGTTATTTTTTCAGCTTGGCTTGTAAATAATGTTGTGGTCACAGAGCCTGCGCTCGTCTGTGCAGCCCAAGCACACTCTTTCAGCTCATTGGGCAGACACGTCACATTGACTGGTGTTATTCGCGGAGATGGCGCTGCTGGACGCGCTCTCGCTCTCTCTGGTAATCCAGCCAGCTGTCTGCCGCAGTGGTGCAATCCCACAGGGCTCCAGCACTGTTAGCCAGGGATTATTTAGCCATGATAAGGCCGGTATCTGCTCTGTCCACCAGCGCCGAGGCAGAGCAGGGGCCCTATGCTCCAGTGAGGATGGCTCTCGCCTATTAGTCTGGTCGACGTGCAGCCGCGGAGCCGTGTGTAGCCTCGAGGAAGGAAGAGCTTTGAAGGACAGGAAATAAGAAGCAACTTTCATCTACACAGACAGGTTCAGCTAAGGAGCAGCAGCACATTTGATACTTGATGTTATTTTTTTTGTTGCCCTGGTGTTAATAGCTATCTGGCAAGTCCTCTCATAAATTGGCATGCTAGGAAACCGTGGGTGCACCACTTGCTGTTTAGCTTGGAAAAAAGTCCAGTGATATTTTCAGTGTGGACATCCATTCGGCTAGGCTGGTCTTGAATGAGGCTTAGGTTGAGGATTCTGGCTGGATAATCCGCACAGTTTCATGGTTGAAAGTTTTGGAGAAGTGTGAAAAGCAGTAGTGCTAAGGGCTGGCTGGTTGAGTGGTTACCTCTTCGTTCACTCTTTTTCTCCGGCGAACTCTTAGAGCAGTGCGTGCTAAAAACAACGTGCAGCAAGTCCCATCAAAGACAACACCTTTTTCTGTTATTTTAACACCAGCGATGTGTTACCCTATCTACTAGTGTGTTCAGGTTTTGCCCTGCCTACACAGTCCATGTTGGCGATAGCATGAAAAGGCCAGGAATAAAAACCTGCTTTGTAAGAGTGTAAATGATGGTATGATAATTAATAGAACTGATTTTTTGCTCATGTCAAGTGGACCACCAGAAATCATTGGTCAGGCTGTGACAGCTGTTACTGGATATTACTTGGCTGGGGGACCACTCTTAACACAACAGTGATCCATACATGGTAGCTTAATGTGGTGTGCATTGGTGTGACTGGTTTTGCTAACTGAACTGGGAAGGTGGTGCTGTTGGTCCAGTCTCACAGAGGACTCTGCTTCCTTCCCCTATTCATACAGTACCACTGATACAGTCATGAGCCATTCTTGCTTTGCAACCCTGCTGCTGTTTTGCTTCTGGTCATCCACAACCTGGTTGATGAAATCTGTTATATATATCGATACGATTTTTCATTTTTTGACAGGATCTGTAAATACCCTGGCCTTTACATTGCATTCAAACATCACAGTGATTGGACCAGTAGAAATGCTCCTGTTCCATTAACTCCCATTCCCTGTCCTTGGAGAGATGCATTCTGACAGCAGCGATAAGAAATTTCCTCCATTCTAATGATGCACACCAAAGCTAAGAGCTCCGTCTGGTGGAGAACTTTCAGTCAGCTCAGCTTCAGTGATCAAGAGTAACAGGCCAGGTTCATGAGATGCCTCGCATGGAAAACTGAAACAGCAATTTGGATGTAAGTTATTCTGTACGGTATGCATTTAAATGGCAGACAAAACAGCAGACAGAATTGAGCATATGACAAAAACCCACAGTACAGTACAGCTGGACAGCACATACTGTCAGCACTAAACACATCAAGCTAGAGATAACCAGCTCAAGGTCAACTGAACCCCATAACAGCCAGTCTATTCAAAAACACAGTCAGTGCAACATTCAACAGAGGTAAGCTCCAAAGTAGGATGTCTAGATTTCTAGAACAACATACCAATATAAGCTCACCTGTGACTGAAACGTACCTGATACCGTGTAACAGCTCCACAAGCACCAATAACAGCTGTGACTGGATTGGGCACGTACTATACAAGTTTCTGGATGTAGCCACATCAATGTTCAGACACTCTTACATCAAAGAATTGGTCAGTTGGTCCAGATTTGGTGGATGCCTTCCCTGACACAATTCCGAGGAGAATTCCCTGTAGACTGGGATTTTATCCACTGCTGGTAGACCCGTATGACTGTACGCTTCCACACACCTGCAGATTCAGCTATTTCCTTCACACTATGGTCTTTGGCACGCCCAAATGCAGTCACTCCCTTTAGCCAATCATTAACATCTGCTTTGGAGCCATTTTCCACACATGGAACGAGACATTCCCTGCACTGTACCGCCTCGTGTCATGCCATCTGCAGGAGCCTGAAGTTAGTACCACATTAAACACGCAAGGTGACTATGTTTTCATCTGTAGAGCTTGTACTTTTTTTCCACAGAGCTGAATGAGCTGTATTAGCAGATTATGTTACTATGTTTAATAAACCTGGCAACAGAAGCTTTTGATTGGACAAAATGTGGCCAGTCATTTTAAAGCAATGTAATAATATTTGCCCAGCGATCATCATTTGATTGGTAAAGGGCAGTGCATTAAATCTAACGCAATGTTATGAATCCAAAATCTGGCACAGACCACCGCGACAGCTTCTAGCTGTTTTAAATGTGGTTTATTAATTGGCTTCTTTTCGTCTTTAGTTTTACGGTCATATGTAATAAAGTATATAGTAGAAAAATATTTACATATTTCAGTTTGGCTATATCTTCTTTGTTGGCTGTGGTAACTAGTGTGACGGCATATCAGTGCCCATAATGGACAAAATGACTCTGGTAGTGCGTGTGGTACTGGTGGAGTGTATCAGGCACAGCAGTGTGGCTGGGGTTTTTACACATGTCAATGTCACCACCAGGTTGAGAACGGTCCGCCACCCAAAAATATCCAGCTGAGAGTGGCTCTGTGATCTGAAAGTGACCTTGATGAAGGACTAGTCCTCAAACGATGCATGCCAACCCTGGATTGCAGTCTCTGACTCTGACTGTGTTTCCATTAAAGTAGCCAGTTTCTAATAAAGAATAAGAAGACGCATTACTGCAGTTAACGCCGGCTTTCTTATAAATCCACCAGGGGGCACTAAGCATAAATGACCAAGTGACCCTTAAAGCACACAGTGTTTAAACTAATGATCATCAGCCTGAGGTTTGCAATTTGCTGGATGGTCATCAGTACAAAGGCATATTCTAATGTATCTGTGAGAATGGCTTTTCCATAAAATCCTCACGCTGGTGAATTCCCATTGTCATTATAGGCTAAATAGAGTGGCTGGCTGCAACGAAGAGGACACTGACTGCCTGTGGTGAGAGCAGCGCAAGGGGCTGCACAAGGGGTAACTATGTAGCAGCTTAGCCATGTAGCTAACCTACCAGCTTACAACTTACTAGTACAAGCATTCCACAAACGCTTGTTCCGCCATCTGAAGTGGACCAGCAGTAGCCTCACACCAGGAGCATAGGTTTGCTGGGGACACAACAACCCACCCATTACCCCCTTCATCCAACAACAAAAGCTCCTTATGACTCTTGCCAAAAAAGTCCTCTGATAGACTACATTTTCACCATGCTTGAGGTATATGGACTGACAGCCCTGATGACTTACTGTTAGCACACAGATCAGCTCTCACCTCCTCCATGTCTGGCAGTAAGTGCGGTATTTCCAGGTCATGGCATGATCCTTCTGATAGTCCCCTTCCTTTCAGCCAAACAAATGCCTAAATTAATCGTGTTCAGGACGGAGCCTCTCCGGAGCACATTGTAATTAGGTAAAGGTAGCTTTAACCTCCTGAGACCCGGACTTTAGCTTGGTGTGCATTTTTAATTTCTCCTATATGTGATTAGTAGGACCTAACAAGTATAAAAACTAAACTTTGTCTTTGTACAGGAAGGTGTTTTGGCAAAAAACAATGTCCTCCTATGAGGCCAAGGGGTCAATGTTTTAAAAAATTACGTATCATGGTGAAGAGAAGCAGAAATTTAATGTCCTCATAAACAATTCTGTCCTCCCAGCATATTGGTCAAGGGAAGTCCCTGCTGTCCATATGCACACATACACCCATGCCTTACAGTCAGATGTTTGCAGATGCCCCCAGAGTATGTTAAACCCTGTACAATTCTAATTACACTCATCATCAAAAACTTGCTGCACCCAGAAGGAATCAACCGACAGGTATGAAACTTGGTGGGTTGGTTTGACATTGTGAGACATACAAATGATTCAAGTTTCATGCTCGGCCGTGCATGTAACATAAGCAGGATGAGCTGTATTGCTGTACCTGACTGACTATATGAGGTTGTCCTGTTGCGCGGGCTTTCGATTCTGACTCATGATGTTGTGTAGCTAGTATACTTTGCAAGCAGTCTGTGCCTCAGAGAAGAGTTCTAAGCATTCCGAGCAGTTGGAAGAGTTAGTGAGGCGTTGCATCATAGGGCTCCAAAAAGCTGGATGGGCTTAACGACGTATTGCACGCCATACCGGTCGTGTGGATACTACCTTAGCGCGCTGTTGGTGGCGGTGGATAAAACACGAACCACGAGGAGAGAGAAGCGACCAGTGACCCAACAGCTATGATTGTGGACATTCAGCGAGCAGTGATGTCCTCCATGAGTCATCCTGTTAGTGCAGTGCCATTGGCAGACGGCTGCACCACGCAGGACTACATGTACACAGACCGTTACCACGACTGTCCTTAACACCACGTCACCATCACCAAAGACCGCAATGGTGTCGTGCCAAATTGTCCCGAAGTGACTCCAGGCAGTGGGTCATGTTCAGTGTCGAGTCCTGCTTTTGTCTTGGTGGAGACAACCAACGAATCTGTGTGTGGAGGCTCCATAGTCAGTGCAAAGATAAGGTTCGTTGTCACGTGTCATACGTCCAGAAGACCTGGTATCCTCCACCTCCACGTCTACCGCACCATCTGCAGGAACTGTGTGAGGATATTCAAGCTGCATGGGATGGATTGTCACAGGACACCATTAGGAACCTCTACAGCTCCATGCCGAGACGTCTGGCATGTTGGGTTAGCAAACACGGTGGCCCGACGCCATACTGAGAGACAGACTTCTGTATGTGTAGCTCAATAAATATTGATCATATCAGTCTAAATTTATCATCAGTTATTGATCCTGGTGACCTTTATCTTCCTTCCCAACAGACCTGCAACCCCACACCTCCTTCTGGGTGCAGCTGTTCTTTTGACGATGAGTGTAAATCCAAGACCATTTATAAACAGCAATGGCATGTTCTTCATTCCCTTTAGTAGACATTGTTTGTTATAGCGGAAGTAACTAACTGGCATGGAATGTACTAGCCGCATTGGAATTGACATTTTCCATGTTTTTATGGATTTGATGAATATTCAAATGTCAGGTTTTAGTTTGACAGCCCCCTTCAGGAGTGCGTAGTTGGTTTTGCACAGTAAAGGCACATACATCTGTACTCAGGATCCGTACAGCCTACAGTCAGCAAGGTTGATAAGTCCTGGTACTGTAGCCTGACCACACAACACTGATTAATAGGACAGGCCAGAAGAGCACTTAATTATGTACCCTTGTTGCTTGTTTCTCAGTGAAAGGTTCCGCCATTATGAAAACTAAAAAAACAGGGGGGAAGGGGGCATCTGTTTATTTTAACGCTCGCTAATTGTGTCTCTAATTATTGACACGGTTTAATTAAATGACGCTAATTACATCACCTACAGTGTAGGTTATATGAAGAGCATAATTATATTGGGGGTGGTTAAACACATAATTACAATTTTGAAGCTGTTTTGAAGATATTAATGAGTATTTATGGGACGCTTTCTGTTTGTTCAAAGGGCAGACTGTGATTATACTGTATCATATTGGCTACAGTGACCTAGAACCGCTGCTCCTCAGCATGAAAAAGCCGGAGTGTTTAGGCTTGACTAATGACATTGAGTCCAGTTCCAGGCCATAGTTAAATGGCTTACCTAAGTGAGGGATGGTTCTGGACGGGGAACGTGTGAGTAAGATCTATTGCTGTTAGTTATTACACTATCCCTGTAAAGGCCACAGTTAAGCGGCTTTGGAAATAAGAGTGATTTGTGTCCAGTACCGAGGTGGAAGAGGAATGATGGCTGAAAGCAGCCGGGGCTGTGTGATCAATAATGTATTTTTGCTCTGTGTGAAAACAACATCACTCATCCCGCAACACAACGCTAACTTTTATCAATACTTTTATTTTTTATTTGGTTTTGTCGTCCACCCCCCTTCCCATCCTCCACCCCCCTCCCCCTTTCCCAGAACATTTACAAAGGAGAACACAGTGCATTGAACATTTCATTATTCTGTGCATCAAAGCTGTAAACTCTCCAGGACAGATCCTCTGCACTCGCTCAGATGAAGAGGAAGGAGAAAAAGCTCTCCGCTAAATATTGGACTTTAATTTTCTCACAGCTGGCTCTGAATATTGGTGACCTACTTTAGGCTAGCAAGTGAACATCATTACACAAACTTGGAACAAGACTTAGGATGTAGACTTTCTCTCTAATATCAGTCATTATCCCTCCGCGCCGCGCTCCCTGCGGGAAACTCCTTTGCATGAACCCCGTACGTATGATGCGCCGTGTCTCCTTACCTCCTCTTTCTGGAAACACGGCTCGCGCGCTCTCCCGTGTTGTTAGACGGAGCTTTAGTGTTCCGCCGGCGGAATCGGAGAAGGAATCTTTTGCCTCCTAAGCCATGACTAATTTAAGACCAAAGCCTGCAAACACTCTGAAGTAATCCCCCAATCTTCTCCTGCAGTCCACAACCTTTGATGAAAGTCAATGAAGATCAAGGGAGCCTGTCAAGTGCTTTCCAATTTGTCAGACCTAATATAAATGAAAGTCACCCTTCAAAGGAATATTGCATTGTTGGCCTCCAACTTCCTTTCAACAGGTCAGTCACCAAGCTACTAATTTCTAGCGAAATAACGGCACCATAAGAAAGTCCCCTTCCCCCACCCCCCACCCCAAACAACTTTTTCCTCTTCCAAGTTCCTGAAAAAGTGGAAATTATTAAGATTAAAGTAGATATGTGTTTCCTTTTTGCTTATTATGCTCTTTTATCTCAGTAATCCCTTTGTTTTTCTGGAGCATCATTATAGTTTCTTATGCGCTGCGTCCTACTTCCAGTGTTCTTCTACATTTAAGCTGAACAGAAGACGTTCCATACGAAATAAAAGCGGGGAATCTTGCACCATAAGACGTTCCTTTCAAAGTCTGACAGCGTGTTATAAGAGCAATAGAAAGTTTTCTATGCGTATTTCACAGCTTGATAGCTGCGCGGTATCATGCACTCTTCCAAAAAGGCCTTTTTTCCAAGGGGCTCTTCAACTAAAGCAGTGGCTAAATATAAACCCAAGAACGATCCGAATGCTCAAACAGTTCTGTTCACTTCAAATCACTCTCGGTGGAAGTAGTAGTAGTAGTAACAGTAGTAGAGCTGTATAATGCTTATGCATAATGCATATAATGTTCATAATCCCTTTAATAGAGATCCTGTTGTTAGTGCTGCTTGTCATTAAACATTAATATATATATACACTCACTGAGCACTTATTAAATACACCTACTTTATAACTCAGTGTCCACTTTATCAGCTCTACTTACTACAAAGGAGCACTCTGTAGTTGTACAGGTCCAGACTGTAGTCCATCTGTTTCTCTGTGTACTGTATTACCCTGTTCTTCAATGGTCAGGACCCCCACAGGACCACCACAGAGCAGGTATGATGTGGGTGGTGGATCATTCTCAGCACTGCAGTGACACTGGCGTGGTGGTGGTGTGTTAGTGTGTGTTGCGCTGGTACGTGTGGATCAGACACAGCAGATCCACCTTGTAGATGTAAAGCCTGAGACAAGCGCTCATCTGCTGCTGCACAGTTTGTGTTGGTCATCCTGCCGTCTAGTCACAGGAAGCTGTCTACAGAACGCTGTGGGCTGGATAGTTTTAGTTGGGTTTACTGTAGAGATTAGATATTAGATCCAATTGCATAAGGAAGGGGAAGGTGAAGGGAAAAACTGGAGGAAATGTCCTAAACTTGAGTTACAGAAATGTGTTTCTGTCCATCCTTTGTCCATCCTCTGTGAGAAGAACTCAATGCCTGACAGATGTGTAGGTATTAAGGAGCCAGTATTGACTAAGAGAAACGAAATAATGAAGAGATTTCTGTTTGTCTTCTGAACAATGAACTGACTACCCCAGTAATGAAGATGAAAGTTGTGATGAAGGAAAAGTGTTTACATGCTAAATACTAAAAAGACAGTTATTATATTTAGTTGTTGAGGCTGTTATAAAAGCATTTCATTGGTCCAACCTAAAAAAATTACAAGCAAATAAAATAGGCTTATCCAGCCTAAAAAACAGAATCTGAACAAACGATTCTTTTAATCCAAGTCATTTTTTAAGGTGAGTAAAATATGTTCAACTGATTGTAACAAATCAAAGTAATTTTTATAAGTTGTACTTTTTACAGTGTACTTAATGGTCTTGATGGACTGAAACTTAAATGCATGAAGGGTGGTCTCTTACTTTTGAACATTATGTACAATATATATATGTATATATACACACACACACACACACAAATACACACATACTCTATAGCTGCAGACCACCAGTTGCCATAAAGCACCCTCTAGTAGTCTGTTGGCCTGTAATCAGGTGGAGGCAGTAGTTTGTAGTGGGTCTGGAAACATCACACATAACCATATCAAATTTATATTAAGTATATTAATATAAATATATGTATATTAATGTACACATGCACAAATAAAAACATCCTAGTAGCAGCAGACTAGTTAAACATCTTCAAGTCGAGATAACATAGCCGCTGGATGGAGAGCTGATGGAGAGGTTTCGTAGGGAGCTTTCACAGCTCCCTTGTTTGAATTTGGACATATCCTAATTTTTCTTCAGACCAAATTTCTTGGAAAAAAACTGTATTTATGAAAGTTGATTTTAGTTTTCTGGTGAGCCGGTGCGCTCTGTAGTTGTTATCAGGTGGGGCTTAGGGTGGAAAAGGTTAAGAACCCCTGCTCTGTAGGAAGCTATACATATATATACTATTTATAGGTACAATATGTACCTGTATATCACAATTTGTACCACCAACATTAAGACCACTCTAGAAAACTCAGCCAAACCCAATTTTACCTAAATCTTAGTGTTTGATTGATGTCCAATTGCAGTCATAACTATGTTTTGCAGGACTATTTCTTAATTTAACATCCAGATATCAATATACCTGTGATCGCACTCCTGTGCTTAATCTTGCAACGGGTAATGGAATTAAAGTCTGTGAGAAATGCAGAAATACAGCGCAAACGTAGCCAGAGACAGAAAGCCAGAGAGAGAGAGAGAGAGAGAGATGAGTCTTCAGCCCAATCTGATTACCTGTGTCCTTTTAACGCCCCTGCTTTGGGTACTCCTTCCAAAGCAATATGCAACCCAGCCACGTACCGGCACTAGCTTTTAATGCATAGCTTCAAGCCCTTCCATTAGTCTTAATGCCCTTACACCTATAACACCCTGCTCCATTCTGTAATCTATAAAGAGAAAAACGGTGCAATCAATGGCTTGCACTGTATCACAAGCTTTAGGGGACACTGCCGTATAATGACAGAGGCGTCTTCTTTTTTTAGTAAGGGATAGGCCTGCATAGTTGCACTTTGCTTTCTGAGCTGTTCCCAACTCGCTAGGACATTTCGTCTTATAAGTAGGGATAGAAATCCCATCCATTTTTAGTGCTCTCCGTGATCCTATACGTTTGTTTTCCCTAGATTTGGGATAAAAAGCATTGAGGTGTCCTGGGTTTCCTTATCACTTTAGAGCAACAGCAGTTCTGGCAGAAAGACCCAAAAGGCAAAAGTGATAGGAAATGATAGTCTAATCCTTGAAAAGGTGTACAATTTGAAAGAGAACAATCCTTAAGAAATAAAAAGTCTTTGGTGTAGGCACTGTCCTAGGCCCAGGTCTCGAAGAGTCCGAAGGAGAACGTTGAGAACGTTGAAACATCAGCACCTGAAAGTAGCAGAACAGGAGCGTAAGTTGAACCTTTGATTGGCCAGAGTAATAAATGAGTGAGTGACGCAGCATTGCAGACGTCCTGGCAGGGCTTGCGCTAAAGCTTTCATTTTCATACATGTCCAAAAGAGTTGCTGCCCTACCTGGAACCCTACCTGAAGAAGTGGATGGTTCCTTAAAGAACCATTTCCAGGAAATGTGCACAACTGAGAAGAACATTTTCAAGCTTAAAGAACTTCTGCACAATATACCACCTTAAGATTCTGGTCCCGCTTTATTTGGACAGCTTAATTTGGATTATCTACAGATGTTCAAATTGTGTGTGACAAGGGTTAGATATGGAATGAAGACCATGGCTAGGTTTAACACCGGGACCAGGTGTAGGACGGTAGCACTTTATTTGAAGGCTACCTACATAGACTTCATAACAGTTGCATAAGCAACTTATTACATATTTGTAAAGCGATAATTAAATATTTATGAACAGCATATACTATCAATCACAGGGTGACATAAGAAGTGATGAAACATTTGTTCCATTTATAGCTGAGTTATGAAGAATCATTGAAACAGGGGACATTTTAGGAACACCACATATCAGACCTCTATATTTCTGCTCGAGTTCAAGTACATCTGGACGGCTGCAGACATGAACAGCTAACTCAGTTTTTTTATTTCTGTAGCCACACAGGCCTCCTTAAAAGCCACCGTTCATCAAAATAATAATACAACTGTAATAACTCACTTCTACTTTTGATGAGTAAGCATGTTTAAAAGCCAGGCATACTGTAGAATATAGACAGAAACGTCTACTTGTGTATTTAGATTATTTCTGTTTTTGCTCAAGTACAAGATTATCTCTTAATTAGAATATCTGGTGGCTATATTGTGCTTTTACCAGGTCTCTGTCTTATACGTTGCATAATTATGCTTCATAACAGCGTTATAAACTGCTTTAACTAACAGCTACCTCACCTGTCTATTGTCTTTTGACTGTCTATTGTCTGTTTTAGAATTTACAGTTTTTATAGGTATTTCTTATATTTAAATATATATAGATATATTTTTAGGCCATGTGCATATATGTATATTACATTTTTTCCCTCTTCCCTCTCTCTCTTAATTTTGCACTTTTGTATATTTTAGCTCTATGTTTAATTGTTTTGTGTGTAAAGTGCCGTTGGGTTGCTGCTAAATTTCGTTGTACACTGTGCAATGACAATAAAGGTATCTCCTCTTTATAAATGCATTATTCAGTGCTTCAGCGTGTGTTACCTATTCCTTATGGAGGGACGCCTTTGCTTAAGTAAAGTGAAGGTGAACTGAACTCCTTAAAATGAACGTATGATCAAGTTCTTCACTCTCCAAACTCCATCACTTGATAATTTCATAGTAAGTTTTAATATATAATTATATATTCTTAATGTAGGGTGGGAGAAGTTTAGACATGATCTTTTTAGCACTGTTTTTGCCATAAAGGAATACTGACATAGGTTTATCTACATGTTGTTTAGCTCTGTTTTTAGTTATTTCATATATATGTATATATTACACCTAATTTTGTAGGTTAACAGTGGCATATTACTCTGGGATGTCCCTTACCTTTAAATAGGAACTGAAAATAAATCTGAAGTATTTGCATGTTTAAAATCATGAAAAATGGTAAAAACAACTGAAAACTGAACAGTATGTAAACAGACCCATGTCAATATTCCTGTCTGTTAAAGACGGTGCTAATAGAGTAATGTCTAAGTTTCTACCATCCTTAAATTTAACACTTATGTTCTGACACCTGTGTTCACTTGAATATAACTGCTGCACCATTTGAGGTGGAATGGAAACTTGGTGTAAGATTGGAGTAAGTTTTAACTTAGAATTTCTCAGGTCAGTTCTCTCATCGTACATTTGTGCCTCCATCACTGCAGGAATTCAGAAACTGGATATTCTAACCTCTTGTCAGTCATGTAGAAGGTACTGCTAGCAGTTACATCGTTTAAGGGCAAGTCGCCATTACTAGAAACAGTGAACATGCCACCAAGAAATGGCATTCTGTGGCAAACATGAGAGATGAGATGTCTGAAACAATACATATCCTGATATACCACATATACTCTGTATCAAAATATTATATTTTTGCCATGTTGTCCACATGTAAAACATAAAATATATTAATCTATATAAATATATATGCTGAGTAAAGAGAAAAAGTTTGATGCTGAACTAGTAAGGAATAAGGAGGGACTGTGTATTTCCTTGTTTCTTACAACAACATGTGTGAACATCACTTTTTCGTGTGACATGTTGCCTCCTGTTTGTTTGGAGTATAAATTTGACAGGTTTCATTGTCTTACAAAGATGCTCCTTTAGGGTAACTACCTGAATAATAAGGCTACAGTATAATACAGTATATGTTCTTTAGGGAACCATAAGTGGTTCTTCAAAGAACGATTCCTTTATTTTTAAGAGCACAATTATCACATAAGTCATAGTAGCTACTGACTAATAAGTCTTAGGATTACTAGGGTAAGGTTTCAGGTTTAGGGCTTAATAAATATTTAGTCAAATCTAAGTTAAATGCAAGATATCTAAAAATCAACTACACACTACAAAAAATGAAATCTTGGCAAGTAAAATGATCTTATGTCCAGTTGATATAGCTTAAAATTCTTATTTTGATATCATTGTAAGCTAATTTAAAAATGATTTAATTAATTAATTAATTTATTTATTTATTTATAGGCATTTTTACTTGTTTGTAGTGACTAGAAAATCTATTTTTCTCTCTGTTATTGGCAGATAATTTGGCATACTTTAAGCACATGTCCTAAAATAAGTAAAGTATAAGTATCTGTCAACATAGTGGGAAATTTGTCTTGCTTAAAAGTTAAAATGTCTGCAAATAAGTTTAATAATCGTATAGTAAGCCCACAACACATATCCACTAGATCATTATACTTGGCATATAGAAGTCTCATTTTTTGCAGTGTAGTGGACAAGTTTTATCAAGATGTCCCAGAACTGTGTGTCCAAGCCAAGAACCATCATTTTCATGAGACTAGTTTAATTTTTACACCTAAGTCCAGACGCGTGTATACATTTATGCTCAGCTTAAAAGTGCATAATTTGTAATTCATTTAGTCTGCCATAAAATACATGCCCCCTAAATAGACAGGGGTCAAACGAAATCAAGTCTACTAACTAACAAGCCTGCTTATTAAATCCTGTTTAATTGAAATTTCCTTTGGGGACCATTTCAAGTCCATAGCATATCTTGTGAAAGACAACTTTGCTTTGAATCTGCTGCATTAAAAAAAAGCCAGAGTTGTGTTTATAATTACTGCACGGCACACTGTATCCAATTAATGTCAACATGGGCTAATTTGACAGGTAATCACACCAGTGTTTCCCTCTTTTTTCCCAGTTATTTATTCACCTGTAAATATGGAAATTTGATTAAAGAGCTTTCCTCTCATTTGAATAGGAACATCTATCAGGGGCAGATTTAATTAAGCCATTTCTCAGTCAATGAAACCATCATGGGGGTCATGCATGAGAGTGTAGGAGACATTTGTTAAAACAAGAGGCTGTGCGGCGCTGTTTCCCAGGGATATCTCGCTCGCATAGACGGTCAGCAGGCATTAGTAATGTGCTGAATGAATAATTTATTAAAGAACGCGGCTTGTTACCCTGAGACCTTGCGCAATGAATCAGCCAATACGTCCTGAATAGCACTTGCTGATACATATTCCCGTTCCAGAAAAGCACTTTTGAAACTTTCATGGATGAGCTCGATAGTGAGGAAACAAAGCGCTAGTTGTGCACACCACCTGGCTGAGCCAGCCATATCTCCCAGTGCTGAACGCAGAGGAAGGCTCCTCTATGCCGATGCGAGTCAGTGACAGTAAAGAATGAGCCGCCGTATGAGATTTGTCATCATATCCAGTTCAACTGCTTCAGGGTCAGCACTCAAATTAATTCCAGACAGACCGCGGGAGATGGAGGAGTGATGGAGGAGACGGCCGTTTATGAATAATAGTAACATATGTTTCTTCTGGCTGAATGGACAATGCTGTGGCGCCAGGTCACTGGACTGCCCTGTAATTTACTACCCTTTGTTCCAGCATGGGTCACTGAACTACATTAGAGGGGCTGGAGCGCCGTCATTGAGGAAGTCCCTCGGCAATCATAAGTCAATAAAACAGTTTGGAACAGAGTTTGCAGCTACTGGATGGCACATTGTGTAACAGGCCTGTATTACTTCATCATACAGTTTCAATGCAAGGCTGCTGGAGTTGTTATGCCTTGCCATGGTGTTGATACCGAGATGGGCTTTTGAGGTTTACATATGAAGTTTCACAGGGGGAGGAAAATGCAATTTACACCTGTCTTGGAGGAGATTCCTCAGCTGAACTATGCACTTTTGTTCTTCCATAACACCGAAGGAATAGGCTCCGATGGAAACCTGTATGAATTACTAACAAATTGGATTTCAGGCCGTTTTCACACTTGTACCCAATGCTTGAGTCTAGGGCTGGCCCGACTACCATTTTTGGGCTCCAGAGATTCAGCACCAATCAGAAGCGAATATTCCAAGCAATTCGTTTGGGGAGTTGGTTGGGGGCGGGGCATTATTTTACACAAATCTGCTGGTTAAGCCGTGATGTATTGACGTCCAGGTCGTAGCCTCTACTGCACTGGCTGAGGCTCTTGTTACTTGAATAGAAAATGGCATTTCTATGATTGAACTTTGGAGGAAATATTCTACAGAAATTCTAGCAGTAGCTGAAAGCAAGTGAATCGAAAAGAGTCGAAGCTGTAATGAAGGCAAATGGTGGACACATATAATATAAAAATCATATTATGCTGATTTGTTGGGACATCCATTACCAGGATCAATAACTGATGATAAATTTAGACTGATATGATCAATATTTATTGAGCTACACATACAGAAGTAGTGTCTCTCAGTATGGCGTCGGGCCGCCGTGTTTGCTAACCCAACACGCCAGACGTCTCGGCATGGAGCTGTAGAGGTTCCTAATGGTGTCCTGTGATAATCCATCCCATGCAGCTTGAATATCCTCACACAGTTCCTGCAGATGGTGCGGTAGGGGTGGAGGTGGAGTGACACCAGGCCTTCTGGACGTGTGACGTGTGACAACAAACCGTTCATCTTGGTGCTGACCACGGTGCCTCCACACACGGATTCGTTGGTCGTCTCCACCAAGACAAAAGCGGGACTCGTCACTGAAGATGACCTGCTGCCATTCTGAGTCACTCCATGACAGTCTGGTACACACCATTGCGGTCTTTGGTGACGTTGATGGTGTTAAGGGCAGTCGTCCTAACCGTCTGCGTGCATGTAGTCCTGCGTGGTGCAGCCGTCTGCCAAGGCACGTCCTTGTTTACATCACATACGCAGCCGAGCATTAAACTTGAATCATTCGCATGTCTCACAATGTCAAACCTACACACCAAGTTTTATTCCTGTCGGTTGATTCCCTCTGGGTGTAGCTATTTATTTTGATGATGAGTTATTATGGTTATAACGTTGCTTCCATTTACGCATATGTAGTTGTGGTCTTTCCAGTAAGACAACAAAGATGAGTGGCGTTCCAGCTGAGGATTTTCGTTTGTTTTGTTTTGTACCACCTTCTTTCACCTCATGTGCTCGAAAAATAACAAACCTTATTTCCACAATTCCCCGAATAACTCCATGCTGTATCAACAGCATTAGAAAAGCATATTCACCAAGAGGAAAAGAAGATCACTCCTGAGCTATACACACATTGTAGCCAGGGTGAGAACAATTCAGGTCTTTCTTCATGGTTGTTTGGAGGAGGTGGTCTGCGTGGTGGAGAATTTTTATTAACCTGCAAGTCTCCGCGTTTTCATGAAGAGAATGGCACTGAGTTAAAGGACAATAACAGGAGCAGGAAGGGTTTATTTATAGCACAGTTTCCAGTGCGTGCAGGGTGCGTATCACCAATGCAGTTGACTGTAGAGGTGTTTTTAGTAGAGCATCTGATGTGCCTTTATGAACCATTCTACCAAATTAGCTTAGACGGCGGTCCCACAGTAAAAAAAATAATATAGAGAGATAATTTTACATATCGTAGATATTTATAAAGATTATATTTATGTCATATATTAAAACATCCGTCTACATCAGTCTACTCACCAATTCATTATTCATATTGCATATCAACTTATTGCTGTACCTGACTGACCCAACAGCCAGGATTTCAGATATTCAGCGAGCAGTGATGTCCTCCATGACTCATCCTGTTAGTGCAGCACCAATGGCAGACGCCTGCACCACGCAGGACTACGTGCACATAGACCGCTACGACGACTGTCCTTAACACCACGTCACCATCACCAAAGACTGCAATGGTGTCATGCCAGACTGTCATGGAGTGACTCAGAACGGCAGCGGGTCATCTTCAGTGACGAGTCCCGCTTTTGTCTTGGTGGAGACGACCAACGAATCCGTGTGTGGAGGCACCGTGGTCAGCACCAAGATGAACGGTTTGTTGCTGTGTGTCACATGTCCAGAAGGCCTGGTGTCACTCCACCTCCACCCCTACCGCACCATCTGCAGGGACTGTGTGAGGATATTCAAGCTGCATGGGATGGATAATCACAGGACACCAGACATCTGGAATGTTGGGTTAGCAAACACCGCGGCCCGACACCATACTGAGAGACACTACTTCTGTATGTGTAGCTCAATAAATATTGATCATATCAGTCTAAATTTATCATCAGTTATTGATCTTGGTGACCTTTATCTTCCTTCCCAACACACCTGCAATCCCACACCTCCTTCTGGGTGCAACTGTTCTTTTGACGATGTGTGTAATTGTTCAAAAGTGTGTTTACTAGTCATGTGCTGGCTAGTGCTTTGAGTTCTGACAATTCAGTTCTGAACAGTGCTTTGAACCTGTTCAATAGTATGATCCATATATGAGGGGAAAAACAGCCAGGTTCAAGTAGAACAGGATACAAAGATCAATTGATTTCACGACTCTGTTGCTTGGTGCAATGTGCATTGGTTCTGAATCTCATGGAAATGTTTTTGCACGGCCATCTCCATGATGAAAAGACAACTGGAGGTATAGTTTTGTGTTTTTCAAATGGTCCAGGAAATGAAGAGAAATATATTCCCAAGGACGCAACACTCAGCACTAGTTTAGCAGAGACGCTGTTATTATAAAAAGGAAGATTGCTGTAGTTCACTGCAAGGTTAGCCGTCCTCCGCGGGGAGAGTGGTACACTCGTTTCAAAACAGATTTTGTACGCTAGGATAAACAGAGGTGTTGCATATGCTTTAAGTACCAACCCTGAATCCAGGGGGGCTTTGGGGTCAGAGGTATTTGCTGATGACTCAAACTTGACTGCAGAACTGCACGCTAAAGGTGCATGATAGTCTAGAACGCTGGGCTGGCTTTAGAAAACAGTGATACTACAGGCTAAAGAATGAGCTGAATTCATCAACTTGTATTCTGAGTCTTTCAGGTACCAGTATTTTGCAGGTCTGGTCCAACAGAAACCTTGATTTGATTCATTCAAGCCTTGCTTTGCTGGAGTTCCTTCTTTATGCTAAGAAGCCGTGCACCGTGAGGGTTTAAATAGTGTTGCATTGACAACGCGGTTCAGCTTTTAACCAAGCACATAGCTGTACTTGAAGACGGGCTTCTCAATGTCAATATCAGTCTGCTCTCTGATCCTGAAAAGCATCACGTTTAGAGACGTTTATTAATTTTGTCATCTTAGTGGAACATAAGGCCTAGGTTAATTGGTGCGTTTGCGCTGTGCAAGTTGTGAAATCCTGCTGCACCCCGTATAAGGCGATGTAGAGATGGCGGTTGTCTGAACGGTGTTGGCCCGGGGACAGTAACAGCGGGACGCCGATGTGACAAGCTCGTGTTGCACACTTGCATCAGAGTGAAGGCATTTGGAGTAGTAGAAACAGACTGCATAATCAGTTTGGTTTGAAAGAGATTCGATAATTTAATATTCCATGGCTGATTCTTTCCAACAGTAATGAAAAGATTCTGTGTGCCCTGCAGTGGCATTGCCTTGAAAAGGTCAAGAGGAAAATGTTCTCCTGCCACATGGCTCTAAAAGTGTGATTCATATTTAAAGAACTCCGGCTGTGTCATTGTGTCATGGCGAGCTTCACTAGAGGAGAAGTATTATTATTATTATTATTATAATTATTATTATTATTATTAGGTAGCCTCAAGGAGTCGTTTCTGACACGGTTGATCATATACATAGTGTTTTATCAGAATGTCCTGTCTTCTTTTAGGGCTCTTTAGGCTTCTGAATGGCTGGTTCATGATTTCTCTGATTGCATCCATCCATCTTGTAGCTGGTCGTCCTCCTCGTCCAATCAATTGGTTCGTCTCAGAAGATAACCAATATCTGGGCTTCAAATGAGAGACAAGGCTTGATTTGGTTCAGGATCCATTCTTTTTGATGCTGTGCAAGAAACTCTCAAAAGTGCATCAGCAACATCAACGTTCAGAGGCATCAATATGGCTCTTACCTGTATGTCTATCTATACACATCCATAAGGAACCACAGAGAAGACCATGGCTTGGACAGTTCTGATCTACGTCTTTGACAAGTCTTGCTAAGCCTCTATGTAGGGGGCCGAGCACCGAAGGCGATGGGACCCTTTTGTATTTGCTGAGATTTTTCAACTTACACTCATCATCAAGGGAACAGTTGCACAAATAGCTGCACCTAGAAGGAGTCAACCAACAGGAATGAAACTAAGTTTGACATTGTGAGACATGCAAATGATTCAAGTTTCATGCTCGGCCGCACATGTGATGTAAGAAAGGATGGGCCTTATCGCTGTACCTGACAGCCATGATGGTGGATGTTTAGTGAGCAGTGATGCCCTCCATGAGTCATCCTGTTAGTGGCAGCACCATTGGCAGATGGCTGCATGATGCAGGACTGCATGCACACAGAACTGTGTGAGAACATTGTAGCTGCATGGGATGGATTATCACAGGACACCATTAGGAACCTCTACAACTATGCACTGAGACATCTGGCCTGTTGCGTTAGCAAACATGGCAGCCTCAATAAATATTGATCATATCAGTCTAAATTTATCATCAGTTATTGATCCTGGTAACCTTTATCTTCCTTCCCAACAGACCTGCAATCCCACACCTCCTTCTGGGTGCAGCTGTTCTTTTGATGAGGAGTGTACTGTAGTATTTCCATTCTGGGGGTCTTTTTACTTTAACTCCACCACATTTCAAAGTCTAATATCGTACTGTTTACTCCAATACATTATGGCCAAATCTGTCCTTCCTTCTGGCTTATGTGTACATAAAAACAAACATGTCCAAACGAAAGAAGTGTGAAGCGAACCCACCAATCAGGGTACAGTGGTCACTTTGGTTTGAGCTTGTTTTGACCTGTTGGACAGAGCTTCATCCTATCTAATGGAAACTGTTCTCCTTCAGTGTTTTGAGCTTATGATCATTTGAATAGACAGCAGTGTCAGACTAATTAATGACATTCTATTAAAAGACTGGTGGACTATGAAGTCTTCTCACCTATAATGAGTTGATTAAGCAAGAGTCTTGTTCTAGCAGACTGCAAGAATTCTTCTTTAAAGGCTCTGGCCAACGCTGCAGTACTGGAGTAAAGTCATCTCCAAAGAAGTTAGTATTGACAAATGGACATACATCTCATTATCCCTGATGTCCCATGCATTGTAGTAAGGAATGGCCTTAATGGCTAATATTAGACACAATGAAGACCAGGTCTGCTAGGCTGCTGGCAGTTGTGGAAATGAATTTCCCTAAGTGCAATATTCGAGCGTGTCCAAAAGCATCATGCGCCCGTTGAGCAGCCAACGACTTCAGCGACTGTGTCTCTCTCAAAATGATGTGCCTAAGTGTTGTGAATGATAATTGACGTTTTCAACATCGCTGGCGTTTTCTCCGAAATGAGCGATTTCAGCCCGGAATCTGCCACAGATGCTTAAATTAATTACATTTCTGTGCAAATGACTCGATGTATGTCTAAAGTGAAATGTATTTACCTTGAAGTGATGGCACCCACTCCCTTCAGAATAGCAAACTCCGGCAGCAAGGCAAAGCCTCAATTACCGCAGACTTGGACGCTGAAATTTCGAGATGATGGTCTAGTTTTCTGTTTCAAATTGCTTTCGACCTCGAGGTTAAATATGGATTTGCAGTGAATATATATAAAGTATCATACCATTAGATATGAAATGAATAGATAATGAGTACAGGATTTGACATGTCAGATCACATTTAGACCACAGCTGTCACGGCAGGCTAAAGTGCTGCACTTCTGACATATAAATATTTGAGACAATTCCTGATATACGGATACTCCACTGGCAATTTTCACCAATGTTGGAAACCTTATTGGGAGTTGTTTTGTTGCTGCTGATTTCCCCTCAATATGCCATGCAAATCAATGCAATTCATAAGTTAACTGTTTATTGGGGTGGGAGCATGGGGATCTAGAAATGAGCAGAGGAAATGAAATGCGTACTGTGGAAAAGAGAAACGGATCAGTAGAATGGAGGAGAGCGGAAAGGAAGGCAAGAATGTGCAGAGCTCAAACTTCAATGAAGGCCACAAACCCATGCATTCAGCTTGATACTTAAAGGAATGCCCCAGCATTTTTGTTCAACCTGTCTGCTCCATTTGTAACGTACAGTCACTCATCAAGGACGGTCATTTCAAGACGTTCATTTCCTGTACTCAGAAACAGACAGAAAAGCCACTGACTGGAATTCACACTTGTGATCGAAGGCACTGGGCAGTTGCTCAATTCTCAGTGTTTTCAAGTAAATCTGCCATTGCACAAACCAAAAATCCCAAAATTCCAAAAATCAACAGTAGGTAAAATGCACATGAAAACAGAAAGCAGTGGTATATAAATCAGTGGTGACCTGCATTTAAAAGAAAACACTATAAAGACAAGAGATGTTTTGCTTTGACTTTTGTTTTGCTAACGTACACTACTCTGCCAAAAGTATTCGCTCGTCTGCCTTCACATGCATATGAACTTGAGTGACATCCCATTCTTAATCCCCCCCCCCCCCCCCCCCCCCCCGCTTTACAGCTACAACTCTTCTGGGAAGGCTTTCCACAAGGTTTAGGAATGGCACAATACAGTCGGACAAGTTCCGTTCTCCTAGTAATCGCCAAACCCGGATTCGTCCATCAGATTGCCAGGCGGAGAAGCGTGATTCGTCACTCTGCTCTAGAATCCAGTGGCGGCGCTTTACACCGCTGCATTTGATGCTCTGCACTGCGTTTGGTGATGTAAGGCTTGGATGCAGCTGCTCGGTCATGGAAACCCATTCCATGAAGCTCTCTACACATTGTTCTTGAGCTGATCTGAAGGCCACATGAAGTTTGGAGGTCTGTACCAATTGACTCAAAGTTGGTGACCTCTGTGCACTATGTGCCTCAGCATCCGCTGACCCTGCTCTGTCACTGTACGTGGTCTAACACTTCGTGGCTGAGTTGCTGTCGTTCCCAATCGCTTCCGCTTTAACAGAATTTTTATTAGGGAGGAAATTTCAGGACTGGACTTGTTGCACAAGTGGCATCCTATCACGGTACCACGCTGGAATTCACTGAGCTCCTGAGAGCGACCCGTTCTCTCACTAGTGTCTGTAGGAGCAGTCTGTATGTCTAGGTGCTGGGTTTTATACACATGTGGCCATGGAAGTGAACACCTGAATTCAACGATTTGGATGGGAGAGTGAATACTTTTGACAATGTAGTGTATAAAATTGATGCCTGAATTACATTCTGGGCAAGGACAGCTGAAGACTAGCTACTCTGTGAAACCTTCATAAAACAGCTTAAACTGGTCATGGGTATAAAACATGCTTGTGTATAAAAGACTGCTTTAGTAAGTGATTGCATGGGCTTTTATATTTTACCCTCTATCTGCGTAATATCATCAAAATATTCCCAGAATCCAGAGAAATCTCTGTGCATAAAGTGCAAGTCTGAAACCAGCATATGAATATGTGGTCTTCTATGCCTTAGACGGGACTGCATTAAAACCCAGCACACTTCTATGGTGGACATCACAACATGGGCTCAGGAATACTTCCGCAAACTTTGTCAGTTAACACTGTCTGTCATCGCATCCACAAATGTGCAGATGTACCATGCACAGCGGAAGCCACATATCAACAACTTCCAGAAAGACTGACCACTTTTCTGGGTTCAGCTGTGTCGGCCAAGGCTTATACTGTCTATTTCCACACAAAAGTGGGAAGATGATTGGTTGAATATTTTTGAAATGATCAATGTTGTCTGCAAATTAATGATCAGTGGCCATTGCTCCCAATATCCAATATCCAAATGGATGACCATTATTTATTATCACCACCCAGAATTCTTTAGTGATATGAAGCTGAACTTCATAATCAAATTTCCCCGTTCTACCTTAAATGGTGCAGGAACCTCAGGTACCAGAATGGGAAATTTCACTAGGTAGTAACCAAAACATCAGCGTATTACTAGCGATTTTTACGTATGTTATGAAGAAAATGACCATAAAACACTTTTACAGTGGTGATCTTACAGCACAGCGGCTTTTAACAGAGACAGTACTCATATTTATGGGTCTCTCTGGTCGCTTGTGCAGCCATCTTGCCGATGACTCGCAGGGCATTCTGGGAATTTTCTCATAACACTCTGTTTGGACTGTGCCTCTGAAAAATCTGTTTGAAGGGCCATGTAGCCCTAACACTTCGTCCTACCCCTCCATCTCAACACCAATCGGGACAACCCTACTCCTAGACGTGAACGCACGAAACGGAGGGCTAGGACCAAGTGTTAGGGGATAGAGGTGAAATGGCCTAAGTTTCAGTTTCATAGGTAACAGCATTAAGAGTCTTCGTCTCCTTCTCAATGTGCCAAAAAACCCATTGGAACTGAACCCATTCCTTTTTTTGAGAAGCTGATAAAGCAAATAGTAAGGCCACTATTGGTTCTACAGTATAAGCCTAATAAATAATCCCACCTCCAACCAATCAAAACGTGTGAAACAGTAGAGCTGATATGATGGACAGCACAAATATGAGATCATGGAGGTGAAAGGAAGGGCTAGCTCCAGACAATCAGTGTTGCATATATTTGCATAAATTTCTGCAAATGTTAACACACAGAAAATCAAATATAAAGCAAACAGCACTTGTGATGTGCAAAACCTGTGGACTTCCTCTTTGGTCAACACTTAGTAACAGACATTACAGCTTGGGAATGTCAGTCAAGAGATGTTTGCAAGCTTTGCTGCACAGTCGAGTAGAGCACCACTCCTGTGTCAGCCATGGGCATCGTTAGTGGTGGGCCTTGGGGTTTCTATGCCAGCTCCAAATCATCTCAGGTTTATTAAAACAATTCACTTTCCTTAACCGCTACGCTCACTTTCAAATTTTACACTGCAGCACTTGCAGTATCAGTCAGGCCCCTCTCCCGAGACCCTCTCCACACCGAGCATGAGAACAGTGTTACATTAGACATGGTTACATGCTTTCTTTTCCAGAAGCAGATTAAAATGAGGCTGAGGTTGTAGACTAAGGGTCTCCGATTTTACACGCTTCTTGTTAGTCAAGGGCAAAGCAGAGGCAAGCGAAGACTGTTAATATACTTTAGTGTAGAAATTGGGGGGATTTGAAAATGTTCAGCTAAGTTAGTCAGCCAGGTAAATAGGTATAAAGTCACTAGTTAAAGTATTTTAATGTATATATTTTAAATATATCCTAGATTAAGCCTAATCTTAGATATTTCTCATTATTACACCCTTGGTGGTCCTACTAGTGTTAATCTTGCTGTCCTTAGCTGCCCATTACTGTACACAGCTATAGTAAGGTGTTTCAACTAAAAGGTTTACTTTCTAGATGTGAATGCTAATTTATTACCCCAGCTAGCTGTGGCTAGAGGGAAAATCATGAGTCATCCTTTGTTGTCAACTAGAATCTAACCTAAAATAAGTAGCTAAAAGTATAAGAATTAATGTGTCAGTCCTCTTGACTGTGAAACAAACTTTCTGCTTAATGGTCTTATGATAGTATATGGTATGGGTGTTCATTTTTGTGTCAGATTGCATGAAAATTGTGTGTTTAGTCAATATATGTAGGCACCACAACTAACCCAGAAGCATCTAGGCTAAGCCCCCAAAGTCTTTAGATCATAGCGGCATCCCTGTTGTTTGCTAAACTTTATTGCAAGTCCTTTGCTGTCATATGGGGATTTTTACTTTGCATTTCTGGCCAACATACAGGCAGTTTTAACTGATAATTCTTTCATTTTATTCCGATAAATTAGATTTATATATAATATATATTTATTTTATTTTATTTTATTTTATTTTATTTTATTTTATTTTATTTTTTCCTTATTGTCTTGTTTTGCGATTTGTATTAGAAAACACTCACACAATATATAACCCAATATTCCTCCACTGCTCCCCCCACACCCTTCTCCTCCTTTGATAAGCTGCACTGTTAAAGCGGAACCATACTTATCCACTTTCCAAACTCTGTCTAATAATAATTCTACCTGGGTCCCAGTTTGGTTATCAGTTCTCTCATTTGGGTGCTCTGGTCAAAAAGTCCAAGAACCCTGCTTTTAACTAATGCGTTAAAGCCAAAGCCAAAACAAAGCATGGAACTCAACTAGTCCTACAGCATTTCTGGACCCGAGTCAAAAAATCCTGGAATGACATGAATGATCCTGTATAGTTCCATCCCCTGTAATTACAGAGTAGCCCGAAGCATCATGGCCACCCATGAATTCTGCATTCAGCTTGTTACATACAGTTGCCTGAGGACAAAGTGAATGGTCTGTTGTTCCCCACTGATCACTTCATTTGAGTGTCTTCTTCTTTTGCGCACAGCAGCATCTTTGTCTGAAAGAAATGGTCCTACTGACCCCAGTGGCCAGGCTGCACACAGTTTCTGTTTTATTTCGTGGCATTTAAGTTCATCTACGCTGATGTTGTCCAGAGCCACACAGCCGCACAGATAATGACGCAGGGGTGTCTGTGGAATATCAACCGATAATTCATCAAAGGGGTCATTGTTGTTAGTCTCATGTGCTAGCAGCTATTGATCTGACGTCTTGTGCATCACGTGAAGGGACGTTACCATTAACTTCTAACTAGGCTGAAGCCCTTATAGCTGCTATGTGTGCCTTTTCATTACCTGGTACAAGGTGATGTTGTACAAGATGTCGGAACTGTGGCTGAATGGCCAGTAGATTTTGCATGTACTGACTAATGACGAAAGCTTTCAATGTCACTAATTACCTGAATGCATCTAAGACTTGCTTAGGTCAGCTGAAGGTTTTAATTAGAAAAAGCCATTGAATTAACATCGGTGTCCAAAGGCCCAAGGTGCATCACTGAAAGATATATAAATATATATATATATACTTTAATTAAGTCTTATCACACACTATTTCTTCCCTTGGCACGTTCATCATCATAATTCCTAAGAAACGACCTGGGGAAAATGAAGCGATAACTTGGCTAATCCAGCGGACAACACTGACGGCACTTTGTTCTAATGTTATTCACAGTCATGAATTTCCCGTTAATAGCGGCCTAAACAAGTTTTGTAACTTCATTAAACACGTCACTCCCAAAGCTGAATATGCATGAGACAAGATAACATTCGGTTTTGGGGCTAGACAGAAAGATGGAACTGTTAAGATTATGAAATAGATGGGCTGCGGGGCTGCAGTCCCCGAAAACATCCTTTATATCCTTGAATAAAAAAGTGGGGGTGGTGGGGGGGAGGGGGGGGCAGCTATAGCTTCTCTAAGGTGTAGCTTTAATTCATGGAGTTAGTAGATGGAGCTTAGCTCCATTGTGTCTCTGTAGGCCTATTCCAGTTACAACTTGAACCCCACTCCATTTATCTGAGCTATTAATTATACTTAATACAGAAGACAAAGCACCTCTGTTCAAGTAAAGCAGTTTGAGGACAATGCTGCGCGGCAAGTTTAATCATGGCTGCCCTGAGAACAGCTTCAACAGAATGGTTCGGAGGAAGATTGAATGTACACAACCTCACATACAGTCGATCAGCAAAGGCGCATTTGCTTTCCAATATATACTTCTTTAGCGTAGCGCTGGGGCTATGCGGCTAAAGTTGCCAACAAACACTGAAAGTTAAGAGGAACCTTAAGGGTGTCTATAAATGCAGCCCCAAAACTACCAACCAACTCAAACTGCGTCCTTCATGAAGCCTGCACCGACTTGCCAATGCCCCCAGCATTCAGGACACAGTGAAGCCCCTATACAGATGTTATAATAAGAAGAATCGAGTCTGGCACAAAAATATGGATAGCATCTGTTTATTTATTTAGTGGGATGGAGGTGTATTCAATTCCTCTATGACATTAATAAACATGCTGCTGTAAGGGATGGTGTAGTATAGGAACTACCCTTTCTTTCACCTTCGTCTTCTTCATATGCTCCCAAAACAGCTGGTGAGTAAGAAGCTCCTTCAAACCTAATGTACAGAAGTCACTCTGAACTGTGCATGTTCAACTGGTCGACTTCTCTGAGCGAATTATCAAAATACTCACAAGCAAAAGGTTAAATAAGCAAAAGCTCTGGTAAATAACCTGCTATAAACACTATAAAACACCCAGCAGAATATTAGATCTACTTATTCTTTGCTCTTATCTGACATAGCTTTTATAATATTTAACTTTCATTAGATATACAATGAACTTTTAAATGTAACTATTCAGACATTAATCTAATAAATACACGTAGAGACTACATTTTCAGTTGATAGTACTAGTGTAGATTAACATAAAAAAATCTGAATATTATTTGAATATTATCAAACACTGAAGTGATATTTGTTATTACTGAATTGAGTTATGTTATTAGAAAGAAGCACAGAGAGACTCTAATTTCTGATAGTGTGTTATAAATGTCCCTTATAATTTTGTTTATATTTATGGTTTATTGTTGTTGAAAATACCGTTAGCCTCAGTATTACTATCGGTTGTGAATGGAGAATCAGTGGTATGGCCCATTCCTAATATAAATGGGACAGCTTGTAACACTGAACATGGTGTCCACTTGCGGAGAAAGTCCTGCCCTTCAAGAAAAAGAGCCAATCAGCTTGCTGGTTATGTTGTGAGCAGGGAAGGGCTGACAGTATTGTGGGGAAAATCCCCCCTCGTTTTGGAAATAGGTGCAAGCACAGTAGCCAGAGCAGTACGAATAAACTATGCTACAAAGCCATTTATGAGGTTTTTGCCAGATATGCTTTCAGCGGTTTCAGTGTTGTTTATAAAACGATAATTTGACCTTCAGTTTCAAGTATTTTGGTCTCTCCCCATTAAAGAGATAGGAATCTAGTAAAGATGGCTGCAGAGTGAATAGACTTCCCTATGACGACTTGGGCCACACTGTATCCCAAACCTTACTGAGAAGCACAAGGACTAATTCTGTGAAAAATCGAATATACATGATTTTCCACTTATCCCAAATGTAGTCGCTGAGCTGGGACAATTCTGGTATCAGAATTTTGGCTTTTGGTATCAGAATTGTGCTTCCTATTTTAGAGCTGGAGCTGCTAGGCTAATGTTGCTAACACTCGAAGTCAATAGTCACCCAGTTTACATAAAACATCCCCATCTCTTAACGCACTCAAACCGCAGCCAGGTCTTAATTCAGGTCACACAAGCACAGCATGACTCACTGTGAACTATAACGTATCCCCATAGCAAATAAGGGGCAGCCATTTAGGATAACCAGGGTGGCTTCCTTCCTGAGAGCAGTTTGGTATCATTCCAATTCAACTTTGTCATTGTACCAATACAGGGTTGTACAGTGTAACAAAACACAGCCAGGCTACTTCTCCAGTGCAATGATTAATATATATATTAGTGTACAGTGCAAAGACAAATAGACAAATAATATGTGACTACTATCTAAAAAAAATAGATCAATAGTAAGTAATAGTGCAAAGACATAAAGAAGGAGACACAGTACAATATGTGCATAAACAGTAAAACAGATGTGTAAGAGCAGTAACTGTACTAGAACTGAGGTGTAAACAGCAGTTAGCGTATGCAGTGAAATACAGCTTAGTGTTAAGTGTACATATGGAGAAGTACAGTAATGGCCAAAACGACCTAAGCTAAGGGAATTCACAACACAGACGCACCTCAGGCTAATGTAGGTAGAGGAGTTAAGCAGGGGTGCTATAAGAATTTGAGAACTGCATTTTTTGCACAAATGAGCCCCAACTTGAATAATTCACATCAAGAAATGTTGGATGCTGGACCCACCAGTGACTCCCTGGACCACCCTATGGCATGACAGTAATGATGACAGTACAACAAAGACAGAATAGGAAACAGTTCTTACCCTTTTTTTTGGGACTTGCTGCTAAAAGTCATCAGGTTTCTGGCCAAAAAATCAGTTTGCATGTGTCTGGATCAGAAATCAACTTAACATGCAATAATACACATATTCTGACATTGCTAAATGTAACACAACAGCTCGTTTATCACTAATCAATATGCAATTTCTCTCTTACAGTAAGCAAGCCTTCGCTAAGCTCCCCGGACAATAAACGAGTCACCTCTGTGATGTTCTGGGGGTGGTTTAATTATGTAGTTCTTTGGTTGAGGTGACGGTAAGTTTGAACCACAGTGTCCACATTGAGCTGCTGGACCACCAGGTTTTGGCTTTTGCTCATCATCTTACCGAGGAACACAACATTCCTATCCCGGTATTCCAAGATGGCAGTTCTCGTGTTCACAGGGCTGCCAATATGACTGATAGGCATGATGAACATTCAGGAGCGTAGTGTGTAGTGATGTTTTACAGCACACTCCCGCACTCTGGGTTCCCAGAATTTGAAGCTGAAAGTATATGGGATGTTATGCAAATGATAATGCATTTCCCATTTTAGCTTAAATATGTAAATAAGGTCTGTCCATGTCATTTTAATAATAGCTTATGTGGCTTATGAATATAACTTGATGCAAATTTATGAAGCTTGACCTTCAATTATGGAAACGTTTTTAATGACTAGCACTGTTAGCCTAGCAGCTCCATTTCTAAGCTAAAGTACAAAATTTGAACACTAAACATTTTCTAAATGATCAACTGTGTTAAGGTGAAGGAGGCTGTGGTTTTGGGAATGTAAGCTCACTGGACATAATAACGCACCTAACGCAGCATGTAATACCTCAATGAGCACCAATAACAGCGCCTCTTCTCAGTCTACGTATCTAGGTATTTATAGACTCATTTTTGTCCGTTGAGCTTATTTATGTAAAATATTTCAGTGACTGTTCACTTCAAAAGTTTAGTAGCAATGTGAGCCTCATAGCTGAGATGCAAAACAATATAAGCAAATCTTGGGGAAGTGATTATTGTGTAAAGTAGAGTTTCTTGCTGAGACATTCCTTTACCTGCCATTGGGACGATGTAACATAATGTAAACTTCCGGGCTACATTCACTCATGGCCATTCACGAGGTTTTATAAAACTGAGCTGGGGCGGGGTGTAACATAAAGCATAAACAACTAAGAAGGTCACATTATTATTATTATTATTATTATTAATAATAACAATATTTATTTGTTTATTTATTTATTTATTTATTATCATTTATTATAAGAAAACACTCACCACTGAACATAGAACAGACCCCCCAGGACTTGCTCTTGTGAACGTTTACCATATTTGAACTTAAGCCATATTTTGTTCCCACCATTATTCTGACAAGTCACGCATCCTGCGCTGAGATTGACAGCTAATTTATAAAGGCTATAGACTAACATATATCTATGAACTACTCTACAATATGCAGGTAGACTTATTGCAATTATGAGCTGCTAGCCAATACCAGCACAGGAGGTAGGAAACTACTAGCCGATCCTAGCACAGGAGGTGGGAAACTACTAACCAATCCCAGCACAGGAGGTAGGAAACTACTAACC
>CM067490.1:830101-844417 GCA_034552555.1 Semaprochilodus insignis
TCTTATATTATATTATATTATATTATATTATATTATATTATATTATATTATAGATCTGTAGATCATCTTATAGGGGACCATCCAAATAAAGTGTGACCAAGCTAATAAACTCGTGATTTCAAATGCATGTTAAAAGAAACCGAAAAGGTCTTTTTAAAACAACAACATCAAACAAATTCCTAATAAATGTAAAGAGTATTTTCACCAGGTGAAGTTCAGGGGCTGGGGTTTGGGACAGCTAGCTCTCCATAGAAACTACCATTCTAAATAATGATTTAGTGTAATATTAGCTCATTAGTGAATGCCAAGAGTTTAAATATACTGTAGCATAAGCCTTGTGAATATCTAAGGCCAACACACTTCATTGTTTATTTTAAATATATTTGTTTACTGTGGAACTGCAGGACTAATCCGGTATGCTCCATATATAGTGTACTCACATTTTTCTTAAGACTGTGCAGGTTATGACTTCTCTGCAGCTGCTGGCTGCTAATATTAACTTGAACTCACCAGGATCCAAGCATGCAAACACAACTGTCTCACTCGGAGTGTAATAGTAAAGGAAGGAGTTTTTAGCTCTTTGATATTATTGGTCATATCAATATTCCAAAGGGGATTTTTTTTGCCTCAGGCAACCAGCCTGGCATCAGCAAAAAGCCTTTTACTTTAAGATAGAAGCCTTTCTGGAAGTAATTCATTGTAATGTAATATGTGACTCACATTTATGGAGCACCTTCTCTTCAGCCAGCATGAGGAGGAGTGATTGAGAGTTTAGGTGTTAATTTATTATTTCTTTTTTTATGCGTCAAACTTTCACATAATGTGTTAGTCAGGGTAGAATATGTGGATTTCTTATGTATGACTGTGCAAGCAAGGCTGGAAGTCTATAGGATTTATGGAGATATAAGGGGATACCACCCATTCCCACTAGGCAAATAAATTATGTATATTGTTCCCCTGAAAATGACAACACCCTTTTCATTCCCATCAGTAGGTATGCACCGATCTGATATTAGGATCAGATATCGGTCCTGATATTAACAAAATTACTTGGACCGGGTGTTGGATAATTAGGCCAATATTGATATGAGATATGAGGGCTGCAATAACAGAACAGATCAAATAGCATTCCTCATACAACCCCGGAGTAACGTTATTAGGTGGATTAGGAACCAAAGTTAGAGGCTATGCCTAATGTTAGAGCAGTGGTGTGCTCTCCTGAGTGGAGCTCAAACCCAGGCTATTAAACCAATTCCAAAACGTGGCCCGCTCAAAAGCTGCGTATCCTTAATTACCAACTACTTTAAACCTCATGAGTTTTCTCAGAGTGTTTGACACTGTGAGACATGTGAATGACTAAAGTTTCACACTCGGCTGCACATGTGATATAAGCCTTATCTCTGTACCCGACTGACCCAGCAGCCATGTTTGCAGACGTTCAGCGAGCAGTGATGTCCTCCATGAGTCATCCTGTTAGTGCAGCACCATTGGCAGACGGCTGCACCACGCAGGACTACATGTACACAGACCGTTACCACGACTGTCCTTAACACCACGTCACCGTCACCAAAGACTGCAATGGTGTCGTACCAGACTGTCATGGAGTGACTCAGAATGGCAGCGGGTCATCTTCAGTGACGAGTCCCACTTCTGTCTTGGTGGAGACGACCAACAAATCCGTGTGTGGAGGCTCCGTGGTCAGCACCACATGGTTTATTTTCATGCCTCACACGTCCAGAAGGCCTGGTGTCACTCCACCTCCACCCCTACCGCACCATCTGCAGGAACTGTGTGAGGATATTCAAGCTGCATGGGATGGATTATCACAGGACACCATTAGGAACCTCTACAGCTCCATGGAGAGATGTCTGGCGTGTTGCGTTAGGAGACACTCTTTCTATTTTATATTTATATGTGTTCTTTGGGTGTCAGTTTATTGCTGTACTGTTGCCATAATGCATTCACAGAACCTAATGACTTCAAAACGACCTACTGAATACATTGACCTTCACTTGACATTACTAATAGTGCTTGTCTATTTGAGAAGATTGAAACATCTATTTCTGAAAGGACTTTCATCAGCAACGCTAATTGTGTGTTATAACTAGCTAACTATTAGTATGCATCAGCAATGAATTCTCACAGGACCAATTGGCTCTCAGGCTAACTGGTTCCCATACGTGTTTATGTGCTGTGTTAACAGCAGCAGTTGTGTCTGCCTTTGTCTCCAGATTCATCACACGTTTGCAAATATATTACTCACGATTTTCAAGTCGCATATCATGTTTACTGTGGTGAAAATGACTGTGTAATTGAACTGTGAGTAGCACTATATCACAGACACCTGTGGAACACAGCATGGGAATGCATACGGGTACCGGATGGCTTTAATCTGAGATATAACGTCGGTCCTAATACGACCTCATGGTGGGCAAATCTAAAAAAATTCATACAGTCATTTGACCTACAGTAGTCCTGTGTAAATCTGCAGTGGCTACAAGCACGAACAGCTTCATTTAAAATGTTTACTGGATCTCAAAAATGGGCTTCAGATATGGACATGGGTGCTCTGGAGAGGAAGCCAGAGTAGGTGGTTTTGTAGAAACCAGGAAGTGTAGGTTAGTTTTTGAACTGAAAAAATCCCTACCCCTAGTTCGAACCCTCCTTCTAAAGTCACTCCCCCAAAAACATGCAAATGGCCTTACTAGTCCTGTCATTCTACCGACATGGTGCTGGTGCCAAAATCTCAAACCGCTCACTGCAAAAACAAAAACTGGTTTGCGGCCAGCAGAATCGGTGCTGTTGCTTTTATGCATTATCTGCCAACAACTTCTTCCAGAGCTGCAGAAAGGTGCACTGTGCAAAGATGCTGTAGCCTAACAGAAGATGAATACCGTAACATGGACTGTATTGTCTAGAAACTCACAGGTCTGGTCCATGCTCTTCTTAACTTTCAGACTCACCAGGAACACAGCAAAACAAGTGCACTCACTGCTGGCCTCACCTCTCTAGAAACTAACCTCCCACCCCCACCCGCCCGCCCCATAATCAGGCTCTTCAGCATAAAAGTCCTTGTAACATTGGATCTGATACAGTCAGACATTTCTTTTCTCTTTGGGGTGAGCAGCACAGAGACACCACAATACCATCAAACAGCACAGCTCAGAACTGCAGTGCAGACAGATTACACACAAGATGAGCATATCTAGCTAGCTAGCTTAAACCTACAACTTAGCCATATGAGCAAATACGAATTCACATACAGAGCATGTGCATGTGGGCAGGTTGCGAAGCAGGTAGCTAGACAGGCAGGTATGCCATCCGGTCATTTCGTTTGGTCCAAGTGAAATAAATGAGTGGACGGGGTTTTTACAGTCCCGTGGCCTCCACAGATAGAAAGAGCCCACACCTGCCACCCAAATGTTGGAGGATGTGGGCGTTTTGTAATGTTGGTTGAGTTTTGGATGAATCTGATGATGCTGAGTGCATTGAAAGAGTAAGGAAAGACAACCCTGGTTAAAGACGTGTCTCCTGAGGATGGCAGTTAATTCAGTTGCCTTCATTGGACTAATGCTGATGTTACATTTGAGACCCAAACATCAAGGCCATTGACTCCTGCTTAACTGCCGCTTTAACCTGTGGTCAAAAAGACACCAGCTGCACTACAAACCTGTTGTACAAAACATAATTCATGTCTAATCTGGCACAAGTCCATTAAGCAATGTCTTATCCTTCTTTCATGCCTGTAATGACTTGACGTTATGTGTTTATTGAGCAGTTCAAAGGATGTCATTAATTTCTTGAATGCTTTGACCAAATTGCATAGAAAGTAGTTTATTCCTTTGAAGTAATGCAATACTGAAAGTAGCATTGAATGATTTGCTAAACAGAAACGAATAGCCCCATTCATCATGCTGATGAAAGCAGGGGAGCTGAAAAGTACTGCAGAACATTATTGATTGGGCTGAAGGTCTTTCTCTGAGGCAGGCTGGATGATGAAGTCTTAAGTGGCCACCCCCTGACCTGAGGTCCAGAGTGAAGGATTGCTAAAGAAACCTCACCGCAGCCATCTCACCCCACCAATCGGCTTGTGACGAGAGTTTGCGGTCTCGTCTTTGCAGTCTACAGTATGTACTGTAGTGGAAGTGCAGAACTGTTAATCGTTTTTGCCTGACAAAGTCCGTTAATTAGCAGTAAAGAGATGTTTCATTAGTAATATTAAATTGCAGTCATTTAATTTCTAGTAAAAAATGTTCTTTATTATAATTCAACTAATGATTCCAACATACAGTATTTGACCATGAAACTATCAGCAATGGCCATTAAAATAACTGCAAATGTCTGTGAAATGAAGGTGATAAATTGATTTTATGAATTTTATATTTTGATGAGCATTACTGAGCATACTGAGCATTATTTCTTACAGTACTTTAGCAATAACATTGAATATGTAAAATATTGATTTCACTTTCAGTCTGAACAATTTAAACATCGGTGTGATTATCCCAATGTTCAAGCAGTTATCAATACCAATATGGTTCTAACATCATTCTCCATTCCTACAGTAAATACATCAAATATGAAGGTTGAAGTTCTAATAAAAGTAATCTGCGAAATGAAGTTCTAATAAAATTAACATCTGGAATGAAGTTCTAATAAAATTAACATCTGGAATGAAATTCTAATAAAATGAACATCTGGAATGAAGTTCTAATAAAATTGTTCAGAATGAAGTTCTAATGAAGTCAATCTGTGAAACAAAGTTCTAATAAAATTAACCTGTGAAGTTCTAAAAACAAACAAAAAAATGCCTTTAAGTATTATGATATAACACTCTTGCCATATCGCCCACCCCTACTATAAAGTATCCCATAATGTATCCTAAAATTTTAGGGTCTTTCAAGAGAGACCTGCGATGTATCTTAGAATCGATTATTTCTCCTTGCCCAGCTAATCACATTGTCACCAGCATGTCATTAACATGATCCACAAATTGGTCAAAAATAATGCAGCCCTTTCTTTAACCCCCGCAGGGGTTCACCAGTGTCCTTTCACATGTGCCATGTAATGCCTAATCACAATATGTAGCAATGTATTGGCTATACACCTTTATATTATATCAGATCTGATGTACAGCGGAGGTGGAGCTGTTCTCTGCCGGTGTCTTTAGATACAGTATTTACTGTACAGTCTGCTGTTTGTTTCTCACTGTGGCCTCACTGTTCTGTCTGGAGCTTTTCTAACTGGGGTTGTGGTGTTGCTATATGCAAGGAGTAGGAGAATCTTTTCGAGCCGGAGACCTCTTTATGCCTCTCTCAGTGCTAGGTGTTTCATTGTCTGAAAGTTAAAAAGTAGTTAAAAGTAGAAAATTAGCCAATAAATTAATCTCTAAATTAGACAGGCATGACAAGGGAAGGTGCCCTCAGTGGAGCCACCGCGTAGCTGCCACTGATAGTAGGGATAATTGATAGTCTAACGGAGCTCTGATCGCGCCCTCGCCAAGTGAAATTATGTATTTTACAAAAAGCCGTGAAAGAGAATCTATCGTGGCGAGGTCAGGAGGGTCAATGTTGTTGTTCTCCTCAGAGTACATTGCTCTCATTTGTCTGCCTGAGGGGGGACACATTTGTCCTGCAAATAATAGAATGCTTCTGGACCGTGTCGGAACATCTGATAAAATTAGCTCCGGAGCAAGGGCAGGCTATACCACCTTCATAAAGCTCCAACAGGCATTGTCCTAAAGATCCACTTTCTACCTTGGAAGTTTCTTTCGGAGCACTTGGCCGTATGGCAATGGGCCCATGAGTACAGTTAAATGTCATGGGCAAATATGAAGCGCCTTTTAAAGCCAACCTGTTGTTGTACTGAGCAGTACAAGAGGGACTTTGAACTATGCACCTTTACCGTTATCAGGATTTGTAGGTCAACAAAATGGATGGATGGATGGATGGATGGATGGGCCCATATGTACTGTTAAATGTCAGGGGAAAATATGAAGTGCCTTTTAAAGTCAATCTGTAGTAGTACAGTATAGAAGAAGAGGGACCGTGAACCAAACATTTTTACCATTAACAGACTTTATAGGTTAAACGGATGGATGGATGGATGGATGGATGGATGGATGGGCCCATATGTACTGTTAAATGACATGCACAAATATGAAGTGCCTTTTAAAGCCAACCTTGTAGTACAGTACAGTACAAGAAGGACTTTAAGCCAAGCTAATTTACCATTACCAGTGTTTATAGCCCAACAAGATGGATGGATGGATGGATGGATGGATTTACCCAGATGCATCAGTAGTTGTTTCTAGTAGAATATAATGGAAAATGGAACTCATCTATAAGTCTGTCCAGGATGGATGAATGGATGAATGGAATGGATGGATTAGTGGAATGAATGAATGAATTGATGGTTAAAAAGTCCTGGAATTAAGTCTGTCCATTATGGAAAATGGTTGACTGGATGGATGGATAGATGGATGGATGGATGGATTGATGGATGGATGGATAGATATACCTAGATGCATCAGAAGTTGTTTCTAGTAAAATATAATGGAGAAATAGAACTCATCCATAACTGGATGAATGGATGGATATAGATGCTTTCAGGATGGATGGATGGATGGATGGATGGATGGATGGGCCCATATGTACTGTTAAATGTCATGCACACATATGAAGTGCCTTTTAAAGCCTACTTGTAGTACAGTACAGTACAAGAAGGACTTTAAACCAAGCTCTTCATTACCAGTGTTTACAGCCCAACAAGATTGATGGATGGACGGAAGGATGGATGGATGTACGCAGATGGCCTTGTATAGCAAGATGTAATAGTGGAAACTCATCCGGAAGTCTGTCCACCATGGCGAGGTAGATTAATGGGTGGACTGATGGAGGAATTTACTCCAGCGCCCTGTACAGTCAAGGCGTGACAAATGAAGGATAGATAGATAAATGAATGTATGAACTTCACAGATGCTATCAACAGTCTTGTCCTGTAGGGTGTAAAAGTGAAAATACAGCTCATCCAGATGTCTGTCCACTATAGAGAAATGAAAGGATGGGTGGATGAATGGATGGATATGTTGATGGATGAACCAATGAATTTACCCTGATGCTTTCACCAAGGCTGTGTAGTATGTTGTAATAGTACTCATCCTGTAATAGAACTCACCCTGACGTCTGGCCAACATGGGAGAATAAGAGGAAGGATGGATGGATGAACGGGTAGAAGGGTGGCGGGATTGATGGTTAAATGGATTTATTTATCCAGATGCATCAGATGCCATTTCTAGTAAAGTATAACTGGAAATAAAACTCATCCAGGTACGGCCAACATGAATGAAAGAGAGGTCGGATGAATGAATGGATGGATATTGGTAAATAGATGAATACATAGATGGATAGACGGATGGATAGAAATAAATGAATCAACAAATTAATAGATGGATGGATGTGTGGGTTTATCTAGATCCTTTCAACTGTCATTTCTTGTAAAGCACTAAGCCCTAATGCCTAAGTTTGTCCACCATGAGAAGACTGATGAAGAATGGATCGGTGGATGAATAGAACAGATGACTAGATGGCAACATTGGTAGGCAAGGTGTAATAGTGGAAATTAGAATGAAGTCTCTCCACCATGGAGAAATGATTTATTGATGGAATGAAGGCTGGATAGACAGATACATGGATGTATAAATGACAGGAAGGAAAGAAGAAAGAAAGAACGTATGGATGAATGGGCGGATGGATGGATGGATGGATTTACCCAGATGCATCAAATGTTATTTATATATTCAAGTAGAATATAATGACAAATAAAACTCATCCAGAAGTCTGTCCAGGATGGATGGATGGATGGATGGATGGGTCTAGATGTATTTCATTTATTTTTAATGACTATATACAAATTTAATAGCGGAAACATGGTGGGATTAATACCAAAGTTCATATCAAAGTCTGAATGGATGGAAAATCAGTAGGTCTTACAATAAAGTCTATTTAGCATGAAAAAAATGGTTGAATGGACGGATGGAAAGAAGGGTAGATAGATAGATAGGTAGGTAGATATGTAGATAGGTAGATATGTAGATAGGTAGATGGATGGATGGATGGATGAATGGATGGAGGAATGGAATGAATAAATGAATTGATGGTAAAAGTCAGTAAGTCTTAGAATTAAGTCCAACATGGAAAAATGATTTGAATGAGATGGATGGATGGATGGATGGATGGATGGATGGATGGATGGATTTACCCATGTGCATCAGAAGTTATTTCTAGTAAAAATATAATGGGAAATAGAAGTCATTCATAAGTCTGTTCAGGATGGATGGATGGATGGATGGATGGACAGACATGGATGCTTTCTGTTCACTGTGAACACAAGGATGAGTGGTGAGAAAGGTTGGATGGATGAATAGAGCAGATGGATCAATGGAATGTGGAGGAATGGGTGAATGGATGGAAAAAAATCATTAGGTCATAGAAAGAAGTCTGTTCGACATGAAAAATGGTTGATTGGAAGGAAGGATAGATGTATAGATGGATGGATGGATGGATGGATGGATGAATTTACCCCAATGCATCAAAAGTAATTTCTAGGAAAATATAATGGCTGGATGGATGAATGGAACGGATGAACAGTACAGATGAGAAAAAACTGAATCTAAGAATAAAGTCTGTCCAACATGGAAAATGATTGAATAGACGGATGGGTAGATGGAAGGATGGATGGATAGGCGGGATGGATTTACCCAGGTTCTTCCTCAGGCTTTTCCAGTAAGGTGATGCTAGAAGTAGGAAGCCTGAATCCTGAATGCCGGTCCACCACAGCGGACCATAAATGTGAGTCACTGGCTGATGTCACGTTTGTAGTGTGTTTCAGTTCAAAGTGTCTGCGCTCCACTGCTACGATGACCCAAATAGAAGTGACTGGAAGGCTGAGTTGGAGTAAATGAGACTTTGGTACATGCTCAGGAAGTCTGAACCTTTATCAGAGTGATGACAGGATGGAAGTTCTTCCTCATCTGCTCCTGAAATTGCAGTCTGAGAGAACTTCTTTCTCCTGGGTTTGTGGCTAATGCAGTGCTAAATCTGTAGATAGCAGTTTGTGTGAAGTCTTTCTTTCTGCTCGGTCTAGAGCTCGTCAGTCTGTGTGAGTGTTGTGTTGTGGTGTGTGTACAGGTGTCTTTGTCCATGCTTATGTCTTGCTAATGTGTTTGTATTGGCAGTGCAGTGACACCTGCTTGATAGAAGGGGTTGGTTATGGTGCATTACACCCATTGGTCCCCTTGAGTTAGGGTTTATATCTCAGAGGTCACTTTGAGAGGTCACTGATGGCTGTGGGCCTATAAAGCCCGCTCAAAGTGGCACCCATCGAAAAGTATAAGATCAGTGATGCGTGAAGATTGTAGCCTCTGAGCGTCTCCACTCGTTTCCCTGCTGTCTGTCCTAGCACTGCAAAAATCAAATATTAATGCTTTTAGCTAGTCATAAAAGGACAGAGTGCATTACAAGAACACTTGTAAACAGAACTGTGATACTGTGAGCATTTGGGACGTGCACAGTGTTTAAGATTCCAGTCAGGTCTGTCCTCATTCGGCTGTCTATAGAAACTGTCACAGATATTAATGGGATCATTCTTCGCTTCTTTTTCGTTTTTTATGTGACCGTTTTTATCCCCAGAGTTAAACAGGCTCCTTTTTTGCTGTTCCTTCAAAATTCATATATGTAAATACTCTCTGTTGTTATTGACTTGCTTGTATTGTGCTTTGGCAGTTTGCATTTATCCGATTCAGTATACAGTAGTTTAGCCCTGTCCGTTCGTGTGAAGCTAGTGTTTCAGCCTGGACTGCTTTTGGAAGGCTGAAACACTCCTTATAGCTTCATCATGAATTGGTGGAGCTAATCCATATGTACTGAATAGGATACGTGCAGATTTCCTGGTTTCTGTGATGATTTATGATTGATTCTTAACAGCCAAATGAGCCGCTGGCCCATTTTCATGGCCAATTTTATTTATTAATTTGATTATTATTTGGAATAAGTGAACACATGAAACATGTTTGCACATTTCCAGTACTTTCTGTTAACCGAAGTTAGCCACTTCGGGAGCAAAACCTCATATCATTTTTGGTGTTATTCATTGATTGACAGAATTAGAAAACCATGCTTTAATTTGTGATGAATCTACCAAAAGTAATGACCCAGAATTACTTGGAATAATAATTGGAATCTGCTGCCATTGGAAGCTACAAATGATTCCTGCTTTTTCCTGAAAACGTACTGTTCCGGGCAGAGACGATGGGTTTGTTTCGGCAGTGATGATCTCTTTATTGAGCTGAACTAGTGTTTAAAATTCCATTAATTCCATTCATTTATTTCCTAAAGCGGAATTCTGATGACGGGGTGGCACCGTGGTGCAGTGGGTAGCACTGTCACCTCACAGCAAGACAGGCCTGGGTTCGATTCCCGGCTGGGCTGCCTGGGGTTTCTGTGTGGAGTTTCCATGTTCTCCCTGGGTCTGCCTCCGGGTGCTCCGCTTTCTTTCCGCAGTCCAAATACATGCTGTCAGGTGAATTGGAGATGCTAAATTGCCCCCTTAGGTATGAACGTCTGTATGTCTTCCCTTTGATGGACTGGTGGCCTCTCCAGGGTGTTTCCTGCCTTCGGCCCAGTGAGCGCCGGGATAGGCTCCAACGTCCCCCAGAAGGATAAACGCCTCAGAAGACGAATGAATTCCGGTGAGACAATTGTGAAGATGAAAACTGATGCCTGATATGCATCGTGATAGTTCTGAGGTCAGCTTGAAATGTAACTTTTTTTTTGTGAATATGGCAGTGCGGAAATACAGTGCGAGTGCACTTACCTGTCTTATCAATGCTGTCAGGTCAAAATCTCAATATCCATTTGAATTCACCTGCTGCCCTTTACATCACTCCAAAATACCATGATGAACTGACCAATAGAAAGGGTTCAAAAGTACTTGAATTAATTAATTTCCCATCACTCACTGTAATATTAAGAAGGTTTTCTCCTTCTCCTGTAAGGTTGGATACATGGTTATGTTCCAGTGGTGACATTATGTAACTTATGTTTAAGTATAACTGCAATGCAAACTGGCCAAAAGCAAAAATGCTAATTCCATATATTCAAATTGACTGTTCAGCTTAGTTTCCATATATATGGGCTGGGCAGTGAATAGTTTGACAATGTTTACACATGTTTACACATACTAACATCAAAAAACTAAGTTCTGTTTTCCATGATATATAGCCTTTAACTGCTATAAACAGGCGGAATTAGGAAAACATTGTGCCATTTTGTATTACCTTTAATTTACTTCATTTGCAAATTTGACTTCGTTTTCAGAGAGCGGGATGACTAACATAATGCCCTGATTGTAAGCGTTCAATTTCAGGCTGGTATTGTTTGTTCTTTATGAGCAGGCTTTGTGTTCGGTGCTGCCTGAGGCTGCCCGAGGTTTCATTAGCTGTGCAGAAAGTAGGAAAATGCAACTAAAAGTAAACCAGGACACAAAAATACATTTCATGAATAAAGGTACAGTGCAGAGTGGGAGAAAACAGGGAGCCCATACTGCCAGGCACTGTAGGCAGAACATGTTCCTCAGTGCCACAAAGCAATGTGTTTATAGAGGGCATGTGAAGCCCACAGGATAGGGGAAAAAAATAAATAATAATAATTAAATAAATAAATACACACACACACACACACACACACAAACACACACACACACACACAAACACATATATATACAATTATATACATAGTGAACGTATGCAAAACTAAAAATACATTTCCGGAACGTTACTGTTCTCGTCCTGGCGTTTGATGTCGCGCTCTCTTTCAGGTGAAGTTTTGGATCTGTCAGCATGCTTCGCGTTTGATTTCACTCTCAGATTTGGACTGCGCCGAAGCTTCGCGAGAGCACAGCGCGAGTGCCCTAGGCCTATAACCAAGCTACACCAAAGCCATCACTTATGTGCACTGAAGCTTGGCCTTGACAGATATTGACGGGGTGAGAAAATAAGTCTGGTGCTGAAGTAAGCCGCGCTCTTCCTGTGGGGGGACGTAAAGAGAAAGCACTGACGCTCCTCGGCCATTATTATCTTATAAATATTGTCTCAGATCTTTATGATATGGTCTCCTGGAAGCATTTAGCTCTGAATCGGCTCAGTATCGATTCGCTTATTTTCGCCTGTCTGGAGAGTATTTCTCTTCCTTCTTTCCCCCTTTTATGTGCTTTATGTAGTATGCAACGGTTGGGGAATTGCAAATGCCGAACGTTGTGTAGACCTCGAGTCTGGGGGGCTTTTACTGAAGGTGTGAAGGATCCTATTCCTTCCCCCTTTTTGATGTTGCGCAGCTGATGCTGTAGGGCTGCATGGTGGATTGCATCGCCATTGAGCGTGTTTAAGCTGCTTTATGCAGGTGCAGGGAGGCCGCGGCACCAGCACACTGAGGTGAACCGCAACTGCTGTCACTGTAATGCCATTAAACTTAATTAACCCTTCGGACTCTGTGGTGTGGAATGGGTCGGTGGCACCTCCGCTTCTGTTTGATTGAAGTAGACTAACTGCTGTCTAAACCAAAACAAAAGCAAACAAGCAAGGCTTCACAAAACAGTCAAATAAGACCAAAATATTGATGCAACCAGCCTTTCTTGAAGGAATGATAAAATTCAGATGACAATAGATGATAATAAACAGTTATACATGAATTAATATTGATAATGAATATAGAACAAAGTATAAAAGTAATATTAAATGTCCATAAAAGCTAGTCGAAAATTACGCTGATCATGAAAATCCATCTAAATAGTCTAAAAGAAAAGCAACATATAAAACAACATCAGCATCTATAAAGTTCAGTAGTGTTATTAGTGTTAATAGTGTTATTAGTAAACAGCTAGTGAAGGAAATCCTTCCCAATTTTGCAAATAGGTTCAATTATTATGAAGCAATTTGTTTGTATTCATTTTTCTTTCCTATTTTAATTTGCCATGATATTGTAGTATAATTTGCTACAGTGTGATTTTAATAATTATATAATCGCTGTCCAAAAAAAAACCCAAGTATCTTCAAAATGACAACTTAATGTACAAAAACCTAATGTAACTTTAATGTAGTCAATGGAACCAGGCTTTTTCCAACTGAATTTGGGTCATTTCTGTTGGTCCATTCAGCATGAATTTCTCACACAGTGTAAACAGCAGCTGATGCACATCAAATGATGCACAAAAGTAAAAAATCAACAAAAATGGAGATACATGTGGCAATATTATGGTTATGTTTTAATAATGTGGGTAGTGAAGTAATCTTGACAAATGTATTTTTAAGCCTTTGGGACTTTAGGCCATAATCAGTGTACAAAAACATTAAATAATGGAAATGTGGTCAGGTTCTACTACAGTGTTAAAACCAGCCAGAAGTTATCATTTCTAGGTTACAAAAGCCAGTTAAAATTACAATAATTAGTTGGTAATTTGGATTTTTAGCCTGATGATGCCTTTTAAAAGGATCATACTGCTCTCTCTAACAAGTAAGAAACAAATTCTGATAGATGTCTATTATTATTATTATTATTAGTAGTAGTAGTAGTAGTAGTAGTAGTAGTAGTTGTAGTGGTGGTGGTGGTAGTAGTGGTAGTAGTAGTGGTGGTAGGTGTAGTAGTCGTAGTGGTGGTGGTGGTAGTGGTAGTAGTAGTAGTATTAGTGGTGGTGGTGGTAGTAGTAGTAGTAGTAGTAGTGGTGGTAGGTGTAGTAGTCGTAGTGGTGGTGGTTGTAGTGGTAGTAGTAGTAGTATTAGTGGTGGTGGTGGTAGTAGTAGTAGTAGTAGTAGTGGTGGTAGGTGTAGTAGTCGTAGTGGTGGTGGTGGTAGTGGTAGTAGTAGTAGTATTAGTGGTGGTGGTGGTAGTAGTAGTAGTAGTAGTAGTGGTGGTAGGTGTAGTAGTCGTAGTGGTGGTGGTTGTAGTAGTAGTAGTGGTGGTTGTAATGGTGGTGGTGGTAGTAGTCGTAATGGTGGTGGTGGTGGTGGTAGTAGTAGTGGTGGTGGTGGTGGTGGTGGTAGTAGTATTAGTGGTAATAGTAACAGTAGTAGTGTTGGTGGTGGTTGGTGGTAGTAGTAGTAGTGGTGGTAGGTGTAGTTGTCATAGTGGTGGTGGTTGTGGTGGTAGTAGTAGTGGTGGTGGTGGTGGTAGTAGTAGTGGTGGTGGTAGTGGTAGTAGTAGTAGTGGTGGTAGGTGTAGTAGTTGTAGTGGTGGTGGTGGTGGTGGTGGTGGTAGTAGTAGTAGT
>CM067490.1:855326-870416 GCA_034552555.1 Semaprochilodus insignis
TGAGAGATGCAGGGTATATACAGGGCATAGAATATTGATATATATATATATATATATATAAATATATATATATATATATATATATATATATATACACTACAGATATACAATATGGATGAAGATACTGTCAGAAGTGACATAATTATGCTTATTCTTTTTTGCCATTTACACCTTTTCATGAAAATCTCTTTTGTGTGTAACTAGCTTTAATATTGTGCATTTTTAATACTCTATGCATGTTCATTTTTAATATTCACTTAAAAAGAGTGGAACAAACTGGAGCTTAGTGTAACTTCTCAGGTGAAGATGCTGTTGTGAGCGATGCGGTGCTTGGGCCCCTGTGTAGCTGACAGCAGTGACAGAGACAGAGGGAATAAAGGCTGAAAGGACGGGCAGAATCTTTGAAGAAAGCCCAAACCCCCTGTCAGCTCTACCTGTAACCCTGCATCTTCTTTACTCCCACTTAAAGCTCCACTGGCTCTCTGATTGACCACATGACAACCCACCGCGAGCGTGTGCGGGGGAGAAGGAGTGAGAGGAAGAGACAGAGAGAGGAGGGAGAGTGCTGGTACCGAGGCTGAGAGAGGGAGAGAGCAGGAGAGAGAGGGAAAGAGACAATACCTGTGGAAATTACACGGCTGTCAGTATAGAGATTGTTAGTTGTAGCTTTTATCTTTTTGACACATACCATTAATGTGTCTGCCTCATTTTACCGTGTCTTCGAGCCTTGCATACATTTTGCCACTTCCCTGATGAAATGCAGTGGACTCGTGGGGACCCGATATCTAAAGAAGCCAGACAGATACGTGTTTGCTAGCAGGACAGTCTGAAGCCTGAGCTGGCAGCTGGAATGAGGCTGTTTCCGATAACCTTTGCAGCAATGAGATTTGGGAAAGCAAGTCATGCTTCAAAAGTGGGCTTTCGGGAGGGAGACATGTAGGGATGTCCCGATCCGACCTGAAACAGCGGTTTTGGAGCTCATCAAGGCATATGTTAATGTATCGGTATTCCCTACATCCCTTAGGATTAAAAAGCTTTATTTGGAGAGGTGGCAGACAAGAGCCACTTTTGGTTCCGTAAAGACTCTTCCAGTGAATCGTTCTTTTGAAGAACCATTTTTTTGCAGTCTTGAGTTGTGTGCATGTGAGGAACCTCTATTTTTAATTAACAAAGTTCTATAAAAAATAAAGGCAGTTTGTTGAACTGTGTGTCCAAGCAAAGAGCCGTTTAGCAAGTACAGCCCAATAAACACAGCAGTTATGTTTTTCTAATATGCTGGCTGACTGGCTTTTAAACTCTTGATCTCCTGGTCATTGGCTGAAACGTTTGTGCCCCTGATGAGCCCAAATGTGAGGCACCCCTGATAAATACATGGCGGCAGTACAAGACGGACTAGCCAATTTGAATACTAAATAACTAAAAGTCAAAAGTAACTAAAAATCATTAAGAAAATATGCATTCCAATTGCACTCCAAAATGCATCACTATTTTACCTCCAGCAAGAGATTACCAGCTCACTTAAAAAAAAAAACAACAAGTGAGAACAGAAAAGAAAAAGAAAAGGTAGATAAATGAACAAGTGGCAATCACCGGGGTCCAAGCACTTGTTTTGAGCCATTGATTTCAGAGTCTTGGCCACCATGTCCCAATATGCCATTATTAAAGCAGCAACCCGTAATGATCAGATGAAGACTTAGTGGTTTCATGCTTATATTATGACCCTAGTTTTATATGAACCGCTTGGTGTCTGTACAATTTAGAAAAGACATCAGTTTTTATTCTTAATTGTGGTGTTGTTATGCTTCCTTGGTTTCAATGTAGGAGAAACTGTAGTTTTACGTAATTGGCCCAAAAAATAAAAAACACATTTCATGTTTGGTTTCTTACAGTCCAACTTCCACTGTAAACAGAATGTCCTCTGCATTGTCCCCTGCTTTAGTTACACTGTACTTTATTCTTTCTACTTTCATTACTTACGTTTATCATGACTAAAAGCATTTGAAATGTGGTTTAATTTTTTTTTAAGTGAAATTTTAACTTAAATTCTTAAGCACTGAATAATGTATAATATCAGATAATTTTATGCTATTTTGTATTTTGCTTATCCAAAATAATGATGGACCAATATTTAAAACTGAAGTAAATTATATTAATTATTTAAATTATTAAGTATTTAAGTATAGAAAATTTGCAGACAGGTCAGAAAACATGGTCATTTATATAGATATCATCATCACATGACTCCTGAGAAATGATTTCCACCAGCTTTTTTAAATGCCTGTTTTTTTAATGTACCCAAGGAGGAACACATTCTCATTTACACATGTTGCCCTTGGGAAGGAGATGGAAATTGTGGGACATTCTATGCAGGAGTCCTCTTGGAATACCATTACGGCCTGCTGCCTTGTTTGTTGCCAATGTTCATAGAAATTATGGAGTTATCACCTGCAGACTTCACTTGCTTTGCCAGCATTTCTATAGGACTGTGACCAAAATTTGATCCATCTACCCTCTAGAAACCCTTTAGTCGTGACACGCTTTGGACTGCTACAGTCCAAGAGGAGGGATAAAGCCTCCCCTTTCCCCATTCCCTGTTCCAGGTGATTCGTTTTGGACATTAGTAATTTCGAGGCGAGGGAGCTTGGTGTCGATTCAGACAGTGACAGGTAAGCTTTTACATTTCCCTCCATATGCAACAAGGCCACCTGGCGCAGAAGGAAGCAAGGAAACACCAGGCCAGCAGCCTCTCGTCCTCGGAGGTGAAATCAATTTTCTTTTCACTGAGCTCTTGGCTCTGACGAGTCCTGAAAGTTGATGAAGTGGCAGTCCTCCTGAAAGAAAAATGAAATGGCCCTCAGGTGTTTTGTAAAAGTCTGACCTTGGGGGTACAGTGGGAGATCAGGAGCCTTTGTTCTGGCGCGGTGCAGTAATTAGGAACACTTCTGAAGGCAAAGGCGACATGATTTTATCAGGGTCTCCCAGCGCCATTATCAACACAAGCCCAAAGTAATGCAAAGTCATGGACTGGAACTAATATGAAATCTTGTGTACTGTACTATGGGCGACTTTGTAATGCAGCGAGGGGCTTTTTACTGTGACTGGTGGATTTCACCGCCACGCAAGTCTAGCTTTTAGGAACAAAAATTGGCATGCTACGCTGTGCACTGTAAGGAATGTCTGCTTTCCTCAGCACATGGAGCTGTAACGAAACTCATTTGGGGTCCTTTACCCTCTTCATGTGTGACAGTTTCCAGTTTTGAGCATGCTGAGTTTTGCGTTTGTGTAAGTGCGGATTATTGCTGCACCATATGTTCGAAGTTCTGGAATTGCAATGATAAGACATTTTGAAATGGCCAAATCTGGACAAAAGTATTCATAAATATTGATATTTATTCAATAATTAATGGATTATTTAAACCATAGACATTCAGCTCCAGTCCTGGAGTGCTGGTGTCCAGCACAGTTGGGTGACACATCCAGTAAATCTGACTGTTAACAGATGAGTTGAGTCATGTGTGTGGAGCACGAAAATTGTGGGAAAAACCTGCTTGTGTTGGATCCCGACCTTCCAAGGCTGAACTAGAACACCACTGATTTAAGCTAAGGGTATTTTCCAGTTCTACACAGTCAAGTCATATTATTACCACCACCAGCCAATAGAGTAACTGCCGTGTGCAGCACGGACAGCAGCTAGACGGGTCGGGAGTGACTCAGTAAAGTCCCAGGAGGTTGTCACATTTATCTAGAGCCATGCTGTCCATCCCGCAGCTGCTGGAGGGTACGTGGGGGAGGATCCATACAGCAAACACGGCGATCAAGGTGGTCCCAGAGATGCTCAGTAGGGTTCAAGTCTGAAGAATCAGGGAGCCAGGGTAGTACTTGGAAATTTTGCTCATACTCTTCCAACCAATGTTGGACATTTCTAGCCATGTGACATGTAGCATTGTCTTGCTGGAAGATCCCATCCGTCCCACGGGCAACCATCAGCATGTATGGGTGTACGTGATCTGCAAGGAAAGCTTCATACCCAAATCGGTTGAGAGTGCCTTCCACATGGATGAGTGGGCCCAGAGAATGCCACAGAGACGTGACTTCCTTCATGAGCTAGGTGCTACCGCCGTCAAGGAAGTGGTCATAATACTGTGACCCTACTGTGTATATGTCAGTATATACAGCCCTATTTGGACAGGATTAGTTTGACATGCACTGCAATGACACTGCGGTGGTGGTAGTGTGTTAGTGTGCTGAAGACACTCCTACCTTGCTGGTCCACCTTGTAGATGAGACGATAGCTCATCTGCTGCTGCACAGTGCAGTGTTAGTAAGTCTCTAGTCCTTCATAAGTGGTCACAGGACGCAGCCCACAGGACGCTGTTGGGTGGATAGTTTGGTCCCACTACCCGCCAGGGAGCCACCACCACATGTGGGAGACTGGGGTTCGAATCCCGGTCTGGGTGACTATGCTGTGCTACACCAATAAGAGTCCTTGGGCAAGACTCCTAACACTACACTGGCCCACCTGTAACACGATTAACCTTGTGAGTCGCTCTGGATAAGCGTGTCAGCTAAATGCCTTAAATGTAAATGTAGTTTGAGTTGATGGACAGTTCTCAGTCCAGCAGTGACACTGAGCTGTTGAGAAACTCCAGCAACACTGCGGTGTCTGATCCAACCATAACGCTGCAACAAGGTTTGAAGGGTAATCTGGCCACTGGAAAGACTAGAAATGGAACCATGAACATGTGGCACATGTTAAAGTACTCCTGATTTTTTGCTTTATTGAAAATGAATGAAGACACAGGTGTATATACAGTATAAAGTATGTGCAATATATTAAAATATAGGTTTTATAGTTATGTAGTTAAATCAGAGGTTTATTTATTTGCTCTATTACACTTTACTGTATATCCTGTATATCTGCTCTCCTGGACACTCTAGCTAAATACCAGTATATGCACATGTTTATTATGTTTATTCAGTTTGTCATTATCTGCTGATATATGCGCCCCTTGGACATTTATTATTATTATTGCACTGCCTTTTCATCTCCGCGAGTTTTACATATTTTCTACCGGTCTACAGTTATATCAGTATTTTTTTGTAGATAGACTTTCTTGTATATATTTCTTGCATCATTGTAAAGTGAGATATTTATCCATAGGGAACTGTCCAGTTTATAGTTTATAGTTTAATAGTTAATTGCTGAGCCGGTACCGACCCACTCAGGTTCATACTGTACAACCTTTTTTTGTTTTGTTTTACTGTGCTGTATAACTCGTGTAACTGGCTGCTAAATTTCATTAGGGATTAATAAAGTATCTATCTATCTATCTATCTATCTATCTATCTATCTATCTATCTATCTATCTATCTATCTATCTATCTATATATATATCTGTCTCATGCATTATTAATATGGCATGATTGATGATTGACCCGTAATATTCCGACCAGAAAAATTTTCTTTCTTGAATTTCATGAATACTTTGGTTTATCAAAACGTCCGTAGAAACCTTCATCCTGATTGGTCAGTGTTCTCACAGCACGGAGTAAAAAGGTGGCTGAGTGGCATATTGCAGCATTTTCACTGCTACAAAGTCCAATACTGCAACAACAGTTGTGATGTATTTTGCAGCCCTAATGCTCATGTGTGATCATCAGTGTGTTTCGTCTTGTGCGTAGCTACGTACAACAAAAGGCCTCATTGTGTCAGAAATCTATTACAAACATTTTTGAGTAAGTAAGACTGTTCCACCGTATTATCTGAAAGTAGAATACAGTTTCTGTCAAATTGCTCATAAGTACACGCACATCTCTATTGAAGATTCGCTCTAGGCGTGCTAAATTGCTTTTTTATCCCTCTAGACAAGAGCGGCAGATCTCTTTATGAAGCTTTCTTTGATCATATCACTTTCTCTTGACTTTGTCCAGCAGCTAGTTCTCAGGACCTTCAGACGTTCTTGAGACTTCTCTATACTATCACAACAATTCATGCCTGCACTCTTATCAATAAAGGTCCCTAAATTGTTCTTGGCTTGGGTGTACGACTCAGTGAAAACTTTTAATTGGTACAGAAACTTTACAGTATGTGCGGACTTCTAACCTCTTCCGCAGTAGATGGAGTGCAGGTTCTGCCTGTGTTGGAGGAGCTCTGTAAGTTGAATTTTTTTAAATTATTGTTTTTGTCAACACTTGTTGTTTAAATAAACACCTTATTGTGGCAGTTGTACTTGATTATATGTTCATTTTATCTTGGCACGGCTGTCTTTTTTATGTGACAACTTTTTACAAGAGGAAAATTGGTTAACGAAAAGAGGTTAAAGAAATAGTCCTGCACATGATTGATTTATTTCATTTTTGTATTATTTTTTTACTCTGCATACTTGCAATTTTTTTTTTTGTATTTATTTATTTTACATATGTGCTCTCCCACTACATACAACCTACATTTGTATTCTCTCCACTCACTCTGTACATTATGTGTGTTGTATTTATACTAACATCTGTATTTCTCTACCACTCTACTGTCCGTAACATATTGTAACCTTGGCGTTGCTTTACATATTGTAACCTCGAGCAAGAGGAAGAAACCTCGAGAGGAACCAAAACTCAAAAGTTAAAGTCAATTTTGAATAAGAATTGTTAATAACTGTGAGATGGAAGACTAAGATGATAGTCTATTAGTATGAATAGGAGAAGTGTTGAGTGTTTTGCGAGGCAGGGGAAGAAATGTCAGATTAGTCTGTGATTAAACAGTATGATCGTCGAATGGGCCCACAGCATGCAGGTGAAGCCCCCTCATAGCACAGCACAAACTGGTCAGCAATGCAGGCAGGCAGGGGCAGCCAGCCGAGGCAGATGAAGCAGCAACAACAGCCTGCACAGGATGGGCAGTAGCTCCGCATTAGACCACAGAGATTGGGCAGTAGCTCAGCTCGGGCAAAGAAACACAGAGACAACCAGCTCTGACAGAAGGACTGAGAGCACTCTAACAGGGGAACTAATTACCAAGGGCTCAGCTGAACAGGTAGGCTTTAAGCCTAGACTTGAAACAAAGTCTAATCCAAGCATGAAGCACACAAACCATGTTTTTTTTGGGACAGTGATTATCATAAATACAGAAGAATCTGATCCTCCATTGGTCCTGCTGTGGGAACACAAGGCCTGGATCTGTTTGAAGTGGCTGCTTAAAGTGTCTATTTTTATCATTCACAGAAGTCCGGAACCTTAATTAAGATCTCGAGGTGTAATTTGAGAAAAACAATTCATGAGAAAACCAGTTTGTCATTCACTGTGAAAGGTTCCTAAGAGAAACAACAGTGGTTCTTCTGTAGCATGGCTCCAAAAAACACTGTTATTAAGTGTTTCATTCCGACACACTGATTAAATCAGCTCTTGATTCATTGTATGTATGACTGCAGACTCTACTTTATCCTTGTTATATTGCCACCTAGGAGATGAGACAGGTCCTGCCTAACTGATTGATTGATGACCATACTGTAATGTCAGCGTGGACTTTAAACGTTCCTGAAGCGCATCTGTATAAAAGGGTATATATAGGTAATTTTTTATTTATTTCTCTGCTGCTAATAACATTGTATGTGACGTAAGTATGGGGGAAAGGCTCCCGAAGGTTGTACACTGTACTTTATGTTTTCAATCCACCTAATCTTTTGTGTATTTTGGAGCAAAACAAATATAACAGCATATCCCACTCATGCTAGCGCTCTGTGCTATTAAGTAATATGCTTAATAATAAAAGTTTGATTTTGCAAAAGACTTTTACTCAGATGCAAACCTAGAGGGCACGCAAGGCAGGCGGTTTCTTGGGACCCACAAGCAACAGATGTCAAGCTGCAAATATGGACCACCGCTTATTCGTGTATGCTTTATTAATGGATGAAGCCGTACTGATGTTGACGTGCGGCCTTTATGTATGTAAACATACGTGTCCCTGCATAATGTCCCTGCATAGTTACCCCTGGTAGACCTTACATCCCCCATGCCTTCCAGCATCATGCAAATCAAAAGTTTGCATCCATTAAAACAACAGATGGGAAAACAATGTGTGAACATCTGTATGGCTAGCCGTTTATTAGACAGATAAAGTCTGAATAATGCAAATATCATCAAAGGAATTCAATGGAAAAGGAGAAAAAGTGTTGGGCTGTTAGTATTTGAACAGTTTCTTTGTGGACTTTTGTAGGTATACATCCAAAATTCATGGCCTCGTTAATAAAGTAAAGTTTACCGACATCATTGTAAGAGGAACTGCTCCAGACTCGACATTACTTCCTCTGTGCTTTATGGTAGCCTTAGTGCGGACTAACTGGAAAGTTTCTCAAGGCTTTCTCCACACAAAAGCTCTTCTGTCATATCGATGTTGCACTAAAACTGCTTCTCTGGATCACTTTGTTAAGCATTTTATGAGGTAACGTAAAGACATTAGGTTTGAAAAATGTCCAAAGGTCCTTTCATTTTACACTATTTGAAAAGACCAGCTGCACCTTATACAGTCTGAAGCATGAAAAATTGGTCAGCATGACCAGTAGATATGGTTTTAAACAAGATGCATAATACTGGGGGATCTGGGGGATCTGGGAGCCCCTATTTAGGCTCTTGGACATCTATGTGCCAAAATCAAAATTTCAGGGGGCCCTGGAAAGTAAACTATTTATGACATCATACTGCATACATTAAAGAAAAACTGAATATTATTTGTCCATATATAGTTTATTGCTTGTATTTCGTGTATACTGTGTAGAGTGTATGTTGTACGGTGTCTGTATGTATTGTGTATATGTGGAGTCAGGGTGTATATGGTGTAGAGTGTATGTTGTACGGTGTCTGTATGTATTGTGTATATGTGGAGTCGGGGTGTATATGGTGTAGAGTGTATGTTGTACGGTGTCTGTATGTATTGTGTATATGTGGAGTCGGTGTGTATATGGTGTAGAGTGTATGTCGTACGGTGTCTGTATGTATCGTGTATATGTGGAGTCGGGGTGTATATGGTGTAGAGTGTATGTCGTACGGTGTCTGTATGTATCGTGTATATGTGGAGTCGGGGTGTATATGGTGTAGAGTGTATGTTGTACGGTGTCTGTATGTATCGTGTATATGTGGAGTCGTGATGTATATGGTGTATACGGTGTAGAGTGTATGTTGTACGGTGTCTGTATGTATCGTGTATATGTGGAGTCGGGGTGTATATGGTGTAGAGTGTATGTTGTACGGCGTCTGTATGTATTGTGTATATGTGGAGTCGTGGTGTATATGGTGTATACTGTGTAGAGTGTATATTGTACGGTGTCTGTATGTATTGTGTATATGTGGAGTCGGTGTGTGTATATGGTGTATACTGTGTAGAGTGTATATTGTACGGTGTCTGTATGTATCGTGTATATGTGGAGTCGTTGTGTATATGGTGTATATTGTGTAGAGTGTATATTGTACGGTGTCTGTATGTATTGTGTATATGTGGAGTCGTGGTGTATATGGTGTATATTGTGTAGAGTGTATATTGTACGGTGTCTGTATGTATCGTGTATATGTGGAGTCGTTGTGTATATGGTGTGTACTGTGTAGAGTGTATATTGTACGGTGTATGTATGTATCGTGTATATGTGGAGTCGGTGTGTATATGGTGTATACTGTGTAGAGTGTATATTGTACGGTGTCTGTATGTATCGTGTGTATGTGGAGTCGGTGTGTATATGGTGTATACCGTGTAGAGTGTATATTGTACGGTGTCTGTATGTATTGTGTATATGTGGAGTCGGTGTGTATATGGTGTATACTGTGTAGAGTGTATATTGTACGGTGTCTGTATGTATCGTGTATATGTGGAGTCGGTGTGTATATGGTGTATACTGTGTAGAGTGTATATTGTACGGTGTCTGTATGTATCGTGTATATGTGGAGTCGTTGTGTATATGGTGTGTACCGTGTAGAGTGTATATCGTACGGTGTATGTATGTATCGTGTATATGTGGAGTCGGTGTGTATATGGTGTATACTGTGTAGAGTGTATATTGTACGGTGTCTGTATGTATCGTGTATATGTGGAGTCGTTGTGTATATGGTGTGTACTGTGTAGAGTGTATATTGTACGGTGTCTGTATGTATTGTGTATATGTGGAGTGGTTGTGTATATGGTGTATACTGTGTAGAGTGTATATTGTACGGTGTCTGTATGTATTGTGTATATGTGGAGTCGGTGTGTGTATATGGTGTATACGGTGTAGAGTGTATGTCGTACGGTGTGTGTATGTATTGTGTATATGTGGAGTCGGTGTGTATATGGTAGACTGTCAGATGGTTATGTGTATATTGGTACAGTACTATAGAGGGACAAACTGCCAAGCCACATTCCTTGTGTGTCAACATACTTGGCCAATAAACCTGGTTCTGATTCTGTTGGTAATGGAACAGGGTGAGGGGGTGAGTTACTGAGGTTGGTGGAGACTTTTGCTCAGCACCCCTAAAAGTTCAGGAAGGACACCGATTACACTTTTCTCGAAGTTCCTAGAACTGAATTCACCCTAGTTGGCGATATTCTTCTTTGGACTAATCATCCTGGTACCCTGAGAGTTAACGTGTTTGGCTTTGTGAGCATAATATGAAAGCATTACACTCCCCAGATAAGACTGTGGGCTGGTACGCCAAAGCAATTTCCCCTCCTTTAAATCATTTAGAGGAGATTTAGCTCGAGCCTTAAAGTGGGAATCGCATTAATGTAAGCAGTGGAATCAGATGCACCACGGGGATGCTTTTCCGCACTCACACCTGGGCTTATCCATAATGACCCGTGATGTGGTGCCGAGCTCAGAGTAGGAGTGTGCCGATCTGGGATCAGCTTTGGCTCTGTGCCGCCGTGTCTTAGCCGCCATATCCCAATGAACTGAGCTGATCTACAAACAGTATCTGCTCTGAGATTAGCTCTGGATGTAGCCTTGGGGATCGTAGCAGGCTTCTTCAGCGTAAAGTGCGGCTCTACGACCAGCGTTTGTCTTTCATGTAATGAGGAGGATTATATGGAGTCACTGACTCACTTGATGCTTAATGCGCCTGGGCCCAGACCATCCGTCCTGCAAAATGAAGCGACTTCAGATCAGCTGGCCATTTCCCTCCAGTGTCCTTCTCGCCTCAGATGGGAAAGTGCAGGTTGCGAATTGAAACTTCGCAGGGAGACGGTGTCCTTCAGCATCAGGGCTTAGACCTCCACATGCGTTTTGGGACAAAAATGTTTCCAAATTCTGCATTCCAAGATCAAACTTTGAATGTGTGGAGAATTTTTTATTTTTTGCAGATTTTTTTTTAGGTGTAAGCAAGTTTTAATGAATACCTAATACACTGTATATAGATTTAGGCTTAGGTTTAGGTTTAGGCTTAGGTTTAGGCTTATGTGTAATTTTTGTTTAAATATATGGAATAAGTAATTCCAAATTGCATTATTGACCAATTAAAAAAAAAATTCCTCAATATATAGACAACATTTTGGAACTTTTGAAATGTTTATAAATGAATAACATTTATACTTTATGGCTGTTTGGACTGGAACTAAATGGAGGGTGGTCTCTGACATTTGCACAGTACTGTATGTATCTACTACCACCATCCGTGAGAGAGTTTTAATGGGCGTGTGTGTTTTACTGAAACTAAACTAGGAAACTAATTTTGTATATATGTCACAGATGCAATCTACCGCTACATTTGCACTGCCAGATCTTCCAGTCTTGCTTTGCTTTTGACTTTTAAATATCTATTTCTTCTAAGAGTGGAAATGAGGTGGTGCTCTGAAGGCACTCATGTTTTGGCAGTGTGTTTATTTGATGTTCCCTCACAAGGCCTCTCAGTTCATTTCAGTAGATTCATAGCACTGGCATGTCTTTGCTCATTTTGAAGCTGGTATAAGGTCAATTTGGGATGCAATTATTTTGTAGGCTGTTGAAATTGTTGATGGCTTTTGCGTTTCATTCTGTGGCTTAAATGAATACGCATGTTTACATTTATCCAAGAAAGTAATGTTGTTATATAATCGATAGAAGAAGCAGCAGCAACTTTGTTATGGAAATGTATTTATAGCGATGCACCAATACAGGTATTTGGACTGATTATGTATGAAACCAGAACTCGATTCACCTGGATTAGCATTATGGACATGTGCAAATATATTTTTAAAAGTAGCCCAACACTGTCTAAATGCTCTGCATTTCTAGAGTACAATAAATACACCATCATATAACTGTTCAGAAAAAGTTGGTCAAATTTAAACATAAGTTTAATCTAACTTATAAATCTATCTATCTATCTATCTATCTATCTATCTACACACTATATTGCCAAAAGTATTCTCTTATATTGTCTGCCTTCAAACACATATGAACCTCTCATATAAGAGTGGCATCCCATTCTTAATCCATAGGGTGTAATATGACGTTCCACCCTTTGCAGCTATAACAGCTTCAACTCTCCTGGGAAGGCTTCCCACAAGAATTAGGAATGTGTTTATAGGAATTTTCATTGGACGAGAAGGCCCACAGCAGGTAGCCCCACCCATTCAAGGTTATAAGGAGTGTTTCAGCCTTAATTGCTTTTTGAATGAGGCCCAATGCAGGACATCACCAAGACAAATTCCTTGTATGTGTAACATACTTGGTGAATAAAGAGATTCTGATTCTGATTCTGATTCTGATCAGAATAAAGACCCTTTACATATATCAGGCTTAAAGGGACAGTAACAATAAGGCTCACTAATGAGGAGAGGCTGGGATATGGTCACATAATAATGAATTATGACTGTTTTAGTACATAAATGCAGCATTAGAAGTGGACCCTAGACGAAATACAAGAAGAATGTGGGCTATGGGTCCATTAGTAAAAATCACTGGGCCTCATTCACTAACCGTTATTAGGACGTAATTTCTTCTTTCTATTTTAGGATTTGGTCTTAAGTAAGAACAGAACCTACATGTGCACTCAAGCGCACAAAGGTGGGTTTTTTGAATGAGGCCCACAATAGAAGAGAAGTATTTTATACACTCATCATTAAAAGAACAGCTGCCCCCAGAAGGAGGTGTGGGATTGCAGGTCTGTTGGGAAGGAAGATAAAGGTTACCAGGATCAATAACTGATGATAAATTTAGACTGATATGATCAATATTTATTGAGCTACACATACAGAAGTAGTGTCTCTCAGTATGGTGTCGGCTGCGATGCTTGCAAACTCAACATGTGACGTCTCTGAATGGAGTTGTAGAGGTTCCTAATGGTGTCCCTTGCACACTCAAGAGCACAAAGTTGGTTTAAGAGCTTGTCATGAATCTGTCATCTGACCTTTCTCAGGAACAAATTTAAGACCTTGAATGAGGTGAGATGTATGTGAATGTACTTTTTGTGTATCAGCTTATCAAACCTCTAAACTCCACAACTACGTATCGAGATGAATCATAATTTCTTGAAGTATCGTCATGCAATTTTGCCATATCGCCAAATGCATTTGGTTGAGCTAAACCATTGTTTCCTGTATTGTGAGCATTTATTATTATTATTATTGTTGTTGTTGTTGTTGTTGTTGTTGTTGTTGTTGTTGTTGATGTTGTTGTTGTTAGATATTATACATGTAAATATCAGAGTATATGTATAAGACCGTGGATGGATTGGGGCTAATTTCGGTGCAGGCGCAGGTAATTTAGCTGGAAATCAACTGGTGAAGGCTGATCCATTGAGAGGATATCCATCATGCATATTCAGCGCTCATTTCAAGCGTTAAATCAAATATTCAATACAGCCTCAGTCCCGACACTTCCAGTCGTCCTAAATAATGTAATGGGGAATAAATACAATTATCAATATTTGATGAAGATATTTCTCACAAAGTGATTATAGGAGACAACTGTCAGGAGCTTTCATTTATAAAATATGCCTGTGCTTCCGCCTGGCCCAGAAGAACATTTGGAATTTGTCATCTTTTAATGTAACTTTCATGTTAAAACCAACACTCGGAGCACAATGTTTTCCTTAAAACTGAATATTTCTTTATATATATATATTTATATCTATATATATAAATCCCTCTGTTTAATTGAACGCTTTTGTATTAATCTTGAAATCAGCGGTTTGCGGCTCGGAGAGTGTCACTGAAGCTGAAGTGTTTCACTCTGGATTTTGCTCCAGTTGTTTAGTAATTGGGTCAATCCTGCTGGGGCTGGACGTGTTGGGCCATGATCCTGGTTTTAAATTGTAAACACGTGCGCTAAGAGAGGCAGCGTGTCAATGAATCGATACCTACCTCACCATCTCCAGCCTTTTAGGGGTAAACAGCTTTGCTAACGACATGCTGTTCCGGCGTCACAATGGCAGTCTTCTGAGTGTTTGAGTGCTGCTGTGCCGTTGCCCCTCTGTAATTCCCCTCGGATTTAGAACTGTCTATAAATTGACCGGAACTCTTATTTCACTGAGAGAGCATGATTAGTGCAGGATGTGACATGTTAGGCGTATATCGTTGAAAAATTAATAATGTTTTAATACATGTAATATGTAACGCTGGTAACATGTCAGAAGGTACTGATCCTTTTTGCAACAGCCCATTAATAGCCCGTTTGGAATTCACTGTTTTTCGTGATGCCATGAAAACCAAAGCATTTCAACATCACCACCTATTCGACCTACAGCAGTTTAGCTCCACCCATTCAGGCTGAAGTTCTAAAGAGTGTTTCAGCCTTAACTGCTTTTTGAATGAGGCACAATACAGGACAGCCAATCAGAGCAGAGGTATTTTATGCACTCATCGTCATAAGAATATCTGCAGCCAGAAGGAGGTGTGGGATTGCGGTGCTGTTGGGAAGGAAGATAAAGGTTACCAGGATCAATAACTGATGATCAATTTACACTGATATGATCAATATTTATTGAGCTACACATACAGAAGTCTGTCTCTCAGTATGGCGTCGGGCCACCGTGTTTGCTAACCCAACATGCCAGACGTCTCGGCATGGAGCTGTAGAGGTTCCTAATGGTGTCCTGTGATAATCCATCCCATGCAGCTTGAATATCCTCACACAGTTCCTGCAGATGGTGCGGTAGGGG
>CM067490.1:879386-936347 GCA_034552555.1 Semaprochilodus insignis
ATAAAATATTTAACCAAACATATACAAGCTGTTAAAAAATAACAAATAAATATTTTATAAAGCAAAAACTAAATATATAAAAAATGCAATGTTATAAAATAAATACTAAAATATTTACTGAACTAAAATAATTAATTAGAAATTACAGTTTTTACATTATAGCATAGTGTTTTTGGTTTGTGCCAAATTATTAAGCCTGAGAAAAACAAAATATCTTGACCAGGAGTCCAGAGCCCCCTAATTAACCTGTTGGACCTCATGAATACCTCATAATCAAAATTCTGTCCCTGCAAGTTATGACGTCCAAAGGAAGAGATGACTAAGATCTCAATTAATGTGTGGACGGCCCATTACCAAACTAGAAAAGAGAATTTCCAGAAACAGAACTGCTGAACCAAGCAGGTTGTTGCTATTTAGGGTTGCATCAGTGCCGCTATGGCAAGTGAGTCAGCAGCCAGCCGTTGCTGAAATAGCCAGGCAACATGGGACCCCCGAATAGCAGTGATCCTCATACATGATGGTGATCTGGGTGTGATATCACTGACCGTTAAGGTTTACTCTCGCTAAGTTTGTTCACATTAGCCACGCATCCTTTAAGGCCAAAATCCACCCACATTTTGTTCCGAATCTCCTTCCGATAAAAGTCATGTCACATGGGCAAACTCTGTCTAGGATGGAGCAGCAGCTCTTTCATCTGCATTGGAAATCCCCCAGCATCTCGCTTTCTCATGCTTGATAAGAAGTAACGCTCCAAACCTCGCTGCTCTTTCCCTGAGTGCGCCGCACTGATAGTGTTTGACAATAACAAATGCTGAAAAGCGTGCCTGCTTTTTTCCTCCCTGTCTGCCCGAAAACTGACTGCATTTTCATCAGCAGCAGCATTATGAACTTTCCGAATAGATGGAATTGTCTAAATCTCGTTTTATCATGAGTTCTGTTTTTGAATTCAGCCCAAAGTCTCCATCACACTGTTTGTTAAATATAGATATGACTCAGTCAGATAAAGCACAGCTTAGTGGTACATGACTTGCTGACGATGTACTGAAAATCCAATGTTCCTTCAGTACTGCAGCGAGATAGACGATCTAACGCTCGGCGCTTGCACTTCTTCTTTTTCCGAACAGGCTACGTTGATATTGTATTCCGCCTGTAGACAAATCATACTGCTAATGCTAATTTGACTGGAGTGGGCAGAAATTAGCATACCTAAAACCTGCAGGTGAAGAGTTATATTTAGTAACAAGTGCCTGCTATGCTCTTAGAAACATTCAGCATGTACACAGCGTGATAATCATTACTGGATTATATACTGCTTTCTCTCTCCTTCAAAACAAGGTCCGTGAGGCCATGTTTATTTGATGTCATAAACATATCATCACGCTCCAAAGAAAAACATGTATCTCCATTTTTGTGGATTTTGACTTTTATCCATCATTTGAACACAGCAGCTGTCGTTTCCAATGTGTGAACCAATAGAAATGGCCCAAAAAGTCTGGTTCCATTGACTTACATTAAAGTTAAATCAGGTTTTTGCCCTCTCCTTTAAAGTTCCCATTTTGGAGATATGTGTGTTGTTCATGATAAGCATGTAAATGACTGCCCCCATATCAGAGGTGTTGGTGTCAGAGTTAAACTGAATTGTAAACTGTAAACTGGCGTATAGATTCCTGAATGTACTTTGGAAATTATATAAGATATATATATTTAGAATCCAAGCTTCTATTGTTGCTTTACGCTTTACAGGAAACAGTCTTTATTACCCTGTTCTTCAATGGTCAGGACCCCCACAGGACCACCACAGAGCAGGTATGATGTGGGTGGTGGATCATTCTCAGCACTGCAGTGACACTGACGTGGTGTGTTAGTGTGTGTTGTGCTGGTGTGAGTGGATCAGACACAGCAGTGCTGCTGGAGTGTTAAACACTGTTCAGACACTCGTACAATCATGCAATCCCAGTTTGGTCTACAGTTGTCCACCAACCAGGTCATCAGTGGCTGGGTAAACAATAGACATTCTCAGGAGCTCCATCACTAGATTAAATGATGCACCAGCAAGTTGTCAACTCTCGGCTGTGTTACGGAGGCGACAGTCCAATATTCCGCGGTGCTGTGAGGCTCTCGGCTCCCGCATGGCTGATAACTGATGCACTAAAATTTGCTCACGTTTTGTGTTTGAGAGTTCGAGGGGAGTGGTTTGACTTGCTCGATGCTTAAAGGAGCTGGGCACACTCCTTCATTTCCGTGCCACCGGTCGTGAATTTCAGCAACCTCGCTTCCTAGGATTCAAGGTTTCAGCGGGAATCTGGCAAGCCTACAAGCTCAATAAGCAATAAATCGGCTTCAGCACATTGGCTGACAGTTGAACTTTGTGAATCACAAAGACAGATCTCAGAAATGGGATGGGATTTTTGAGGGAACAGCGAGTCATCCAATGATACCAGCAGGATTTGTACCTTTACAAAAAGCTATGTGACTGGACCACAAATGGCTCGCAGCTCGCCAGCCAAGGATTCCAAGATGATGGAAGGCTCGGGAGGAGCCTTGCTCAGAATCCGGTTACGTGAGACTGTGAAATATTTTTTGTTTGGGGTGCACTGATGTAGAATATCTGGCAACTATTACTGATAACTAACAGCTGGTTGTGGCTGTTACTGCAATCAATATCATTTTTCCAGTTTGGATTCCACTGATGGTTCAAAAGTTCAACAAGTTGATTGTAGAGAATGTACTTCAGAGTGGTGGAGTTAGGAACTAGAAGTTGGAATTTCTACAATTTAACCAGGTTATTTACTTCCCAAATTGACCAGCGAACCTGCATATTGTTGCTCTCCAATGTATCTCCATTTTTTTGTTGATATTTCGACAAGTCATTTGAACACAGCAGCTGCTGTTTACACTCTGTTTACACTTTGTGGAAATTTTATGATGAATGGACCAGCAGAAATGGCCCAAAACTGCTTGGAAACAAGTCTGGTTCCATTGACTTACATTAAAGCTAAAGTAGGTTTTTGCCCTCTCCTGTGAAGGTGCCATTTCAGCCATGTCTTTCTGTGCACAGTGACGATGTGATTGTATGTAATGTTGATAATGGTATTTAATAAACAAAATGTTTTAGGCCAAAATATAATCTTAGAACTACTGTAAAATGATGTCTCAGGCGTCAGGCAATGTTGTCATGCTTCCGGGCTCTCCTCCTGCCTCTGTCAACTCTGCAGACTACATTTCCCACCATGCACCCTGATATGATCTCATTACCACATGCTTACAATCCACCAATGATGAACTGCCTTCCAGATTATCTTCCCCAGAGTACTGATTGTGTTCACCTGTCTGTTTATACACTCCTGTGTTTGTCTTCAGCCTTTCCAAGGTATTGCCGACTTGTCTGCATACTGAACGTTTATTCCTGTTTCCTTTGCTTTATGGTCTTTGCTTATTTTTTGGTTTCTGCTTTTGTGTTTCCCGTTTGGTCTGATTGCTGGTTTGGTTTGTGTCTTTTGGTTCTGGCTTTGTCTCTCCCCTGTCGGTCATGTTCACCCTCACAACTGTCTGTCTATTAACGTTATTGTGCTTCACTCCGTCACTGACCCTGGTCATTAAATCTGACACAGCTTTTAAATCCGTGAGCGCCCGATTAGACCATCCGGCATCACAAATATATTCATAATCATTTCATCTGAGAACTTCATGTAAGTTAGCTTTTATGGACATTAAACACTTTGGATGGCTAGTTTGTGTCACCAACATTGTGCACAATTCTTACTAAAGAAGTCTCTCTTGAATGGAGTATTTCACATCAGTAAATGAGTTTGTTTATATCTTAACCTTTTAACTATGGGGAGATTCCACTCCAAGACAAGTGCACACTGTAATGCATATACCGTACAAAGTACAGTGAGCATAATTTTGAGCTCAACAGATGAATCACTGAATAATTTAACATAATGACATACGTTACCAGGGTTTGGATTGAGGATAAGGTTTGGTTTAAAATTAGGTGCTAGCATATTTATGGATATTTATATTATTTTTTTATTATTAATAAATATTATTTTATGGATATGTATATTACTGTTATTATAGTTTACATTATTTGAACACCAACCAAACAATTAATTCATTAAATCATTCATCCTCTGAATCACTTGTCCTTTGGGGTCACGGGGGGGGTGCTAGAGCCTATCCCATCGCTCATTGGGCAGAAGGCAGGAAACACCCTGGACAGGCCATTGATTTATTGGTGGAGGAGGACACACCTAAGGTCAGTTTAGCCTCTCCAATTTGCCTGACCGCATATCTTTAACCTGGACGCAGGGAAGACACAGGGAAAACATGCAAGCTAATAACCTATACTGTGGTATTTATAAATGATGGCAGTATTTAAAAATTATTTTTTCTAAATTTTGACGTTCTATTCCATATCTAAACCACAGTTGAAAACATTCCACCCGTTTTTATTTCAGAGTGGCTCAGTGGCTCGCTGACTGGTGGAATGGGAGCTCACCAATAGAGACACTAATAGAAACAGTGAACAAATCAGAGCTGGAAACACCCTTTGAAAAGATCAACATGCTATCAGCTCAGAAGCCGCTATAGACACCACAGAGCACACTCGACTTCGCACACTCAGATATCCCCTAAACAGTATCATTTTAGCGTCACTCTGCTGGAACTGTGCTGGGTGGAGGCGTGTGGTCCGTTTGGCCTGCTAAGTAGGCTGTCTTTAGCTTTAACAGGTTCGGGTTTGGCTTTGTCCCTCCAGCGCCAGTCACTCCATGTTCAACATTCATTTTATCATTTACACTTAATTCAGCTGAACGCCGGCTAGTCACCATCAAATTTGTGTTGTGATGTGTGGCACTGCGGAGTATGTAGCCTGCTCGCTAAGCTAATTTTAATGTTAAGCTCCAAAGCCATTAAACAAGTTTAATTTCACCTCTGTGACCCATCAGTGCTGGTTGGTCGACTTCAATCCATCAGATTTGAATCATTTACTTCGAAATTTGTTCTGTGTTCTGTGATGGTTGTTATTGTGCTGGCCAAGCTAATCGTAAACAGCTTCACTTTGCTTGTTAGCAGTACATCATTTAGCAACAGACAGATAGATAGATAGATAGACAGACAGATAGACAGAGATGTATAGTAGATAGATAGATAGATAGATAGACAGTTAGATAGATAGATAGTTAGATAGATATAATCTATCGATAGATATAATATATATATATATATATATATATATTACTTCTGAAAAATTTAGAAATGCACATTCCCACTTTTTTCTTATCCTGAAAGCCATCGCTTCATTCCAGGAGGGACGATGGTGCTAAGCAGGTGTTACATAGCTACATTTTTTTCAAGTTGACAGTTGACAATGTGAAGTGAGCGCTGGCTAATCGCTGATGACATCATGAGTAAAATCGTAGGAGAAGAGAATGCTTTGCAACACGGGACTTTAAAAATCTGTGACAAATCCAAAACTCCTCAGATCAGTGGAGCATCACGTACCCTTTCCAGCTAGCCCTGGATCACATTGCTGTCCTTGGGGGGGACCGGAGATGCAGCCCAGTGTGCTTGCAAATTTGTATTCGACTGAGGTGCATCCTCGGTGGCCTTGCCAGGATGCCAGAAAAATCTAGAGGGCCGTAACTCAGCGAAAACAAAAGTAACCAGCTTCAAATATTACAGGATCATAGGGTGTTTATGCCCACTCTTCAGTGATACATGAGTTTTTATTGCAGTCTTGGGGAAACCGATAACAATGTTTAGTAGTTGATCTATGAAGCGCTGTAGATCTGTGAAGAAATGTTAGGACGAAGCCAAACTCCAAAGGTCAGTAGAGTGTGACGTCCACTTTTCCACTATCCAAGCACCATGGCTAGCTGTCTGGAAATACTTTCCCTGAAATCTGAGATACCAACCCCACCCAGCTAGCAGGGAACGTTCCCAGAACTTTAGCTAACATTCCCTACAAGTTCTGATAAAGTTTTAAAGAACCGGTTTTATCTCATGTTTATAACTTCATTAAATGTTAACTAAGGCGTACTGATTTGCCTGCAAAGAAGATGTTTTATGGATGTGAAAGAGACCTGAGATAAGCAGACAGAATTTTTATAGAGAGTGTTCTCCTACCTTCAGAAAGAACATTCTAGGAACCAAAAGAAAACTTTGCACTGGAAACATTAACGGAACATCGCGTTGCATATTCTCACAACGTCTATAGAGAACATCATTTCTAGCTGGGCAGGCTCCTCACCTGTTGTCTTTTCTGAGGTGTCCATGTTGTTAGTGTCATAATCACATGATCAGTGACTTGTCATTGCCCCTAGCAGTAAAGTCAGATAGTAGTTAGAAGAACTACTGAATTTCCCCAACAGTTGCACTATTAGTCATCCTGTTTTTCTGAGGATGAGTGTATTTGCTTTGCCCTTCAGTTCCCTTTTCTTGTGTCCTTTCTGTGTGGAGTTTGCTCCCACAGTCCAATGACGCGCACTCAGGTGAATTGGCGATGCTAAATTGTCTCACCTGTTGTCTTTTTCTAAGTTGTCCACGTTGTTAGTGTCATAATCATGTGATCAGTGACTAGTCAACATCAGGCGTCACTGCCCCTAGCAGTAAAGTTGAATAGTACACTATATTGCCAAAACTATTCGCTCGTCTGCCTTCACTCGCATATGAACTTGAGCTACATCCCATTCTTAATCCATAGGGTGTAATATGATGTCGGCCCACCCTTTACAGCTACAACAGCTTCAACTCGTCTGGGAAGGCTTTCCACAAGGTTTAGGAATGTGTTAATGGGAATTTTTACCCATTCTTCCAGAAGAGCATTAGTGAGGTCAGACACTGGTGTTGGAGGAGAAGGCCTGGCTTGCAGTCTCCGCTTGGCACAATGCAGTCAGACAAATACCGTTCTCAAACCCAGACTCGTCCATCAGATTGCCAGACGGAGAAGTGTGATTCATCACTCCAGAGAACACGTCTCCACTGCTCTAGAGTCCAGTGGCGGCGCTTTACACCACTGCATTCCACGCTCTGCATTGCGCTTGGTGATGTAAGACTTGGATGCAACAGCTCGGCCATGGAAACCCATTCCATGAAGCTCTCTACACACGGTTCTTGAGCTGATCTGAAGGACACATGAAATTAGGAGGTCTGTAATGATTGACTCTGCAGAAAGTTGCCGACCTCTGCGCACTATGTGCCGCTCTGTCATTTTACGTGTCCTACCACTTCATGGCTGAGTTGCTGTCGTTCCCAATCACTTCCACTGTGTTATAATCCCACTGACAGTTGATTGTGGAATGTTTAGACAAGCTAAGAGAGGTGGAGGTGCTAAGATATTAGTTTCAGCTATTTGCTGAAAGTCCAATATTTCAGGACCATAACTGAATTTCCCCATTGCTCTGTGAATGATGTATCCACTTTCCCCTATTTGTTGCACCCTCACTTCATGTTGCAGCAGCAACAACAACAACAACAGCAGCAGCAAAAACCTGCTTGCAGCATAAAAATGGTATGATGTGTGTTCAAGTACCAAAGTGCTTTTCAAGCATTTTCTGCACAAACTTTGCTTTTAAAACTGCCTTATGGAATAACTTGTTATTTTTGAGCCTCTCGGGTTCTCCTGGGCCTGATACGCACTTGTGCAGCTCTTTCATTGCCACAGCAGGCTTCTGTGGACAGCTTTATCCTCTCTCAGCTGCGCAGTCTCAACAGCCGGTTTGACCGGCTTGTGCTGCGTTTGAGTGCTGCTGTTGCCTCTTTTACTGATTTGACCCTGCCTGGAGGCGTATTCGTCTTCTTTCAATTTTTACTCAATACTTGCATAGTGGTCCTCTGTAGAACTTCATAACCAGTCTTTCTGAAATGCCTTTTATGCCTCGGCGGTGGGAGTTTTGCATAGAACAGCCACTGGAGAGATGTCCTTCAAGTCTTGCTCAATACGTCGTCAACACCAGTTAGATGTCATTTTGTGCATCACTGAAAGCGAAGTCGGCGTCGCACCTTCCAATCAAAGTGGTTTATTGCGGCAAACAACGACAATGTGTTCGGTCAATGAGTTTACGTTTTCTGTTCCAACCAAAATGGGGGTTATTTAATGGCGGGCAAAAGGTAAAAATGTCGACATTTTTTTTTTTGCAGCGTTTTTCGTCTGTTGCCTCTGGCAAGATTGTTTTCAATTGTATTGTAACCCAAAAATCCTTTTGAGCCTTTGTGGAGATATTGTTGAGTGGATGAATGCGTTTAGATGCATTGACAGACTGCCTCCCCTCTGTGTTATTGACTGACAGGCAGGAAAGATGGCAGTTGCTCCTCGTTCCCGCGCAGGCCAATCATCCACATGACTAGTTAGCCATCGCGGTGGGCCGGGGCCCCTCAGACAGATCCTTTGAGGACTGACACAAATAGAATGTTAGTGCATTCAGCTCGAACGCCGTGACAAAAGTGACAGTCACAAACGGAGGCCCCCAAAAAAATGCATTGTTATTGCAAATCAAAATCAAGAAGGCTTTCAGGCTCGCGGAGGAGCGGCGGAATGGTCACAAAAGCCATGTAAATCCTTTCAGCTTCTCAATATAAAGGATTGATAAGGAGTTGGGAAATGTCACCAAATGTTGGTTTAACAACCAGTAGAGCTTGTTAATTCTTTTAATGTGCTCAATCAAGTGTGCTGGATGAGTGGAAGCACAGAGGTATGCCTAGCGTGGGCTCCACAGGACTGACTGCGGGAACACCTGAGCTATAGCAACTGGTGTCCTTAGCCAGCATAGTCTATTAACCAACCATAAAACAGCCTATTAGTACTATTCTCTGTTAATAATGTGATTTATATCATAAGATGATCACTTAAGCAAATACACTTGTCATCAAAAAGATATTGGCACCCCGAAGGAGGTGTGGGATTGCAGGTCTGTTGGGAAGGAAGATAAAGGTTACTAGGATCAATAACTGATGATAAATTTAGACTGATATGATCGATATTTATTGAGCTACACATACAGAAGTAGTGTCTCTCAGTATGGCGTTGGGCCGCCATGTTTGCTGACTCCACATCCCAGATGTCTTGGCATGGAGCTGTAGAGGTTCCTAATGGTGTCCTGTGATAATGCATCCCATGCAGCTTGAATATCCTCACACAGTTCCTGCAGATGGTGCGGCAGGGGTGGAGGTGGAGTGATACCAGGCCTTCTGGATGTGTCACCTGTGAAAACAAACCGTTCATTATGGCGCTGACAATGGACAAAAGTGGGACTCGTCACTGAAGTTGACTTGCTGCCATTCTGAGTCACTCCATGACAGTCTGGCACGACACCATTGAAGTCTTTGGTGACGGTGACGTGGTGTTAAGGGCAGTCGTCGTAACAGTCTGCGTGCATGTAGTCCTGCGTGGTCAGCCGTCTGCAAGCGGTGCTGGCACTAACAGGATGACTCATGGAGGCATCACTGCTGAATGTCTGCAATCGTGGCTGTTGAATCATTAGCATGTCTCATGATGTCAAACCTACACACCAAGTTTCACTTCTGTTGGTTGATTCCTTCTGGGTGCAGCTATTTGTGCAACTGTTTTTCTGAGGATGAGTGTATATGCTTTGCACTTCAGTTCCCTTTTCTCGTCCTCTGATGAGAAAAAAGTCAATAACCCTTGACCGAATTGAATTCCTTTCTGAATCCGTGCTCATCCTAACTCAGTGCTCCAACAGGAAAAGCAGCCATGTGTTCCTATATCTAGTTTTAGCCGTGGTGGCAGGTCCAACATACCCCGAAGTTCAACAGACATTTTTAGTCAAGGTATACTTAAAAGCACAGCGTCACGGTGGTGCGGTGGGTAATGCTATCGCCTGGCAGCAAGAAGGAAGCGCCTGGGTTCAATTCCCGGCCAGGGTGTCTAGGGTCCTTTCTGTGTGGTCTTTGCATGTTCTCCCATCTTTGTGTGAGTTTCCTCCCACAGTCCAAAGACGTGCACTCAGGTGAATGCTAAATTGGCGATGCTAAATTGCCCCTAGGCATGAATGTGTATGTGTGTCTGTCTGTCTGTCTGCTCTGCGATGGATTGGCAGCCTGTCCAATTTGTTTCCTGCCTTCTGCCCATTGAATGCTGGGATAGGTTCCAGCACCCACTCCCATTGATCCAGAAGGATGAAGTGGTTTAGAAGATGACTGAGAGTATACTAAAACTAATAATAAATAAATAAATGACAAATAAATTCAACAAAATGCCAAGAACATTTTGGATGAGGTACAGGGGTGAAATGTCTTCATCTGTAAATGCACAGGTACCAGTCAGGACTTTCCACAAGGACAACTGGGCTATTACTTGGTAATTATTTGTACACAAAACTGCAGTATTGTTGAATAAGATAAATGAAGAATTAAGATATAGTGTAGTTCTGTCTGAGGTTCTGGTCAGTGGACGAGGATGATCTTCATCTGTAAATGCAAAGACAGTAGAGCAGCCTGTTTGAGAGAGTCTGTTGCTTTAAAATGACCAGCGAACAACAGAATGCTAATGAGTGATGCATTGAAATGTATGTCAATGGTGAAACATCACTGGTGAACCAAAAATTCATGACGATGTGGACCGAAACCCGCTGACAACACAAGCTGTTGATTTCTATTTTTATTAGTTACATGTTGTTGCCACCTAGTAGTGAGTTGCTACATAGCTTCCCCTTTTGAAGGTCAACCATCCTGGGGACCTACCAGATTGGAGCGAAGTCCCTGGGCACGTGCATAGTCCCTGCCAGCACAAATGCACTTGCTGCTTGCCCAGTGCTGCATACTCGCTGCCGCAGCTCCCACAGTGTGGCATGTCAAGTCCTGCACAGCTGGGGGTGACAGTAGCAACAATGGTGCTCCATCCAGCTGCCATCCACTTTCTCCGCTGCCCACCACACCTTCGACTCGCCACGCTTGAATGCCAGTCATACACAATGGGGCTCCACCACTGACTTGAGCTAGGTGATGGTCACCTTCCTGCCATTTGATATGCTCCTCTCGGTGCCGTCCAGCACAGCTGGTCTCTGTAGGGATATTAGGGAGCGCATCCTGTACTTGACCCACAGTCGGCATCTGCTTCCCTGCTAGTCCAGGCTATCCTCTCTCTCCGCAGTGCCTGCTCACCAACCGCTCTGCTGCTCACCATGGTGATCTCAGGCTGCAGGCTTTGATGGTTTCACTTTGCTTTCGCTGGTCTTCCCCTTGCCAGTACTCCTTGCCACGATGTCCCAGCCATCACAGTCTGGACTCCTGCGTCTCTCTCGAGTTCATGGAAGCACCACTCATCACCAGTTCGCTGGGGGCACCACCCACTCCCAACACCACAGTGGTGTCAGCCGAGAGTAAGGCACAGGGGAGTCACTACACTAATTGACCTACAGCAGGCTCGTGCCTCCCATGAGCCTTCCGGCACGGCTATCAGCACTCGTGAGCTCCTGTAGTCGCTTGCTACATTACCCAAACCCTACCTCAACGTGTCATCAGGAATATCGCTGTATATTTATCCATTAGATAATGCCGTATCCGTATTCCAAGCACAGTTCAATAGCTACAGTGTTTTCTCTGGATGTATTTTTCTATACTACTATTTATCCGGCTTTTCTCTAAGAAGCCAAACAGCTAAATATGCAAATGAATGTCTCTGTTTGGTTTTTAGCTAAACGAGAGGCAGAAATGGACTCTCCAAGCCGAGCTGATACCATCCGCTGCCTCGAGTGTAATGGCCTTCATCAGTCTGCCTGTCGTTAATCTCCCCCTCCAGACCACACGGCCATCTGCTGACAATGATCTGCAACCACTAAAAACCCTTGCAAGGAGCTTATTGACCTCTTCATATGTGAGAACTAGGCATGAGAGAGGGATAAGAGCGTGGCAGGTATCGTTCTTGGAAATGACCAAATCAATACTCGGTGTCCAACGGTTAGGTTCCTCTTCTGTTCTCTTAACATCTGTCTGAACAGCTTTTAGGGAAAAATAAATTTTACTGGTGCGGTCTTTACAGGCTGTAGCACACTCAGATTTGATTGTAAGCATATATAGACCTTCAGTCTGGACTGCACTATTTCATGACCCTGTTAGTGATTTTGGAGAACAGCTGTTGGTATTTATATATATTGAATTCAACTGCGAAATAAGTACACCTCTTCTTCATGTCCCAAACTCATGGACACACACTGTCAAGGCGAACAACAGTGGACTAGCGAACTTGTTATTTTAGGTCTTTGTGGTCATAAAACCCTTCACACATTGTATGGGTAAACATCTTGAGATAACATTAGAGCAGCGATACAGCAAGTAATGTAAGTAACATTGCCTAGATTGCATTAGCAAACATTGCTGTTGTTGTTGTTGTTGTTGTTGCTGTGAAGCTAACCAGTTGCTATCACAGACATTAGCAAACAATAACAGGACAAAACAATACTGCCCTATTTTTACCGTTCAGATTTACTGTTCAGATCCGGTTCCACCTTAAATGGTGCAGCTATTGCATTCCTGCACCTCAGCTTCTTGCTCAAACTTTTTCTGTCCCACCTTAAATTGTACTGCAGTTATATTCCAGCACCTCAGCTTCTTGTTTGAATTTTACCGTTCCACCTTAAATGGTGCAGCAGTTACCCTCCAGCACCTCACTTTCTTGTACACATTTTGTGTTCCACCTTAAATGGTGCAGCAGTTACATTCTGGTACCTCAGCTTCTTGTTTGAATTTTCCCATTCCACCTTTAATGGTGCAGCAGTTACATGCTGGTGCCTCAGCTTCTTGTACACATTTTCCTGTTCCACCTTAAAGGATGCTGCAGTTACATTTTGGCGCCTCAGCTTCTTGATTGAATTTTCCTTTTCCATCTTAAATGGTGCAGCAGTTACATTCAGGCGCCTCAGACCACAGGCATCAGAATGTATGTGCAGCACTATTTAAGGTGGAACAGGAAAATTCAAACAAGTAGCTTGCAGATAGGAAACCAGCTTCAGCCTTGTAAACTGTCGGAGGTCTCTCCTCCATCTGACTGATGCTGACACAGCTCCTTGCCCTTGGCTGATCTAAGATCTTCTTCTCCTTGGCTGTTTCTCTTCCATCCTTTGGACACCGCATCTAGTTCATCACACGCCCCCTCTCCTTCCTCTTGTCTTATGCACAAGCATGATCCTCCTCTATTTGCTGATTGGCTGGGAGAGTGTTGTTTTGCTCGGTCCGAGCCACTTTGTTTATTTCCCATTTACAAAGCCAAGGCTGTGCATGAAGACCAGAATGGACCGCTAGCAGGCCTTGAGGAGATGTTCGGTCCGTTATCAGAAAAGAGTAGATTCAGCTGTAGACGTAGCCACATTTTAGTATCAGCCTTAAAGGAGTACCTAAAGCTGCCAAAAGGATTGGTTATTTAAAATTCTAGCTTTCTATACGTAATCACAGTTTTATATAAACTAAAATATTCAGCAACAATTTCTAATTGTGATTTTTCTGATGAATATAGTAAAAGCAATTTCAGATGCAATTCAGCTCACCAGACAATAAAAATGAGACCTCTGTGACTGAAACGTACCTAATACCGTGTATTACCTCCATGAGCACCAATAACAGCTGTGACTGGATTTGGCATGTACTAGACGAGGTTCTGGATGTAGCGACATCAGTGTTCAGACACTCTTACATCAAAGAATTGTGCAGTTGGTCTAGATTTGGTGGAAGGCACAATTCCGAGGAGAATTCCCTGTAGACTGGGATTTTATCCACTGCTGGTAGACCCCTATGACCGTACGCTTCCATACACCTGCAGATTCAGCTACTTCCTTCACACTATGGTCTTTGACACGCCCAAATGCAGTCACTCCTTTTAGCCAGTCATTAACATCTGCTCTGGAGCCATTTTCCACACATGGAACGAGACATTCCCTGCACTGTAGCACCTCTTCCCAATCTATGGATCCCGTCACTCACACCCTGCAGGGATTTATAGCTCCATCATTCTCGTGCAGCACCATCTGCAGGAGCCTGAAGGTACTACCACCTTAAACATGCAAGGGGACTCATTTTTCCCCGGGGGAGCTTATGTCCAATAAATTATTTTTCCCAAGAGTACCAGCAAATCCAGTGTCTACATTGCAACTCTATATAAATTTTGGATTTATAAAATTGGATTTCTCGATAAAAAACTATTCACCTTTCAGCTCTAGTTGTAGAACAATCGGGATTTAGCATTTATGGCTCGTCCTGCAGTTATTCAGTGATTATACGCACAGATCATAGCAGCCGTCCTCCTGTGACACCATGTTCCGGATGTTGGATTAGGGAATTCTGAATTAGGGAATTTCTAAGGCATACCTGCTTTAAATATATCACTTCTTTCTTTACCCCAAAGAAACTGATGGCTGTATCCAACGCACCGCGTTGACATGCTCTATGGTTCTAGCTGCAGTGGCTTAACCTTTAGCTTGGTTTATAAGCTTTAGCGAAGGCATGGCTTATGTCTCGTTTGGGCATTTGTCACGTTGATGGCTGTCTTAAGGAAACTGACTCTGCTGCCATCAGGTCTCAGCAGGATATCTTTAAAATCGGAAAACTGTGTCTTTCAGACGGGAGGCCCTGTGCATAAAGACACTTTGGAATCTATTGGTAATCCGTCTATGTTTTATGGGACATACCTGAGCAGTGGGGATATTTCTCTATATTAACGATCCTACACTAAGGTGGCTGACAATCCATTAGAGTAGACTGCATGGTGGCGGCGTGACAGAGCCATTAGTCTAGTGAATGAGGCTTGATCTCATCTTGTCAGTGCTCGATAATGGAGACATTGCCTTCGAGGAAACCACTCTCTCTTTTCAGTGCTGGAGGTGAAGATAGACTCTCGGCTTTTTACTCCTTAAATCCATTTAGAGAACGGCTTCATTTGGAGCACATTGCGTGGGGTCGTTATTATGCCTGAGAACTTTACTCCAGGACCTGCGGAAGTGTTGCGCTGCGCATAATTTGGAAATGAGTTTTTTCAGATTTTTCCAGTTATACCATAAGCTTAAATCCTATTTTAGAGCTGTTCACAGGAATCTCTTTGCCATATTTGTTTATTGTTGCGCTCTATGGTTTTATTATACTACGTAACAATTATTCTATGTGTTATATTCCAACTGCTTATGTGTAAAACGTAAACAAAAACGAAAAGCTATAATCATCACATACTTTGTTTCTGTGAGCAGGACAACGAATTGGAGAAACGGACTAATTTCACGTCACTTATTAATGTGTAAGATATTAAGACAGCCCAGTAAATATATACTGTAATGTAATATATATTTTATATTTTCAAAACTGTGACAGATTTCTCAATAACAGCCTTTAAACTAATAAAAGCTTACCTAATAAAATTCTGCCATCTAAGCGAGCAGCAATCATCCATCATACCCCATCGTACCCTCAAGAGTTTTCCTGCAGTGCTCGCAGGTGAAATGAGGTGCCCGCGGTTGGTCTTGACCCCCGACAGGCATGCTGAAGTGTGCTGTCTAGGCCTCGCACATCTTAGCAGATACTTTCACCCTAGTTCTTTTCCACTCTGGTCTTGTTAAATTGGCCACAGACATAGCAGAATGCGTCTGCCGGATGCAATCAACCTCTTGTTGCCCTCTAAATTAACTGTAGCTCTGTATCCACTATCCACTTACTCAGCTGGAACATCACCTGAAATGGCTATTTTAACACACCTGTATTTATACTGCCATGTGTACTACCGGACAGCCCCAGACAGTTTTAGAGGGTTCTAAAACAGTTCTGGAAAGTTCTAGAAAATTCCGGACTGTTCTATAAACTGTCCAGAAACTACTTGTTTACTAAGTCTACTCAGCACTGAATGTGTCACAGATGTTCTGGAAAATAGAGAACTGTTCAAAACATCATTGTCCTGATCACAAAAGCAAAGTTTATGAGGACCACTAGCCACTTCCTGTACGTTTTACACCTAAGGAATTAAGAAAACGCACTTAGTATCCGGGAGGAAGACAAAAATAAACATACACACATAGTGTTATTTATTGTCTGGAACAGTACTCGACTGTTACTATGGAGGGCTATGGAAGGTTTCCTTCTTACCAAAAGACCATGCAGTATGTCATAATAATAATAATAATAATAATAATAATAATAATAATAATAATAATAATAATAATAATAATAATGAGATTCTAAGATATTATTATGATGATGTAGTACATTGTTTTTTATGACATACTAGTCATAGTTAAGATATGAAGTTATGAGATACATATTAGGTCAGCATTATGAGATAATAAGTTCTAATATGATATACTAAGTTATAAACAAGAACTACTGTTGTAATTATGACATTATGACAAATTAATAAAATGGAATACTAAGTCATAAGTTGTAATAATGATGTAGCGAGTCAAAATTATGAGAGATGTTTGGCCACAACTGGAATATCCCCTTCCCATGCCTTACTAAGTCATAGCCACAACTCATCTATCTCAGTCCCATGCCTTACTGAGTTATGGCCTTGATGTAATTCTTATTTACATGCTTTACTAAGTGGTGGTGGCTGTGACTCATTTATCTTGTTTCCACACCTTATGAAGTTGAGATCAAGTATTTTAATTAAGAAGGGATTTCCATAAATCAGGGATTCATTAAACTGCCTTAGGAAAGTCACAGACAAAGTATACAGGCCAATAATGCAGTAAGTCATATAATATACTGTCACCGTCTAAAGACAAACACGTATCTTCAAAATGGCTACTTTGCAGGAGAAGACAAAATCTAATTTAAGTCAACTGATTTTTTTATTTTTTTTAGACTTTTTTCCAAGGGATTTTGGGCCACTTCTGTTGGTCCATTCATCATGTATTTTTCACACTGCGTGAACAGCAGCTTCTGTGTTCAAACGTACAAAAGTAAAAATTGAAAAAAATGGAGATACATGTTTTTCATTGGACAGTGTCCATTCTTGTTTCAACAGGACAATGGCAAGTCACGATCAGCACATGTTAAAACAGCCGCCAGTGTGTGGGGGCTGGACTGACCTACCTGCAGTCGGGAATTGTCAGCCATTAAAATTATGTCTCAGATTAGGTTCAAAATACGGAAACAAAAGTCCTGTATGGTTCCACAGCTTTAAACTTGGATAACTACACAGTAGCAAAGAAAACCAGCTTTCTAAACCGAGTAAATTGGTGGCTTTAGTCCCCAAATGATTATTAAGGGCTGTTAAAAGGGAAGGTGATGCAACATGGTGGTAAACACACTCCTGTCCCAACTTGCTTAGTATCAAATTTGGAATGAGTGTATACTTACGTTAGATAATGAAGTTCATACGATAAAACATCCTGTATTGTGCACCGATTTAAAACAGATCAAGCAGCTTTCTGTTTTTAATTAGCATCTCACATGCTGTTTTGGAATTGGGTTTGTGCATTCTATAAAGGACCAGACAAACAGAGAGGGCGTTAGCTTCAGCGCGCAAGATAGCGACACGGGTTGGAGTAGAAACAATATTCATATAGCAAAAACGGTTCAAATGCTTATGCCTGGTTCTGATGGGTTTAGGCATGACCGTGCTGTACCAGCGCTTATGCTGCTTCCTTAATGAGAAGAAGTGGTAGAATTACAAGCAGCACTTATCATTACGGCCCACATTGAGACATGCTTGGACGAGCAACCTCGTTCTGATGACGGGGGCCTCTGCATACAGAATTGACGACGTAATAAAATCTGGGAGATGTCCTTCCTGGTTACGATGATGGAGTGCTTTTAGGGGGAAAACAGACGGTAGGAGAATATGAGGGGCACAGCAACAGGGCAATGTTAAAAGAGCTGTCCTGACTTTGTGCACATAGGGGTGGGCAATATGGCGATAGTTTAGCATTATTGTGATCAAGTACATCACAATACGTTTTACTGAGTATATCATGGGTATCGTCAGTGCTTCCAGAACAATGAAGAACTGTATCAAAAACCATTTACACAAGTTCTAGATAGGTACACAACAACAAGAACAACCACCAATGTGGGTAAGCTACACAACCCATAAGGGAGTATGTTCTTGTGAGTGAGCTGTATAGGTATGAGGCTGTATTCAAGATAGCACACATATCTGAGTGCTCTTATTAAGTTTATACAGCAATTAGAAACCATAAAAACACAAACGTAAAGCAGTGCAGCCCTAAACCTTCAACCAAATGTAATATTGCCAATTCCTTTGGCTAAAATGGTAGTTGCCTTATGGGAAGAGCCATAAAACTCACAATACCAGGTTCAGCTCAATGTTTCGATGTTGTATATTGTTCCAGTTGGTCTGTAAAGCATTTCACAGTCCATCTTGTTTGCTGAATTGTATTCTCTTACTTTCTGGCCAGTTCCAGTTTGTTGAGTTGTTCCATCACAGCTGTTGGAAAAAGAAAAAGCTTGCTTTGGGAATGTCAAGTTCGGAATTTGATATAGGCCTGCTGCCATAGTGTTCTTCAGAATCTGACCAAACAGGCTGCAGGTCAGATATTATCTTACAGTCCTTACCTAACGTCTATTTTCTGTTGTTTCTCTGTGTATGTTTCTATAGTAGAAACTTAGTCTTGCTTAACATCCCTACCACATGTCCAGTAGTGTGGTGGTAAGCAACCCAAACATCACATGTTGATAATTTGCCACTGTTGTTGCCGTATAGTGTATACTATCTACATGAACTGCATAGTAATAAGCATCCTATGGGGAGTTAGCCCATTATGGCTTATTTTATTTTGATGTGCTTTTTTGGTTCTGCAAGGGCAACACTGAGTGTATTTACATGTATAATATTCTGAAAACCCCAGAAATTCAGATTTTGTCAGTTATCTGTTCACTGCGTTTACATTTGTTGCGAGCCCTCAGTAAACTCACAGAATAAGACATGGAGTAAACATACCATAAAACTTAAACTTAGTGGATTTTTTAGTAAACATTGAGTCATTTTAGTGAAAAACATGAACATACAACATCCAGAAGATGAAGAATATGAACATTTTTAATTTCATCAATCATGTAGTTGGTTTCAAAGTGTTTTGTTGTCATTTCCCAGTTGCTGTGTTAAACCCTGCATGTTTATTTACAACACTGTGGTCTGTTGTTCCACGTGCACAGAATAATAATCCTGAAAGAAATCAGAGTAAGGGTACACATGCATGGACAAATTCGATTACTGAACTAAAATCCAACTCTCTTTATCAGATTTCATAATCGGATATCTAGGCCTTAATCTGATCTAAGGAATCAGAATGATTGAATAATTGAATAATCAGACATCCAATTATAATTGGATTATGAAGTGCATGTAAATGTACTCACTGTCTGGGGCGGTGGAGGTTTGAATGCCTTCCCCAGGGGCATTGTATGCCTTCCCCAAACAGGTATACTCTGCCAGTTCTGGGATTTGAAACCATGACCTTTCAAGTTTAAGTGGGAAAAATGCATTAATCATCAAATGTTATTCATTACATTTCATCTGTTTTAACTCATTTTAAAGACACAGAAAAAAATTAAATATCATTATTTAATATAATATTGCAAAACTAAGAAATGCACTGTCCCTACATGTTCACATCTTTATTACTTCAAGGCTGGATTATTGTAATGTTTTCTGGCTGTTCCAGTAAAAGTCTTACTAAGATCCAGTTAGTCCAAAACTCTGCAGCCAGAGTCCTTAAAAGAACTAGAGAGTTTGACCGTAGTCCCAGTCTTATCTAACTTACACTGGTTACCAATTAAATTCCACATTGAGTATAAAATTCTTCTCCTGACATTTAAAGCTCTAAACGGCCTCGCTCCTCTGTACCTCCCTCACTGAACTTATCTCGTATTATGACCTTAGATCACAAAGTGCAGCCTCTGGTTCACACCATATACTAGAACCCACTGGTTAACACTATATAGTGTGTTCAGATCTTCTGTCAGAGCTAAAAGTCTGTTCTCTTTGCCTGAGCTGAACTGCTGCCCATCCTGTGCGGTCTGATGCTGTTGCTACGTCTGGTCTGACTGGGTGCATCCGATGACCCAACTACTTAATTACAGACTAATCAGACATTTATTCCTCCACCTTACAAACACTGAACGCTCCTTTCCTTTGCTTGTCTTGTTATCTGGTGTTGACCCGAGGAGGATGGGTTCCCCTTTTGAGTCTTGGTTCCTCTCGAGGTTTCTTCCTTGCCTCTGTCGTTTCTCCTTGCCTCTGTCGCCCTTGGCTTGCTCACTGGGGGCTCGGACACCAGATTCTTTGTAAAGCAAAACATCTTTGTTGTAAAAGGTGCTATATAAATAAATGTTGACTTTACATTCTACAGGAAGTAGCTGAATCCGCAGGTGTGTGGAAGCGTACGGTCATACGGGTCTACCAGCAGTGGATAAAATCCCAGTCTACAGGGAATTCTCCTTGGAATTGTGCCAGGGAAGGCATCCACCAAATCTGGACCAACTGACCAATTCTGTGATGTAAGAGTGTCTGAACATTGACGCGGCCTACATCCAGAAACTTGTACAGTACATGCCCAATCCAGTCCCAGCTGTTATTTGTGCTCGTGGAGGTGTTACAGGGTATTAGGTACGTTTCAGCCACAGGGGATTATTTTTTTGGCCAGTGAGCATTTTAAATTCCTTGCAAAGCTCAGCTGAAGTAGTCAGTCTAGTTAGCAATATAGCCACTGCCATCTTAGCCACATCCTCATGTTGATGCTCTCATGTTCTATAGTGTAGCATAATATACTTACTAGCAATAATGAGTGTACTTTCCTCATTTTACCGGCCTGGGAAAGCATTAAATTGGTGTTCCCCTGAATTGTTTGCCTGTGTATGTCAGTCCTTCTCTGCTAAAATGAAACAAATCTGAAAATTATATTTGTATTGGAACAGTTCACCCATACATGTCCCCGCTTCATGAAAGTGTCAAAAGTATCATGTTTTATTTATGCCATGTCACCCACATCCAGCGAACAGTATCCGTTCTTAAGAAACATTCGATATTTGAGGTCAAACAGAAGCATAAACTTATTGTAAAGCTAGAAACTGGAAACCGGAATGCCTTTTGTTCACAGGCATACGATTCCAAAGCGCAAAAGTGCGGAGCATGCACGATTATATTGAGCTCGGCTTAATCTGGTGGTTTTCTATGGCTCGAATCCTCGGCAAGCTCTCCTGCACTCCGCCACTTGGTGCAGATTAGCACTCTCTGAATGAGCTCATCCCCTTTGAAGAATATCCTGAGAAAGCATTCACTTTGCATGCTCTATTGTTGCCCTCAAGATTTGCAGAATCTTGGAGAAGTGCTCTCTTGTTGACTAATTTATTTATTTTATTATTTATTTTTGCTGGTAAATGGCGTTTCCAAAAAAGGCCTGGATAATCCGTTTAGTGCCTTTGACCTTGCAGTGGATTCGACCTTGAAAGGAGAAAAAGAGAAAAAAAAAAACTGCTGCCGAGGAATATTACGGCCTGCATGCAGATGCGAATGGCTCGGGGAGAGTTGGGATGGAAATCTTTGCAACACCTTGTAAGTGTCATTGAAGAATACGGCTCTGGCCTAGCACTTCCTCTGCTATTGACAGATAAGCAATGACAGTGTTTAGCTCTGAGGAGGCTTCTCGCCGCCGTGCTTGGCAATTGGAAGACTATTTTGAGATGCTGCTGTTCCATGCTGGAGGAATGTTTGGCACTTGAATAGATCTTGGGCCTGAAAAGTGGGGGGAAAAACCCTTCCCAGGTCTTTGTATGACAGCCTTCACTGCTAAGACAGCTGAAGAAAGCTGTGTGGGTATAAAAGCTAACCTCAGTTTTCCTGAAACAGGCAGGGTTCTATGTGTCATTGTCTGTTATTCCTGCCTTGTAGAGTGAAATTTAAGTAAATCAGCTTCAAGACCTTTACAAGTCTGATCAACCCTCCCAGGCAGACAATGTCGCATGCAACGTCAAAGGATGTTGTGCACAGAAGAATGAACCTCAGGAACGCTGCGTTCCTGGAAGGACAGTGTTGCTTTGGCCCTCAAGGAAACGACAGTCGTCTATTGATACCTTGATACCTTGGGTTAGTCGTCCATTGATACCTTGGGTTGGGTCTGTCCACCAATCAGACTTGTTGACCAGGCAAAGTAAAAGTCTTTAGCATGCAGTGTTTCAGGTAAATGTTTTCTTTTATTTACGACGTCCTTTGATGATATGACATCATAACAGGGTTAACCGTGGAGGCATTCTGGGTTAGGGTTATGAGACGTTGTGGGCACTTGTGTACACTTTTCCTTATGGAGCAGTTTTATAATGGGGCAGTCGTGGACTGGAGGTTAGGGAACCAGCCTTGTAACTGGAGGGTTGCTGGTTTGATTCCCTGAACTGACAGTAACGACAGTGCCCTTGAGCAAGGTACCTAACCCCCAACTACTCCCCACGCACCATTGATAGGGCTGCCCACCTGTGTGTGTGTGTGTGTGTGTGCGTGCGTGCGTGTGTGCGCGTGTGTGTGTGTGTGTGTGTCACTTTACAGATGGGTTAAATGCAGTAGACAAATTATTCTATGTGCAAAAACACAGTTGGCAAAATATAGTTAATAAATAAGTGCACCTTTTTATATTTGAAGAGTGGTATATCCAGAGGCACCGCTTGCCACCAGGGGCCCAGGCTTTGGGTATTTTTTGTATGTTGTTTATGTTTACATTTTGAATATTTTAGTAAAACCACTATTTTTGTTGGTGTCAGATATTTATAGCATATAGTGATCGAGTGGTTGGAGGGGGCCCCTGTGCATTTTTGCCTAGGGCCCTTAAAGGGGTGCCTAGGGCCACTGCGTATATCCACACTTCCATTGTGTTGCAATTCCTGATTATTGTTGTGGATCAGTTGGTGGTTTTAGAAACTTTTGTCCGTGTCTCTTTCCATGCGTAGTTCTTCACATAACCATGTAAATTAAGTTGTTAAGCTCATTTTAAGTGTTTTATTCTATTGGCAGAAAATTCAGTAAATGTTTGATGAAAGTAAAAATATCCATCAATGGTGCAAGACTTTTTTCCATTACATCAAAAATTTTAAAACAAGATAAAAAGCATTTAAATTGCTTAATAATTGTTTAATATTCTTCTAATATTCTTACAATAATCTTGCAGTGTAAAATATTAGATATAATTGACTAGATTTAGGATGTTGCTGCTTGCTTAGATATCATTTACAAGTTCGGACCATGAGTTTAACATTTAGTGGTAGTATGAGGAAAGACTGATTTAGTTGGGGGACGACTCTGAGAACTTGGGCTGGATTTCTTGGGGGGTGGGGGGGGATTGGGATTCTGTCAGTAGCTAGAAGACCGGAATGCTGTTCATAACTGTGGTGGGACTATCTTGGGACTGAGGACCAGGGAAGCAATGGAATAGCTGTGGTGATTGCAAAATGCCACAAATAATGGTAATGTGAACTTATAGAGTGGGGTGGGGGAGGGGTTTCAGGCATGTACCCCGCCCCAAACTTCAGATGGTACATAATGTTTTTCCAGTGTATTGTAGAGTTTCTATAATAATAAATGTGTATTTGAAAGTCATTTTTTCAGAGCGTCCTCTAACCGTATAGGGATTAAACTGCTTTTATTTGCTTAAAATGAAGTTAAAAAACCCTTTTTTTATTTCGTTCAATAATCTCATACTTCACTGTTTATATCACTTTCCCTTCAGAGCCTTTATTTTGTCTTCTGAGGCCACTGAGGAGATAACAGGAGCATTATGATATTTCAGCTGTATGCTCTATTGAATTAAAGGTTACGCTCGGGGTGAGGGCTGAATATTGTATTTAGAATATAAATCAAGTATATAAATCATTACTGTCTTTGCTGGATGCCAGCGAGAGCTTTTTTTTGTCACGCTAGAATTATCCTTGTTTAAGTGACGGTAATTAGAGTTGCCGTCGCTGATAAAAGGCCACTGGCCAAAGCAAAGCTGACATTTTGACAGCAGCAACAAAGCCAGTGTTCAATGAGTCTGTTTACATGCACAGTAATAACACAAACGTTATCTGATTTCAGACGGATCATTAAAGTTGGTCATGTCAGCAGCATACTAAGATTGATATCCTATATTAGATTTCAGGAATTCCAATAAAGGCATGTGGATTTTAGCTGAATATTTCAGATCAGTGGATGTATTTATCTCATCTTTTATTCTAGCACGGTGTACGTGTGCAAACAAATCTTCATAGAGAAGAGATGAACTGGAAGCAGTAAACACACCAGGCTCCATTCAGTACTAGACTTGCACTAAGATGTTGAAACAACAGACAGCAAAAGTATACACTCATCATCAAAAGAACAGCTGCCCCCAGAAGGAGGTGTGGGATTGCAGGTGTGTTGGGAAGGAAGATAAAGGTTACCAGGATCAATAACTGATGATAAATTTAGACTGATATGATCAATATTTATTGAGCTACACATACAGAAGTAGTGTCTCTCAGTATGGCGTCAGGCCACCGTGTTTGCTAACCCAACATGCCAGACGTCTCGGCATGGAGCTGTAGAGGTTCCTAATGGCGTCCTGTGATAATCCATCCCATGCAGCTTGAATATCCTCACACAGTTCCTGCAGATGGTGCGGTAGGGGTGGAGGTGGAGTGACACCAGGCCTTCTGGACATGGCGACGCTGACGTGGTGTTAAGGGCAGTCGTCATAACGGTCTGCATCATGCTGCCATCTGCCAATGGGGCTGTCACTAACAGAATGACTGAATGCTAATTGTTTTTGATGATGAGTGTATGCACTAAAATTACTTTTCAGTTAGAAGCCCCCTGGTGACACCTTATTAAGATGAACAAGATATGTAAGTTGTGAAAGGTGCAGCGTACCAGGGGTTCTCAACCTTTTCAAGCTCACGGCCCACCTGTTTATAACTAGAAATCATAACGGGCCACAGAACTCTTATTGAACTCTTATCACACTTCTATTTAAAATTGTTTTTGTGTTTTATTTCTCGAGCGCTCACATCATTTGGCTCATCTCGTGGCACATATCTGTGGCAGCCAGCTTCACCAATTCCTCGGCCATCGTAAAAGCTTTCTTACTCTCTGCAGCGTGTGGTAAGGAGGTAGCTAGCTTTCAGGGGCTACAGCTGGTCTGTGATGTTATGGCTGTAGTGCATCATTTGAAGGAGTCGAACCGCACTCCACACACTGGGCTTTTGGGTATGCATCATTTACACGGCATTTAGGAGACGCTCTTCTCAAACGTGCTAGCGACTTACAAACATGCTTAGTGTTCAGTTAGCATCATCATCACAGTCTTTGTTCTTCTTCTCTTTGGCTGTTTCTCGGTCAACACTTCTTCTTGTAGATGCATGGAGTTCAGCATGCAGCCCCTCCCCTTCCCCCATCCTTTGCACGAGCACTAACACCCCCTGTTGCTGATTGGCTGGAAGAGTGTTGTGATGCTCTTAAGGAGCCCTTTTACAGAGCCAGGGCTCCTTATGAGCACAGGGAAGAGGGTACTGGATTGAAAATGTATGCTGCAGATTAGATTAGATTTAGATTGGCCGAACTTGAATATCTCATTCTCATGCCTTTCACTAAGTGGTGGTGACTGTGACTCATTTATCTTGTTTCCACACCTTTCCTCAAGTTGAGACCATGCTGTATTTTAATTAAGAAGGGATTTCCATAAATCAGGGATTCTCTATACTGCCTTAGTGAAAGTCACAGACAGAGTATACAGGGCAATAATGCAGTAAGTCGTATAATATACTGTCACTGTCTAAAGACAAACACGTATCTTCAAAATGGCTACTTTACAGGAGAAGACAAAATCTAATTTAACTTTAATGTAAGTCAATGGAACCAGACTTTTTTCCCAGTGATTTGGGGTCATTTCTGTTGGTCCATTCGTCATAAAATTTCAAATGACAGTGTTCAAACGATTCATAAAAGTCAAAATCAACAAAAACAATTGAGATGTTTTTCATTGGACTGCGACAATGTCTGAGGAGTATATGTATATAAATATAATATGGCACATTGTCAAAAACACACACTTTCCAAGTTGAGAAGAACATATTGCCAACAACACATTGTTAAGGACGTGATTGAGAAGTCTGCAATGGCTAGCTAGCTAGGCTAACCTATGAAAAGATAATTTCCATTCTCAGCGTAACATCAACAAACTACAAAGTTATTGCATATCCTGCTGAGAGGAAGATCAAGACACCATCTTCTGCTGTAGGTTAGCTTTAGCTTGTTAGCTTATTTGACTGGCAGCCTGCTTAACATTAATATCAGGCAAAATGCCATGTTTTCTTTTCTGTGGTTCACCAAATATCCGTTTATTAAATCAAAATGGACGTCCCTAGTGGGGTTTGTTTAGGGGGTGAGGGGCTTTAAAGCAGTCGCAGGGTTGCAAACATCCATTTAAACAGAAATCTGATTATTGGCTGGCTTTGAGACGTGGAGTTTTCCTGTTATCAGATTGAATGAATTACTGGCAACCGTTTTTTGGTCCATGTTGTAAACAGTCATAATAACTGAATCGTGTTTCCTCTTGTGTTCCAACAGATGCAATGTGGACAGCAAGGTTTCGCGAGTAGCTTGGCTGAACCGGACCACCATTCTCTTTACGGGGAATGAGAAATGGTCGTTGGACCCCCGAGTGGTGCTCCTGAACAACACAGCGGTCACAGAGTACAGTATAAAGATCCTGGACGTGAACTTGCACGACGAAGGGCCCTACGTCTGCTCCATCCTCACTAACAAGAAGCCAGAATCCACCAAAGTTCATCTCATAGTACAAGGTACAGCACTCTTTTTTCCAGAGGCAATTCTCTCTCAGGTGTTTGTGGTGAGTTGTAAAGAGGCGTCGTTCAGCTGAGTTCTGCTTTTTTTTTTTCCCCTTGTGCCAGAAATATCTTCTCTGACAGTCGCAGTTTTCATCACTCACTGTTGAGATTACAGAAATTGTATCAAAACTCAGCCCAGATTGTTTTTGGCTGGGTTGACATTTCAGTAAGATAGATAAAGGTGGAGAACAACTTCGATTCTCCTTCCGCAGACTGATATAATTAAATGAATCTCTCCAGACGTGCCTCTCCGTGATGAAATTGGGATTTAATCTGGGTTTAATTTCAAATCGTTGATAGATATTGATTCAGGACACACGGCAGCGGGAAAGAGAGTGAGAGAGAGAGGAAAAAGGCCCCGCCGCCACTCGCAGCCGGCACTCACTAAATCAGCTGTCGAACTGCAGACTTTTGTCATCGTTTACTGTGCAATCAATTCCCCTCACGTTCGCGCTCCAAAAACAATTAACGTCGCCGGCATTCCGGATCTATCCCGGTACAAAAAAAAACATGTCAACACCCTGCTTGTGTCTCAGGATGATTTGCTGTAAAGTTACACTTATTTAGAATCCGATCTTTCCTGGCCGTTTAAGGATTAAGTGGAAGACGGAAGCAAATGCTCTTTTAATGTTGCTGCGAGAGAAAATGTGTTTTTTTTTTTTTTTTGCAACCTAAACACCTGCTTATCTGCTGCTCATTAACTTTTGGTGCTTAGGCCTGACACTAATTACTCCACATGCAAAATAACCAAACAAATAAATAAGATAGGGCAATTATTTTAAGAGATTAGATACAGCAAGTGTTAATTAGTATTGGAGCTCCTTACAAAATGGGCTTTATTTGGCCAAAAGAATTCCATTTAAGCCGAGTTTATAATGTAATTACTCGTGAAGACTGAAGTGTTGTATCAATCATAGCAGAGCTGATTGCTCAAAGGCTTATGCGGATTCATCCACTAAATGCTTTGAGTGTACAGTTGTAAATTCTGCTTGCTGAGTCCGGATCAATTAAAGCAACTGGGCGTAAACCAGCTTGAAAACAGCTTTCACAGGCCGCCAAATGTACTGAACTCTGAGCTCCACAAAGAATCAAATCATATCAAAGGTTATTTGTCACAAATATAGATTTGTCAAACACAGTACAACTAGCAGTGAAATGCTTTGATAACTGCCACTCACATGAAACAATAAGACAATGTAATAGGGATAGAATCTCCAAAACAGAAAAAACATAAGATGATCTTTAATAAACATAAATACATAAATGTGAAATGGATCGTGGAACTACAATATATGTATTTTTATATTGTTTGTATCTTATATTTTTTCTGTTGTACTGTTCAGTTTTTTTTTATAAAATTAAATGGAATGTAATACTAAATATACATAAATATACAAGAAGCTCAAAGTGCCCATACATCAGCCAATATCAATATTTCTATAATTACTTTTTTAATAGCAATGAAATGCTTTTACAAATGTACGCTCACATGAAACAACATGTGAGGTTTACATGATATATATATATATATATATATATATATATATATATATATATATGTGTGTGTGTGTGTGTGCGTGTGAGTGTGTGTGTGTGTGTGTATATATTACATTGACAGTAAGAAATAAAAGATCATTAGTCCTAATACATCATATACAGTCAAATCTTTCCATACACATACACTCCAACACCTGGTAGAAGTGCATGCACGTATGGGCAGAATATTATAACAGCCTGTAAAAATGTCAGATTTAAGTTTAATAATCAAAGTTGCCGTCAACATCAAAACATATCAGCAAAAGTCGTACAAAAATAGAATATTTACACCATTTACATGCACTTCTTAATTTGATCATAAGCGGATTTCTGCAGTTATCTGATTATTAAACTGTTTATGTAAACAGTATACTCTGATGTGTAGATCAGATTAAGGCCTAGAAATCCGATTATAAAATATAAAGAGAGCTTTGTAATCTGGTTTCTCAGGGCACGTATACCCTTACTCTGATTTCTTTCCTTTATCTCGAAAGCGTGCATGTCTGTGCATGTGTGAAAACAGACCACGGTACCGGAAATTAGTGAGCAGTGTTTGACACACTAACTGTGAGATGGCAACAAAGCACTTATGGAGCGTGGCTGAAACAGACAACATGCTCGAGGAAATGAAACATTCAGATATTCTTCTTTGTCTAGATGATGTATGTACAAGTGACTTGTTGTTTTAAAAAAGCAGCAGCATGAAGTTTGAGTTTTCTGTCATGAGTTTATTGGCTGATTGCAGGGCAGAAATACGGTTACTGCCTGACTCATGCAGACTCTGAGTTTCCCCATTGTCTTATTAATAATTGCATGTAAACTGGCAAATTACTGGCAAAATCAAATTTTCTGCAGTTATCAGATTAGTGCAGATAAGTGCATTCAGAAGTACTCACTGATAAAACGAATAACACTGGACACAGCAATCACTGCACTAAACTGGGTGTACATGTTTTTTTATGCATACACTGATGACAGAAACTGTGACTATACTATGTTCCTTTTTAGGGCTGTTGCTATATACTACAGATACAGTAAATAACTACCTCCCTAAAGATATATGCAAACAAAATATAGCTTATCTATCAATGCAGCAGCCACCAGTGGTGGACAAAGTACACAAGCCAGGTACATGAGTTAAAGTAGATACCCAAGGTAAAATATTCCTCCAGGAAAAAGTTGAAGTCCTCTATTTGAAAACATGTAACTATGTAAAATAATAGGCAATATCTGTGAAGATATTTATGACAATGGCAAGTAAGGGGAGCAGTGCACCTGCTGCTAGACCCTAGACTCTGCCTAGAAATTGTCTTGTGAGCTGGTGAATACTTTAGTTTCATGTGCATACTATCTAAACATCTGCATGAATCAGAGCATGCTTTCTTTAAAGTACTGAATATGTACATAAGGGTAAATGGGGAATGATATGTCATATGTCAGTTCTAGTGTCTGGGGTCTTGTTTCTACATACTGAAGCTTCTTCAATTGCCGCTGTTATATAGAAGCATCTAGGAGCAACAACAGCTAAGCCATAAAGTGGTAGACCATGCAAACTCACAGAGCAGGGAACTGTGTGTCAGGAGCTTCATGGGTTTCCATAGCCAAGTAGCTGCACACAAGCCTAAGATCACCATGCATGGTGCCAAGCATTGGCTGGAGGCGTGTAAAGCATGCCACCACTGGACTCTGGAGCAGTGGAATTGTGTTCTGTGGAGTGATAAATAACACTTCTTTATCGGGCATGGGTGAATCTGGGTTTGGTGGATGCCAGGAGAATGCTACTGAATGGAAGGTATTGTGCTAACAGTAAAATTTGGTGGAGGGGGAATAATGGGGTCTGGGGACTTTCAGGATTTGGACCCCTCAGTTCAGCTCAGTTGAAGGGCGATGTTAATGCTGCAGTATACATAGACATTTTAGACAATCCTATGCTTTCAACTTTTGTGGCAACAGTTTGTGGAAGACCCGCTCTTGTTCCAGCATGCCTGCGCCCCTGTGCACAAAGCCAGCTCCATAAAGAGAACTCCTGTGGCCTGCACAGAGCCCTGACCTCAGCCTCAGGGATGAATTAAACCTCCACCATCCAACATGAGTGTCTGACCTCAGAAATGCTCTTTTGACTGAGTGGGCACCAATTCCCACAGACACACTCCAATATCTAGTGCAAAGCCTTCCCAGAAGACTGGAGGCTGTTATAGCCACACAAGGGAGTCCGGTTTCTCTGGAGTTATGTTTGTTTTCTCCGGAATTACACCATATTGTTCACCGAAGCCATCGTATCTGCAGGAAGTATATGGAGGCCTTCAGTCTCCGAGAGACATTGTAAATTCTTTGACTTCACAGGCTCATTTGGCGAGACCACTGAGAATGAAACACCGGGTGGTATTTGCTGGTTTTCCGGTTGTATGCGTGCATGGCTTAGCACTAGATATTGATGTATTGTCTTCATTTCAGTTTATGCTTGGTTCTAGAGGTCTGTGCAGAACCGATTTCACAGTCTCGTTCCCGCAAGGTTTCCATCTGCGTTAGTCATGTGTGAGAACGACTGCTGTAGGTGAGACTTTATTCAAGTGTATTGTCATTGTATATTGAGCTTTTCTAAGATCACCTTCCGCAGCCGTGGCTGTCTCACCGTCTAAAGGCTGCCCTGCCTGCACTGGGTTGGTTGACTGCCCGCTCCCACACACCACACTGAAAATTAGCCCTGCGCCACAAGATATTGAGGTGGGTCTGCTGGGAATGCCGAACCTCCCCTTGGCTTTCTTTGTCTGAGATCCAGCAGCCACTTTAATAGTTGATGCCCAAACCTTGGGATCTTTTCTTTCGTCAAACCATGATTTTAACCACTCATCCATGTTGACTGAATTGCATATGACTCAAACGTGAAATGGTTTACATCAGCTTGTATGTCAAGTCAAGTCAAGTCCCAAAGCAGCTTTACAGAAAATCCGTGTCCAAGCCCCCAGTGAGCAAGCCAAAGCAACAGTGGCAAGGAAAAACTCCCTCAGAGCAAGAGGGAGAAATCTCGAGAGGAACCAAGAGTCAAAGGGGAACCCATCCTCCTCAGATCGACATTGGATAGCAAGACAAACACAAAACACGATCAGAGTTTACAGTTATAGGCAGTATTGAACAGGACAACTGTTAGTAACTGTGAGATGGAAGACTACAACGGTAGTCTATTAGAATGAAGAAATGTCAGATTAGTCTGTGATGAAATAGCAGCATCATCGGAAGGGCGACCCCGATGCAGGTCAAGCCTCCTTAGAGTGCAGGACATGAAGAAGCTCCACGATTGCTAAACTGGTCAGCAATGCAGGCAGGCAGTGGTACCCAGCCAGAGCTGATGAAGCAGCAGCATCAGCGCGCACAGGATGGGCAGTAGCTCCGTAGACTATTGCCAGACCAATAAATGAGTTAAATATAAATATCATTTTTTATTTTTTGTAAATATTTACCACAAGACAATTTATCATTTTTAAAATTAGGTATGTTATGACGAATTTTTGACTCATTTTTACTAATGCATAAGATCAAAAACCTCTGCAGTATTTTATATGTTAGAAATGTTGGTTGTACTACGGACTAATAATATACTACATAGATTTGATTGGCATTTGAGTTTGGGTGCAAACGTCTAGTTTTGACAGTGGTGTCCACAAAAGACAGGAAATGAGAGATGCAGACAGAGGAGTATATTCGTGATGCAGTTTTCGAACTTTAGTGACGGTTTGGAATATTTTTCAGGTGTTCCCTACTGTACACCTTTAGTAAATATGGAATTACCAGATATGTCGAATGATTAGTGAAAATAATTGCAAGTAAGGACATTGTTTTGTATAGCGAAGAATTTCGACCCCTCTTCCTGAATGGAAGAATTAGAACCAGGGAGTTCAGCCGTGTGATCAGAGAATACTGAAGACTATTTTGTGTCTGCACATACACATGACCAGCTGACCTGCTGGACATGTTCAGAGTCTCTGTAACGTGTGTTTGCGGGTGTTCCAGTGGAAGTACGCTGGTGCAGTATGACTGCCACATAGTTTTTTGGTTGTTTTGTTTTGCGTGTGTGTGTGTTCTGATGTTTCCTTGCTGGCTGATGAGTTTGGCATCATGGCCGAGAAATTTTCGTCCCGTGACTCAGAGGATTCTTGGGCTGACCATTCGAGCAACGCTACACCGCAGCTATGATACAGCCTGGACTGGCTGCTTGAGTGACAGTGTGTCGCAGCTATGAGGCTGCTTGGACCAACTGCTTGAGTGGTGGGATATCGTGGCTATATGGCTGCCGGGGCCAACTGCTTGGATGACGCTGCCACGCAGCTGTGGAGTTGCCTGGACTGGTGGTGCTCGGCTGGATGCATGAGCAGCGCAATGCTGGAGCTATGAGACCTTTTGGGCTACACTGTAGTTTTGGTTTGCTTTTTTTTTGGGTACATTGGAGCTATGAAGCTGCCTGGACTGATGGTGTTCAGCTGCACGATAACGCTGCCCCTTCACATCTAAGGCCATTTCTGGCCTTTCAGGCTTCCAAGGCCGGCCGTGCGATGCACAGTAGTCAAGGTGTAAGATCTTCCCTGCAGTAAGGACTTTCCTGCACTTGCTAATAGCTCTTTTCCACAGACATTCCACCGCAACAAAAACTAGTTCGCAGGCGGCCAAATTGGTGTGGTTCCAGCCCCATGACCTCGCTGGTCTGGAACCATGGAACCTGTTACGCAAGTGGCAAGGGGGTGGCGCTGCTGTCACTACGTAGAGTTGTTGACGCCTCCATCTTGTGAAAACAATGAAAGCAAAGGACCGTATCCCGTGGTCTTGGCAATCCCCCACTACATGTATCTATATATATGTATGTATGTGTCCTGTGACCACTATCCAGCACAGTTTGCCAAAGGTGCTGAGAGTCTCTCTTAGAGGGCCATTGTAAATTTTGGCCCAGGGAGGAGGGCTACAATTTTGAATTTGATCATGGCAGCATACAGCTTGCAAGCACTACTTCTACAAATGGCTTGAAGAGTCAAACTATGTGTTAACAGCCTGAATAATATTGATGGCATTAATAAATTATCACAATAACACATTTTTAATGTTTAACTTAGATAGCCTGAGTCATTACATAATTGCACATGAATAGAATAAAACACTAGCGACTTTTACAGCTTTAAACACACTATAATTATTAGGATGATCTTAATATAGTGGTGAAACTGGGTTGGGGGCACACAGATAACACAGCAGAAGGACAAACACAAAACACAGCAAGAGCAAAACAGCACTTGAACAGGAGACACAGAAGGAAGAGAAAGGGCAGAAAAGATGATGGTATGCAGATCAGGTTCAGCTCGAGGTTAAACTGTGTGTTGAGACAGCAGGAGGGATTGGGGAAGATGTGGGACAAATGATCCCATGCATGATTAATGGCCGTCAAATTCCCAACAAAATGGAGCTCTAATATTATTGAAGGTCATAATAGATCGTTCTAGTTCAAGGTTGTCAAAGAAGGTGAATTTGCATTTGCGTTTGGGCGCTGAAGAGAACTTCTCTTTCTTCCAGCTAAAAGGACACTGCTGAAAGAGAGGAAGGGGAGGTGTATTTTGGAGGGCTTAAACTTGCTGAAGTGTCTCGAAGAAATAAAGCACGGGTCGAGTGGGACGCTCCGGCACAAGCAGCCCACGCACAGTCACAGCCGTTTGAATCCACAAAGAGTGCCGACGCTACGTGTTCAGAAAGCGCGTAGGTGAGGGTCAGGCACTTGTGTGGTGCAGTGTTGGTGGTTTTGCAGTCTAACTGGGGGGGAAAAGACCCAGAAAAAAAACACATTTGCACATATCTGCCTATTTAGCCTGCAACAGTTTAGCCCCGCCTACTCATCCTGTTGGAGTATTTCATCCTGGACTGCTGTTGTAAGGAGACACAATGCAGAGCAGCCAATCAGAACAGAGCTCTTTTACATAAATATGGTTTAAAAGCCACAGTAACAACTCGTTTAAGGAAAATCCGCTCATGTACATACATGACACCTCATTGACTTTTAGCAAAATTCACTGTTTTGAATAGTAAATAGGCCTTTCATGTGTATATATATATATATATTTGTACATTACCAGTCAAAAGTTTAGACACGGCTCCTCATAGCAGGTTCTCCTTCTGTTTATCTTAAAGCTTTACTGTAGAATAAAAGTGAAGACACCAAACTATAAACTAGCCCTCATGGAATTATACAGTCCACCTTAAAACCCTCCAGAATGGACCTTTACAGGAGGATGAACCAGCTCTCTTAACCTGCAGTGGAGCTGATAGAACAAGGTTTATTTCTAAGCAGGTTTGGAGCAATTCTATTGGTCGGTCCATCATGAATATTCACTAAACTGAAAGGAGAACTAGAGCTTTTACACTGTGCAGAAAAAGAGATCAAAGTTTTACACCACTAAATATATATTAGAGGTGGAGATATGGAGAAATATCATACTGTGGTACATCAAGAGGGTATGTGGGGTATCAGGGTATGTACTGGTTCAGACTCTCATCAGTTGGAACTGTTCAGTGTACGACTGTAGAGTCTTTAAGATCACCAACTACATCCAGTTAGTTGGGAGTGTCTAAACTTTTACTGCTGCTGTATGTTATATACACATATTTATATATGCTACAGCAGTAAACAGGGTTAAAGGTCATTTTCATTTTTCACTTTATGCTATTCTACAATTCAGATAATGTTCAGATGTACTCAACAGAGAGCACAGAGAGCATTTGGCTTGTCAGAAAAGATCTGTCTAAAGCACAGATCATATTTCTACTGTTTCTTACTGATCGAAATAAACATATCACATCATTCATGAACCTGAAATTGGCTTTTATCTACCTTAAATTGTGTAATGAAACCTAATAATAATAATAATAACAGAATAAGGGAATTACAGCCTCCTGCTTCATTCAGAACTGGTAGCTAACGAACAGTCGGATATTTCGAAACTAGCCTGTGCATATTGGCTTTTCAGTGCATTTGGTAACATTAGCCATAGTTTGTGACTGCATAGGCTGAACATGATAGGATCAGCTGCATATGTGTCTTTAAACTTTTATATATGATTTTAAAAATGAATTGAACAACTATTTGAATTTTAGAGTGAGCCGCTATGTGTGCGTATGTCCTAAATATGGCGGTTTGAATTGAGGCTTATGTGAAGGTTTTATGTCATGGAGCTGCACTTGCCGAAGGCTGGAGGTTAAAACTGAGGTGAAGGGAACCCAGCACCGTTTCCCCTCTGCTTTAAAGAAATAGCAGTAAGAGCTCCCGCAACCTTGTGTCTAATTGTCAGAGAGAAGCATACAGGAAAAGGTGCACACTGTAATGACCATTCTAAGTGCTGTTCCAGTCCAAAGTGCAGTGTTCAAACGCCCTGAAGCCTTCAGAGAACGCATTTGAATGCCTGTATCTACATTTCAGCGTGCTGCCAGTGCGGAGGATTGTGTAGAAGGACGCCTTCCAACTCGCCTAAAGCGCGTTATGTTTCGTAAACTTCTCACCTTTTTCACTCGTCTTGAGTTTTTTATGCCTGAATGTAAAAAATGAACTTCGTCTGTAAATCCACACAAGACAGAGGACAAAAATAAAATACTACACTCGTGTTGGAAATGACTTTTTAAGGTCAGAATTCTGGAGAGCTTTTTTTCATGACATGTGCAGCATTTTCTGTCGGTTTAGGGTTCACAGGTATTAGACAGTAAAGCTTATATTCCAAGCCTCCAAACTGCTCAATATAGCACAGTTATAGCACAGTTATAGCACATTTCTACCATTAAAATCATTGTTAATAACCGCAATTTAGCCTGTGTCGACCCTCTGTACACTCACATACTTTCACATAAAATGATATTGATACCCTTCGCTTCATAGTGAATCAAACATTTATAATATTTACATAGTTCAACAGCTAACTAGTCTCTCTCACAAAATTACATAATCATATACACAACACACAAATATTATTTATTGTATATACAAATATCCAATATACAAAATATACAATGTATTTATTATAAACTCTCAGAATAGCAATGGGCATAAAATACTGTAAAAGAATATTAGTTATCACACAGTAGATCTGTCTCTTTATAGTTTTTATTAAGCACAAATCTAATATGACTTTAATTCAAAAACACATTTTGGACTTTAAATTGAATTTGAGTAGAGAGCCTCTACTCTAAGTGGCCCCAAACCTTTATGTTAAATAAAATGTTTATTTTATTACAATATATGATTGGAATTTCCATTTAGTCACTAGCAGAACAATCATAACACTGATGAGATTTTATCCTTTGAGTGTTCATAATTTCAATTTTTAGGTAGTTTTAAGCAGAACTCGGAAAGACAGCTTTGAACAGTTGTGCACACGTAATGATAAAACATAGTAAAACACAAAGGAAAATGACTTAACTGCAGAAAATGTGTGTTGGGGTTCTAAAAATGGTTACAGGCTGATGGACTAGTTACATGAAAATGTGGGACAGCATTTTGTGAATAAAAATAACTGATGATACATGCAAAGATTTTAATTTTGCTTAAAAGAAACCAAAATTTATCTAAAAATGTTTAAAAATGTTTACATAAATGTAGATATTATTTATTTATTTTTTAATAATAATCATCATCATCATTATCACCACTTTTTTGCCATAGAATAAAAACACAAGCATCTAATAAGCATTTTAGTATTCTCTTCCAAAAAAAAAAAAAAACCTTGCATTAGGCTGTACACTTGCATATGACTCTTATTATGACAGCACTGGCGTTTCTGCTGAACGCAGGTTTTGGCGAGTGGGAATGGAGAGAGCCGTTATCTGGGTTCTCGGTGGGTTCTTAATCCTTAATTCTGACGTGCTGTATCTACCATTGTGTCATGAATGAATCATGGCAGACCCGCAGGCCGGTACTTTGAGACCCGTGACGCAGAGAAACTTTTATTCTCTGTGAAGGTTTTGCTGATATTCAGTAACGACAGGAACAAAGATTCATTTCTAATTACCTCAGACAGAGGCATCACACTCTACAGAACACTGTCCGAGCCCACCTAACCACCCACCCCCGCCCCGACCAAGACAAGACCAAGTCGAACTGGTGTCGAGACGGAATGCATAGTTATGTTCCAGCACTAGGACACTGTCTGCTGCCTTTGCAGGGAGATATTGAACACTTGCGCGTGACACTCTCCTTCACCCTCTCACCTCCTCCCATTGTGTGTTGAGTGGTGTACTATTTCTGCACTGTTCCTTCAGAGTGTTTTCACGGCTGTGGTCATGTACTGGCTGTTCTCCAATTATGCAGCCTCTGTCATTACACATCTTAGATAAAATATTCTCAGTGCGGCTACAGTCGGCCCACGCCTACCGCTAAGACCATGAATTGACTGAAGGTCATGGCGGCGCTGCATTGTCTGTATGAATAATGCAGGCTAAATATGAACAAAGCCATAATCTGTGAAAATCATAGACCGTAAATGTGCGTAGCCTTTACGTTTTAAATAACGGCCTGATCCATCAAAGAACATCATATTGTAATGCTTTTAGCGGTGTTTAGGTTATCTCTCTGCAGTTTAATTGCTTCTTGAATTTTTAAAAACACATATTATCTTGTACATTAGCAATAGATCTAGCAACTGCTGTTTTACTAGCATTTGGAATCAGTTTTCACAAGTATGGAATCACGACTTTCAGTAAAATCTAACTGGTTTATTGAAAACACGGTGCTGAGCAGAGACCGCCCTCTCATTTATTTCATTCCCAGCCAAATCCGTCTCAAGTCAAGTCAAGGTTTATTTATATAGCATCTTTTACAAAAGAGGGGTCGCAAAGCAGCTTCACAGAGAATCCGGGTTGGAGCCCCCAGTGAGCAAGCCAAGGTGGCAAGGAAAAGCTCCCTCAGAGCAAGACTCTTATTGGGAACCCATCCTCCTCTGGTCCACAAGCACAACAGCAACATAAATAGGATACAATTTTACAACTACACTCGTCGTCAAAGAATAGCTCCACAGAGAGCTGCACCCAGAAGGAATCAACCAACAGGAATGGAACTTGGTGAGACATGTGGATGATTCAGGTCGTGATGTAAGCAAGGACGGGCCTTATCTCTGTACCTGAACCACAACTGCGGACATTCATCGAGCAGTGATGCCTCCATGAGTCATCCTGTTAGTCCCAGCACCATTGGCAGACGGCTGCACCACGCAGGACTACATGTACACAGAACGTTACAACGACTGTCCTTAACACCACGTCTCCAAAGGTGTCGTGACTGTCATGGAGTGACTCAGAACGGCAGCGGGTCATCTTCAGTGACGAGTCCCGCTTTTGTCTTGGTGGAGACGACCAACGAATCCGTGTGTGGAGGCACCGTGGTCAGCACCAAGATGAACGGTTTGTTGTCACACGTCCAGAAGGCCTGGTGTCACTCCACCTCCACCCTTACCGCACCATCTGCAGGAACTGTGTGAGGATATTCAAGCTGCATGGGATGGATTATCACAGGACTCCATTAGGAACCTCTACAGCTCCATGCCGAGACATCTGGCATGTTGGTTTAGCAAACATGTTGGCCCGACGCCATACTGAGAGACAGACTTCTGTATGTGTAGCTCAATAAATATTGATCATATCAGTCTAAATTTATCATCTTCCTTCCCAGTAGAACTGCAATCCCACTCTCCTTCTGGGTGCAGCTGTTCCTTTGATTATGAGTGTATGTTTCTGTTTGAAATGTCTAGTAGTTTATATAATACATCAAACTCATAAAATACTTTGTAGAATAATAATGTATTTAGTGTTTTAACAATAATGTCCTTGATCACAAGGTCACTACTTTACAGATCTTTATTCCCACTTATCAAAACTGTCAGATGGTGATGAAAAAGATAAAAGGTGCAGAGCAGCTGGAGCTCCAAGGACGGTATATGAACCACAGCTTTACAGCTGTATTACACGGTATTTGACTGAACACAGAAGATGAAATATTGTAGAGATCTGAAACACATCAGAGAGAGCTTAACACAGCAGATCTTGGGGTTGGCTGCTATTAGTACACAGCTCACTAGAACAGAGTATGACAAAAGACTAATAAAGGATATTAGAGGGCTACTGCAGTAACGGGGCTGTGGTGCCGGCGCCTGCTCTAAAAATGCCAGGTTTTTTGCAGTTGCCATACTTGTGATGAGACCAGAAGTTCTAGTTGGTAAATGCTATTAACCCAAAGCATAAACAGAATCACATAGAATAACATCATGCTATTTACACTTACATGACTACATGCTATTGTATAGTATCTCTTCGTACTGGTTCGGCAGTATTAGCCTCTATAGCAGCAATGACTTTCAGATTGATCAGCTTGAGCTCTCAAATTAACCTCACCAGACAAAAAAAAGGGTCACCTGTGACTGAAACGGACCTAACTGTGTCTAACACCTCCACCAGCACCAATGACTGGATTGGGCATGTACTGGACAAGTTTCTGGATGGAGGCCACATCAATGTTCAGACACTCTTACATCAAAGAATTGGTCAGCTGGTCCAGATTTGGTGGATGCCTTCCCTGGCACAATTCCGAGGAGAATTCCCTGTAGACTGGGATTTTATCCACTGCTGGTACACCCGTATGACCGTATGCTTCCATACACCTGCAGATTCAGCTACTTCCTTCACACTATGGTCTTTGGCACGCCCAAATGCGTCACTCCTTTTAGCCAATCATTAACATCTGCTCTGGAGCCATTTTCCACACATGGAACGAGACATTCCCTGCACTGTACCACCTCTTCCCAGTCTATGGATCCCGTCACTCACACCCCGTAGGTAATTATAGACCCATCATCCTCGTGATCACACATCATCACCTTAAACACACAAGGTGACTCATTTTATGTCAGGTGAGTTATATAATAGTGTGCAAATTCCACTTTTTCCCAGGCAGGGAAGCAAACCCCAGCCTCAAACATGCAGAGCGGTGGTATAATCCGCTATGCTGTAGTAACTGGAATGAGTCTAGTGTCCTAGATAAGACAGTCTGACCTTTAGCAACTGTTACTGTTGGACTGACATTTTACATTATAATGTTTATTGAGCAGTGAATTGAAAAGTGCACTCACTCATTTCCTGGTTCATATCACTCTCTGTAAACCTCCTCTCCTCTTCTTTCTTGAACATGGCTAATACTAATGAGGCCTGATTTTGGTTTATGGAGAATATAAAATAGCAGCAGGAATAAGCAGTTTGGTGTGCTGTGGTCATGTGATTTATCAGTGCAAATAGGCGCCTAATACTATTTGGAGTATTTCAAACCTCATTAAAGGGTAAAAATGGGAATAATACTCAAAATATTAAAAAAGATTATACACAAGTTTAAAGAAATACTCTATACTGCCAAAAGTATTCGCTCGTCCGCCTTCACACGCATATGAACTCGAGCCACATCCCATTCCTAATCCATAGGGTGTAATATGATGTTCCACCCTTTACAGCTATAACAGCTCCAACTCTTCTGGGAAGGCTTTCCACAAGGTGTAGGAGTGTGTTTATGGGAATTTCTGACCATTCTTCCAGAAGCGCATTTGTGAGGTCAGACACTGATGTTGGACGAGAAGGCCTGGCTCGCTCTAATTCATCCCAAAGGTGTTCTATCGGGTTGAGGTCAGGACTCTGTGCAGGCCAGTCCAGTTCTTCCACACCAAACTCGCTCATCCATGTCTTTATGGACCTTGCTTTGTGCACTGGTGCTCAGTCATGTTGGAACAGGAAGGGGCCGTCCCCAAACTGTTCCCACAAAGTTGGTATTCACTGAGCTCCTGAGAGTGACCCATTCTTTCGCCTAGGTGCTTGGTTTTACACACCTGTGGCCATGGAAGTGTTTGGAACACCTGAATTTAATGATTTGGATGGGTGACTGAATACTTTTGGCAATATAGTGTATATTACATGTATTTTTTCACAAATGAATACAACAATAAAGACCGCATGGTGAACGTATAAAAACCCAAAGTAAAGTTCCGTACAAAATTACAAGCAGAGGCCAGTCAACGTCAATCCTAAGTCAGAACACAGTTCCCGAGTGCAACAAGGTACTCAGGTGGAGGTAATTGTGCATGGGACACGATTTTATTCTGCATAATTTGATTGGATGGAAAAAAGCATTTCTGACTGAATCCAGAGTTAGGCTCTTGACAGTCAGCAGAAAAGGAAAAAAATGAATGGCTAAATTATATATCATATTTTGTCACAAAATAAAGAATTATGATTTTTATATGGACTTTTTCAGGAGTGTCTAAAAGATGGTTTATGAATAGTTGAAAGCTTGATTTTAATGTGTATGTTTTGAGACGCCAGTTAACAGTTATCATCCGTGTTGCTCTCTCGGGATTCTTCTCAGCAAAACCCAGAGAAAAAGACTTCAGGAAAAAGAATTTGGGATAAATTATTCTGTGTGTGAGTGTAATTAGCTAACAATTGAGCAAGAGACAAAAGAACTGTGTGTGTGTGTGTGTGTACTTCACTCCATCATTAGCAGCCCCCCTCTCAGCCCCTCACAACCTCAGAAAACCTTTTAACTGATCTACCTCGCGCCTGTTAACATGAACATGGGTTTTAATGTAAACAAGCTGAAATAACTTCGATTATATTGCGCAAGTCTAAACACTGAAAGATAGAGGCTGAAGTGAGGAGAAGAAAAGAGCTTGTCTGCAGACATACATGCATATGCAACCGAAAGTGGAGTTGATGCCTGGAGCGTTTGCTCGATGATTGGTCAGGCTGGTGGAGGGGGAGGGAGAACATGCAAAGATATAAATGGACAGTACATGCCGTTGGCACACGGTCACACAGCCAAACGTCAAACGGCATTTAGAGGCAGGCAGAAATCAGTGCAGGAGAAATGAGAAGTTTGTCTTTTGAATGAAAAGCTTCCCGGACAATAAAGTGGTCACCTTACGGGTCGACCAGCAGTGGCTAAAATCCCAGTCTACAGGAAACTCTCCTCAGAATTGTGCCAGGGAAGGCATCCACCGAAACTTGTCCAGTACATGCCAAATTGAATCACAGCTGTTTTTGGTGCTCGTGGAGGCATTACATGCTATTAGGTACGTTTCAGTCACAGGTAAGCTTTAGTAAGGCACAACAGACTGATTGTTTAATATGACCCAAGTTCATGAACTAACAAGATAAACGTGTGGGATTGCAGGTCTGTTCAGAAGGAAGATAAAGGTTACCAGGATCAATAACTGATGATAAATTTAGACTGATATGATCAATATTTATTGAGCTACACATACAGAAGTCTGTCTCTCAGTATGGCGTCGGGCCGCCGTGTTTGCTAACCCAACACGCCAGACGTCTCGGCATGGAGCTGTAGAGGTTCCTAATGGTGTCCTGTGATAATCCATCCCATGCAGCTTGAATATCCTCACACAGTTCCTGCAGATGGTGCGGTAGGGGTGGAGGTGGAGTGACACCAGGCCTTCTGGACGTGTGACGTGTGCGTGACAACAAACCGTTCATCTTGGTGCTGACCACGGTGCCTCCACACACAGATTCATTGGTCGTCTCCACCAAGACAAAAGGGACTTGACACTGAAGATGACCCGCTGACGTTCTGAGTCACTCCATGACAGTCTGGCACGTGTAACAGTCTGTGTGCATGTAGTCCTGCATGGTGCAGCCGTCTACCAACAGTGCTGCACTAACAGGATGACTCATGGAGGACATCACTCCCTGCTGGATGTTTGTAATCGTGGCTGTTGGGTCAGTCAGGTACAGAGATAAGGCCCGTCCTTGCTTACATCACATGTGCAGCCGAGCGTGAAACTTGAATCATTTGCATGTCTCACAATGTCAAACCTACACACCAAGTTTCAGTCCTGTCAGTTGATTCCTTCTGGGTGCAGCTGTAGTTTTGACGATGAGTGGATTTTTGCAGATTTCTTTGGAAAACCGAAAGTAGGTATCCCACAAAGAATGGAAGCTGTAAGAGCCGACACACTGGAACATTCTCTTTATGTTTTCTGTTGTCTTTTTCTGATATTAAAAAAGGAATAACCATTTTGGAAATTAAATCAGTGGTGGGCGGTTTCTGCACAGTATTGTACATATTTGATATGCATGTGCATCAGCAACAGAGAGTGACCCCTACCATCCACTTCCTGCCCCTGGGATAGTGACTGCTTGTATTCCTTCTGGGCTCCCAGCTAACGATGGCACATTTAGCGGTGTAGCTGAATAGCGCTAATCCCTGCTTTCCAGCACAGCATGTTTACTGAGGCACCACTTGGAAGCTGGTTACTGCAGTAATACAGTACACCTCTATCTTATCTGTGAATGGCTACCAAAAACATTTAATGCTACGCATGTTAGCATGAGCGTCCGGCATCAAGAAGGCTTTGCTGTTTAAAGTGGAAGATCGCTCCAAGTCCGGCCTCAGGAGAGAGTTTGCTTTTTGCCCAGCTGCTTGCATCAGAGCCAGCATTGTCCAGGTGGTGCGCAGTGGATCTGGCCAGGCTGGGTTTTTAAACCTGAGTGTATGGAGCAGGATTAAAGATAAGCAGACATTGCCCAACTCAGAGGAGCTAGTGATGAATAGGCTAAAAGGTGAAAAGCTGCAGCAGCAGCCAAGCGTGGGAAAGCGACTCTGAAGAGAATATATGCATATTTCTTTCTAAACTTACTTCCCCCCAGCGGAACACAGAGGCAGATGAGAGATGAGAGCAGCATTGTAACTCACGTCTGGGGTGATGTTCAGCCTACTGGTTTCAGAGTTTTGCAAATTTCTCTGCAGGAAGTGCTTACTTTTCTGGTCACTCGCTAGGTGAGGTAGGCGATATAGCTGAAATCTAAAATCACTTGATGTCACCGTACATCATGACACATGACATCGTTCTTAATATTAGGTTATTTTAAAATCTTGAAAATGTTTTAGGTCACATTTATTCAGGCATAAAGAAGATTCCACTGGGTTTACAAACTTCCAAGCACCACCGTGCCTTAATGATATATTTCTTTAAGAAAGACATAAACAAATACAACATAAAGATAATGTGACATATATGCACCTTTTAATGTTACTATGCAGTGATTTTCTTAACTTTTTACTGCTAAGCATTCAAATATTAATTTTTGACTAATTCAAAAAAATGTTCACATAAACTGTTTGTTATTAACTTGCTTGTATTAATAAAACTAACACACACACACACACACACACATATATATATATATATATATATTATATAATTTCAATATTTTAGTATAGTTGAATATTTTAGTTAGTTTTACCAGAGGCAGTCCTGTAATGTAGTAAGTACGTAATTTGACTGGCCAATAATCATTAATTATCCTATATCGAAACATCTTTCTAAAACTGACATTACGTTTACATTAGTATTATGCGACAGGAGCTACACTTCACAACAATAACAACATGATGTGTGGCTAGCTGGCATATAGACTAGCATTAGGCTAGTAAAGTGGCTTTATTCATTTTAGCAAATTCTACCTCACCAGACAGAAAACGCTCTGGCTTGCGAGAGGTGCTTTCCAGATACTTCATGTTGCTTCTCCTTGTGATTGACTTTGATTTCCACTTTATATATTTAATTAACAGGGACAATACACATTGATCAAGATCATTATTATTTGTAATGTAAATGTGTCAATACATCTAAAAAGATTTAGCCAGTTGGCTTCATCTGCAGTCCCTGGGCAAAAAGAACAACAACACATCAAGGGTCAAATCAAGCTCCATTTTCCAATGCTAGTTGACTATTAGCCTCATCTTTAGGACACACAAAGAAAATAATATGAAAAGTGGCGTTTTCTGCTAGGCAGAAGTCCGTTTCTCATTCACCAGAATTCCTCACATTCCACCTCATCCTTAAACCTCTTCTGCCGTAAAAGGTAATGATTCTTGTCTTCCTTAGATGAGGCTTAACCATCTTCAGCACCTCACTTGCTTCTAATTGCTGCTCGAGTTCACATCTCATCATTGTCCAGAAACTTTCAACAAGTATTTGCAGCCCTCCAATGCTTGGTAACAAATCTGATGGGTATATATCAAAGCCTGCGATGTGGATTCTGTTTGGTTCTGTTTGGATCTGCTTCTGTTTTAATGCATTCTCGATTGTACTTTGGCAGATCCTTTCAGGTATTTTGTAAGATAGATCAGATGGGCAGATCAGACGAGCAGATCTGATGGGCAGATCAGACGAGCAGAGCAGATGAGCAGGCTGCTGAATGACTGCTTTTAAAATTACATCCAACTTGCTGTAATAGTGAATAAGCAGCCAGCTTACAGAGATGAAACACAGATTAAACGCAGACTGAAATATGCAGCGATTTAGTAAAAGTCAGGGAACCGTAGAAACTGGAAGCTGTTTAAAACTGTTTAGACTAGAACTTTAAAAGGTCAAAATGACTGTCTTGGCCTTCGTAGTGTTAAGGGACCCTTGCGCGTTATTTGAACAGGATTAACTTTACATGGGGTCCTGGAGAACTTACCTCTTCCACAGGTGATACTTCTGTCTGATCTTAGTGGTGGCCTGGTCATTTATAGTCCTGTCTGTATACACATAACCATGATATTCCTTACAGATGTCAACTAGCACTGGAAAAGTTTTGTTTCTTTACTCGGACGTACTTAATCTTCAGGCATGGACGTCCGTATTAAACCCTTTCTGAAATGTGAAACCCTGCGGCCTGTTCTTTGCTGCCATGTTGATAATTAAGCAGTGTTTATGCTACATGGCACCAGTGCTTGATTGTTATTGTAATTATTATTAGCAGTATTATATATTATCATATTAGTAGTAGTAGTAGTATTAGCAGTATTATATATATTACCATATTATTATTATTACTACATTAGTAGTAATATTAATATATTGTGAAGTAATGGTCCAACTAACCTAAGTCAGAGGACTCAATAAGTGTCAGTAAAATAATTGGCAACAATGTTTATACTGGCAAACGTAATAGCCAGGCTGCAGTTTTTGGCACTGAGGCAAATATAGTGCCACAATCTGTAAGCAGTTTTACACCACTAAATATATATTAGAGGTGGAGATATGGAGAAATATCATACTGTGGTACATCAAGAGGATATGTGGTGTATCAGGGTATGTACTGGTTCAGACTCTCATCAGTTGGAGCTGTTCAGTGTACGACTGTAGAGTCTTTAAGATCACCAACTACATCCAGTTAGTTAGGTGTGTCTAAACTTTTGACTGGATCTGTATATCTTTTTTTTTTTTTTTTAGTTTATGTGCCAAAAGAAACATTTTTACATCACTTCCTGTTATTCCTTATAATTAAACAGGCTGTTTTTGTTGTTGAACTGATATAAGTAAATATCCTCTGTACTGATTGGCTGTCCTGTATTGTGCAGTCCAGGCTGCAACACTTCTTATAACTTGAACATGAATGTACGGGGCTAGACTGAACAGTATTAGCAATAGTTCTACTACAGCTGTATGTCTAAAAGCAAAGAAAGGTTTTGTAGGCTGTATGACTAATTAGTATTCATTCATTCATTCATTCATTTAAGGGATGCACCGAATGTTCGGCAACCAAAATTACTGGGCCAGAAATGGCTAAAAAACACTTTCGGTGTTCGGCCGAATAAGTGAACAGACCGAATAATTCAGACCGAACAATGACGTTTTTAATGGCGCCGTTCCTCTTTCTACTTCCCGGATGTAGAAGGGAACCAGAGCGGAACTTTAACTCCTTAGCTCCAGAGCTAGCGCCCACGCTCTAAGCTAATACCCCACTATAACGGCTTATTTCTCTACTCTGAGTCACACCGGAGCACACTGACGCTTCCTAGCTTTTATTCAGCTTCGAGGATTCGAGCCGAACGGATCTCCAGAACAGAGCCGCTACGGCGAGGTGGAGAGACAGTAGCTTCTCAGCGCGCGCACACTCACTCACTCACTCACTCTCTCTCACGCGCACGCTACTATTCTCTCTCGTGCTCTCTCTCGGTGCGCATGCCCGCATCCTCCTGAAAGGAACACGAGCCCCAATTTTACAGCAACGTGTGAAAACGCCAGCAGCGGTGTTTTTTTTATTGCTAATATGTTTAAGTCATATTGTGCTTTGTTGGTGTGTCTGCTGGGGTATTAAAATGTTCAGTAAATAGGTTTAAATTGCAGTTTAGTGATTTAGTTTTTAGTTTGTTTTTCTTTAAAAACCGGGACAAAAATGCACGTAGCCTATTTCATTTATCCAATTGTGGAAAAAGTAGCAAAATTAATGAAAGTCTGTGAAAAACCATTTCCGTTTTGACTTCAGCCAAAAATGTTCATTTCGGTGCCTCCCTATTATTTTTATAATGGACTGAGATCCAATCTGTGACGTGTTATCATGCAGTTTGACTTGACTATACACTTTGTATGTTGCAGGCTCTCTAATTGATCTCTATTTGTGATGCATGCTGTTGTTCATTGGTCTCACAGTGCTGGCGACACCGATGATGTACTAGGAAAAGTGCATTGTGCTGTCATTAATCATGTTATCAAATTGCACACCATTACTTGCGAGCATGTCTTGTGGGGAGAATCGTGTCTCCTTGTCTTGCACCCCGAACACTCTACGTTCATGTCCTGGATTAGTGCTACATCTATTTCTGTGGTGAATGACGGCAGTGGAGGGGCTTGTCTTCGTAAAAAGACCTCATCGTCTTCCTCTGCATCGATCAGACGCATTGATCAGAGGTAATACGAGGAGCAGCGTGCGATGTGTTAGGGTCCTGGGCAATACGAAACCGGCCGTTCTTTCCCTAGCCCTCTCTGAAGTACACAAAGCATTATTCTAATGAAACCGCCAGCTACAGACGACAAATGAAGGTTACTGCTGCTCTACATTTCAGAGTAAAAGTCTTGAAGAGAGACAAATCCAGTGGAAATGTAGAACGTAGAGGCTAGAGCTTCAGAGAGGACGGCAGATGGCGTATCGGTTTCCCTCTGCACTGCAAAGCTCTTGTTTGTAATTCAGAGCTGTAGATTGAAGACCTGATGATCATTGGGTGTCATAATGATGATGATTGCACTTCATTAGTGTGAGGAACATTCCAATATGTGAGCATATTCATAGCCTTCAGATATGTGAACGCAGGCAGATGACTTTTGAGAATTAATAATCCTACAGAACAGAAAGCTTTGACTGAATGGATTTGGATTTGAGAGATTTAATAATCTCTGCCAGTCAAAAGTTTGTTGCCTTATTGGAACATTTTCTTGCTGTGGATAGAAAAAAAATGACCTGCAAATCTGATTTGCAGCAAACTTTGTTAGCTGTTCTTATAAGGCCAGGACCCCCACAGGACCACCACAGAGCAGGTATTACATGGGTGGTGGATCATTCTCAGCACCACAGTTACACTGGCGTGGTGGTGGTGTGTTAGTGTGTGTGGTGCTGGTGTGAGTGGATCAGACACAGCAGTGCTGCTGGAGTGTTTAAACACTGTGTCCACTCACTGTCCACTCTATTAGACACTCCTACCTTGCTGGTCCACCTTGTAGATGTACAGTCAGAGACGATAGCTCATCTGCTGCTGCACAGTGCAGTGTTGGTCATCCTCTAGTCCTTCATCAGTCACAGGGCGCTGCCGGTGGCTGGATAGTTTTGGTTGGTGGACAATTCTCACGACACACACTAACACACCAGCACCACATCAGTGTCACTGCAGTGCTGAGAATGATCCACCACCCACATAATACCTGCTCTGTGGTGGACTGCAGCCTGTAACTGTAGAACCTTCAGAGTCCTCCTATATAGTAAGTGGAGTTGGTAAGCAGGACAAGGAGTGTAGATTCAAGGAGGTGGGCCTAATAAAGTAGCCAGTGAGTGTAACTTAGCTTTAATAAAACATATTTGTTTGTAGGATTTGACGGGCAGAGCCGCTGTAATCTACAAGATATACACTGCACACACTTGTTAGTTTGTGGATTAATGCAGGGGATCCCAAAATAGTTCTGGCAACCCTTTGCTCTGTGCTGTTTTCCCCACACATAATCTAACCAACAACATCAACAACTCTTGTTAATAAGCTGAATCAGATGTGCTGGAAAGCACAAAAATGTGCATAGTGTTGGGTCGCCAGGACTGGGTTTGATACACTGTGCAAAAACCAAATAATCGTTCCATAAATATGTAAAGCGTCGTTATCTAGCTTGCCAGCTATCGCCTGTTGTGTCTGAACCACATCACATTGTGGAAGAATAATTTGACAGTTTTTCTTTCCAATGCTCATTTGGCCCAGAAAGTGGTTTAAACAGCTGAAAGATTTGAGTGTTGGCGTCACCGGGGGATAAGATTATGGCCGGGGATAATTATTATTCACAAGGTAGGAACAAATATTGTATGTGACACTGTCGTCCTCAAATAAACATAATTGGACTTAAACCCTTGCTGACTACAGCTGCATGATGTAAACAGAATACCACCATGCAATAATACAGTATTTTGCAAACGTCAGAGACTGACCTATTTGTTCATAAGCTCACTGGACAAAAAATTAGTCACCTTGCATGCTTGAGGTGGTAGTAACTTCAGGCTCCTGCAGACGGCGCTGCACGAGGATGATGGGTCTATAAATCCCTGCGGGGTGTGAGTGACGGGATCCATAGATTGGGAAGAGGTGGTACAGTGCAGGGAATGTCTCGTTCCATGTGTGGTAAATGGCTCCAGAGCAGATGTTAATGATTGGCTAAAAGGAGTGACTGCATTTGGGCGTGCCAAAGACCATAGTGTGACTTGTTTTTTTTTGTCCGGTGATCATATAATTTCCACTCAAAACAGCCATTAAGTAAAAAGTATTTTTAGAGGATATTTTTGGGTTAATTAGATATAATATAATCCGGCTGCATAAGGAAAAAAACAACAAGTGAAATAAGTGAATGATTAATAGATACAGAGAATATGGGACTCTTAACAACCATGCAAGACCTAGTGGACCACCAAAACTGTCACCATCAGATAAACAGCACTGTGACATCATCATAGGGTAAGTCACGAGGGAGGCTGTAATCCTGCTGTAAGTAAACACTCTTCAATGACACCAACAGAAAGACACAGTGACCCCCAACAACGCTAACTAAACCCCCCCCCCACCTGTCACAAAACAGCATGGCATGCATATACACGTAGCTTTTAACTATACACGACAACATTTATACAACATAGTTTAGTCCTTTTCTTCAGAGGGTTCGCACCTCCCATGATCCTTGTTGCGTGGCTGTAGCTTGGCCATGCCTCACAAGCTTCTAAAAGCCAGCGCCAGCCGGTAGCGGGTCACGACAGCCCCATAAAACTTTGGTCTTTAAGGGATAAGAGTAAATCAGGCTCGACTCTTGCTTCAGATCTGGAAAAGGGGCCACAGGTTTTATCACTTTGATAAGCCAACTCAACGGATGGGAAGCATGTGTAGCGGTCTAGAAGCTGTTACTGAGAAAAAGGAAATAGACAAAAAAGAATAAAGAAGAAGAAGAAAGAAGAAGAAGAAGAGGAGAAAACATACTGCACTGTGTTATTGTGTATTGCAGTTGCAGTCAACATGTGCAATACATATTTAAAACACATCAATGGAAACTTGATGCCATGCGGTTAAAAATTGACATGCATTATTTATGACCAAAGAGATGTTTGTTGGCCGATGATGGCTCATCCAAACCTCCAAAGAATCTCTGGCAATGTCAGTGTTGGGTTGCTACAGAATACATGTAATCTGGAATATGCCATCTGATTACCAGCATCAAGTAATCAGAGTAGGATAGTCATGTAATCAGGATTATTACTTTTAAGGATCATGCTTTTGATTGACTTCAGATCTCAGTAACTGAATGTGCTAATAAATAGCAGAATAGTAGTCTCATTGATTGATGGTGTCTTCTACTTGGATGGTGAAAAGCAGGAAATGCAGTTGTGAATGGAGCCTGGATGGTGCCCTCTGACTTTGGCACAGTATTGTATTACTGTGTATTGCAGTTGCGGTATGCCTTCAGAATGCATTAGTGAACACTTGATGTCATGTGGTTTAAAACTGACATGCATCACTGTTGACCAAACTTCTGTTTCCTGAGTGATGATGATTCATCCCGACACCCAAAGGACATCTGTTTGTAACTGACTACGTGTAGTCAGGATTATGTAATTACCACTATTAAGTAATCACAGTAGGATACTTTGTAATCAGGATTATTACTTTTAATTTTGTGGTATTGTGTTGTGAAGGGTTTGAACCAGTGGGGCGCTCTCAGGGCCCTCATTATGTTTGTGATATTTAAATCCTGTATTGTAGTAATACTCTTATTGCATGGTTAAGGTTTGGATGGAAATAAAAAGGAAGGTTAATTACCTGAAACGCTCGGCAGAGCATTATCCAATGTTTCGTCTCTGTGGTGATACAGCCAAGTGAGCTCCCCTTTTGGTTAGGGTTTTGGAGCTGAACTGAAAGGCTAACATGTCAGATTAGCTGCTAACATGATATAGATGTGACTGAGGAACCATCTAATCATTGGTTTTGATTTACAAAGGAGGGGACCAACGTCACGCTTGGCCTTCTGGAAATCCTGTGAAATCATTGGCCGTATGCAAAGGTTTAGAAATATGGAGGTCCAAAAAGCTTGCTAGGCGGGGTTGGGGTCATGCATTTAACCAGGAGCATGCACCAGCCATTCATTTGCCTGTAGTGTTTAATAATAATAATAATAAAAAACATAACTTAATAAGTAGCCCTTATTTTATCTGCTATGATAATGCTAATAGCCATTAGCGGCAAGCTAATGATGCATTTACTGGGTTTAAAATTACTTTTAGCAGCTCTGTCGGCTTTTTAAACCTAGCTGTTGGGTATACGCATCCCCTGGTTCTCTGATCCTGTTCCCTGGCCATAGAAGGGGATGAGGGGAACGTTTTTAGTCTGAGAAGTCGGCGAGTCAGAGTACTAATATCACTTTAGCATGACTTTTCACTGCAGCAAAATCGCACGGTGTTGCTCCAAAGTATGGTGGCATTTATTTGTGGTTTTACAGTGAATTTAATATACACTCATCAAAAGAATAGTTGCACCCAGAACCAAGTGTTGGATTGCAATGTTGTTGGGAAGGAAGATAAAGGGTGGGTACGGCGGGTGTGGTGATGACTGTACAGTACCAGTGGTGGTCTGACCGGTGTGTTTCAGTCAGATGTTAGGTAGTCAGCTTTATGTCACAGCTGCAAAAATGCAACATACTGCATCACCTTGCGTGTTTACCCATAAAAGCCCAGACCCATTTCCCCTTAAGGGAAAGTAATGAGGGCTCGGTCATAAGATCATAAAAGATCAGTCTTATTGTGACAAAGAGGTCACATGACATCTTCTGTAAGTATTATAAGGTCAAAATACCGGTACCATAAGTGACAACAACAACAATTTCATAACTTGTATTCCATCACTGTGTTCTAGAAATGGGGTCAGAATGGTTATATGTATATAATACAGAATATGTGTACATGTAATATAGAACATGTTATCAAACCATTAGAGCTCTTAAATGGGTTGGAACCTTATAGGTACAAAAAACAAGCCTTTAAAATGAGCTGGCTTTGTCTCTAACTGCACTAACCAAGCACATCACCATTTTCGAAATGAGGTCATATGTTCACCAACTCTAAAGTGACCACATCTAGGATGCTCGGTATAGGTCACTGAGGGACTCCATGTGTTTAAGTCAAAGATAAAGCTGTATAAGGAACTTTCCAGCCTTTTATAAGGTTTGTGACACATACGTCACTGTGGGCTCTTGTGGCTTAAGGTGGTAGTAACTTCAGCCTTCCTGCAGATGCCGCTGCATGAGGATAATCAGGCTATAGATACCTGTGTGGAAAATGGCTCCAAAGCAGATATTAATCATTGGCTGAAAGGAGTGACTGCATTTGGGTGTGCCAAAGACCATAGTGTGAAGGAAGTAGCTGAATCTGCAGGTGTATGGAAGCGTACGGTCATACGGGTCTACCAGCAGTGGATACAGTCCCAGTCTACAGGACATTCTCCTCAGGATTCCACCAAATCTGGCCCAACTGCACAATTCTTCAATGCAAGAGTGTCTGAACATTGATGTGGCTACATCCAGAAACTTTTAATGAAGCTGTGCTGGTGGAGGTATTACATGCTATTAGGTACATTTCAGTCACAGGTGACTAGTTTTATGTCTGGTGAGCTTATTAGGTAAAATATATGTTCCAAGCTTCAAATGTGTTTTGCATGTTCAAGTATTGGCCTAAAACTGTGCATGTGAATCTCTGTTAGCTTCCAAGTAGCCTATTATTAGAATCCGCTTTAGGGTGTTAGCAGCAACAAGCATTGTTTTTACTGAGCTTTGAAATCAATGGCCCAAAGGCCCAAAAGCCTAGCTCTATCCATTACGATTAGCCGTCCTATGCATGGTTCAGTTCCTTCTGTAAAGTGAGAGGTTTACCTTCAACATGATTACAGATATTTCCTGCAGGTGGTATTGAATATGTCTGTCGCTTGTGTCATGGTGACAGAGGTGTGATATTTGAAATGGATGAGCTCTCTAGAGCTGAAACTGGCTGCACAAGCCCTGCTCCGGCCAGGTGGAGCCTGGAGTGGTTCTGGCCAGGACGCCCCTACTGAACCACGCACCCACGTACTCATAGCCAGCTTGGCCCTGACGAGCCATTCGGTGTTCCGCTGGGTTTTTTGGGGTCTAACAAGCTTTCGCCAATCACCGTCCTGCTGTGACAATGCCCTGTCAAAAACCAGCTCGCTATCTTGGTGCCTTGTTACGGGTTGTTAGTGATTTAGAGGCAAAACAAACAAACAAACAAACGGCAATTGTCAAGAAGGCGAAAAGCAAGCAACAGTAACAAAGACTGCTTTGTTGTGGATACTGTAAGAGCGTGAATATTGTCCAGTGGGACCAGCGTCCTATCAGATTTTGTCATGGGAAGCGATGGCATCGTAATTGCTGTAAAGTCGGAGCCGTGTTCCGAAAAAAAAGTAGGCCAGCGTGCATGTTTTTCGTCTGTGCTATGTGCTTTTTGGTGGTTCCTGTGGAGTAGAAAGGCGTCAGGAAGAGACCTCGCACGAATTCTTGGGAGAAAAGCGTCTCTGACAGAAGGCGAGGGGAGGGTCATGGCGCTGTGATGTGACGTGGTGTTGAGCAACAGTGTGCCCATTGTTCAGCCCACAGGCGCTGCTTGTTGTCTAGATGATGAAAACAGTTTGGAAGGGCGAAAAACAAAAACGGAGAATATGAGAGACTCTCGCTATGTCCTTGTCAAAGCAAGGCTGTTGTTTTTGTCCCTGACAGAATCTGACAATGTTCAAAAGTGACGAGGCCCATCGTATACAGTACTGATTTTTGTGATGTCACAAGGGAGTCCAGACAACACCATGGCCATGTACAAATGAGACACGTTTTGTTCGATTAATACTTTGTTGTTCCGCATCTTAAACAGACACAGAAACGCAGATTGCAGGGGATAAAGAGAGGTTGGTAAACAGCCATGTCAAAAAGAATTTAGAACTTCCACATTTAACCCGTTTGTGCAGTGAAACACATACACACAAGCGGGGGCAGTGGGCACACTTGATGATAAAAATAAATTTATCATCATTTATGGATCCTGGTAACCTTTATCTTCCTTCCCAATAGCACTGCAATCCCACACCTCCTTCTGGGTGCAGATATTCTTTCGATAATGAGTATATGTATTTTTGGTCAAATCAAATCAAATCGGTGAGGCCAATCATTCTCTGAGTAGAGAGTTTTTGAGCCATTTTGTGATTTTCACACAGAGGGATTTGTATTCCGCATTTTACCCATCCTTGAAGTGAAACACCCACATACACACACTAGGGGGCGGTGAGCACACTTGCCCGTAGCGGTGGGCAGCCCTATCCACGGTGCCCAGGGGAGCAGTTGGGGGTTAGGTGCCTTGCTCAAGGGCACCTCAGTCGTTACTGTCGGTTCAGGGAATCGAACCGGCAACCCTCCGATCACAGGGCTGGTTCCCTAACCTCCAGCCCACGACTGGTGTAAATGTATATGTATTTTTGGCCTAAATATAAGACATAATGTTGGACTTGGGAATTTAATCAAGAGCAACAAAACACAGCAGAAACTCCAGGACGTCTGGACGGCCCTGCTCAAATGACCTGCTCTGTTGATTTTGTAAGTGAGAATAAATTTTCGCTTTTAATGTGACATTTTAATGTTCAGTTACGTTTTTTTGCTGAATTTGACATATAGAATGAACATAACATGTACCATTAAATGTTTTTATTTTCAGTTGCAATGCAGTTGCGAGAGTAAGTGAGTAAACCCTTGGCAATTGCCTGGATGTCTACATTGATTAGTAACGAAATGTGGTCGCAATTATAGACAAACTCAGTCTAACTAATAGCACACAACCAGTCGTGCCTGTCATGTGTTTTATTGAGCACAATGAGGACAATTCTGTTCTCACAGCTGCCGAGCGGGAGGAGGCTCAGAAGCATAAAGTCCAGAACTAGCCGGTTCCGAGATGCCATCAGGCTACTGAACAGCCAGTAGTGCTGTGCATCAGTCAATGGGACCGTTACTACACATCCCTATATGGATGTGTCACTATATGGATCTTAACAGGACGTCCACCTCTAGGGAGAGAAGCGTTTATAGACAGTGTATCTAAGAGTGTATTGATGTACACACAGGTCTTCAGCAGTGCCTTTTCCTGCTTCATGTGTCTCTATAACACTGAGGTCTTCTGAGCTCTTCTGAAAGTTGTTTGCTTCGAGGCATGACTCACACTAACCTTCCTTGGGAAGAAGAGATCTGTCAGTAACCAGGCTTTGTGTGCTGCCTTTATTTAATGGTTAAAGCACCTGTGAAACCCACACGTCCAATCTCATTCCCTTAACTGAAACACCTTTTAACAATTAGCTCTTGGAGAAGTCATTACCAAAGAGGTTCACGTCCTTTTTCTAGCCTGCACTGTGGATGCCACCCGATGTGCTCAATGGAAGACATGAGAAGGACAACTGTTTGTGTCTTATTAGTTTAGTTAGATTGTGTTTGTCTGAAAGTGTGACTTAGAAAACGATCAGACCAGATTTGGTTAGTAATCAATCCTGAACTCCAGATAATTAAGGGTTCACTTACTTTTCAGCAAATACAGTAAATAGAAATTGTGCACAAAATTTTACAGTAAAATGCCATATTTAAGTATGTTCTATATAGAGCACGCATTAACTTAGGTTCTCTTTTAGAAAATGAACAGAACATGGAATTTGAAGTGTGTTTATCTCCAAAATGGCAACTTTACAGGAGAGGGCAAAAAACTAGTTTAGCTTTAGTGTAAGTCAATGGGACCAGACTTTTTTCCAAGCAGTTTTGGATCATTTCTGTTGGTCCATTCACAGTGAAATTCTCACCCAATGTAAACAGCAGCTGCTGTGTTCAAATGATGCATACAAGTAAAAATCCACAAAAACACAGATACATGTTTTTAAAATTGATTAAATTTAAAAAATAAAAATTGATTTATTCATAATTATAAATATATAAAATTGGAAAAAATGGACCTTTTCTCATCCTACATCTGTCT